>JAMAFY010000014.1:303070-667436 GCA_023625915.1 Talaromyces sp. PB3603 | reverse complement strand
ACAATATAGTTTATAAATCATTATAAACACTTTTTTTATATTTGTCCTTTTTTACCCCCCCCCCCCCCCCCCCCCCCCCCCCGTTTTCCGTTCGGCCAGTGTCCGTCCCACTGGTTGTCCACTGCCTTGGGCTGCCGTTCCATCCTCCTACACGCTGTCACGCAGTCTCGCTGCCGCACCGTTCAGGCTCTCATAGCCCTCGCTCACCGTCAATTCGAGCCAACGAACCCACGAACGCCTGCTCATCACACTCACCACTCACCTCCTCCCCAGTGGACCGTCTAGGCCAATACACTCTTTTTGCTCGTGTCTCTCGCTCCACGTCCGTCAATCAATAAACAACCGCTTTAGTTCGTTCAGGCCCGACTTCAACGTCTCTCGCGTGCTAGTTCGAGGTCGTTTTTCTCCTTGAGATCGCTCTCTCAATTCATCTTTCCTCCCCATCATCCACAACTGATTCCATCGTTCCACCACATCGGCACCCTGCAAATTGACTTTGCGGAGATTCAAGTCCAACCAAAGGAAAGAATAAACTCAGTCTCACGCCACGGCTCGTGCGAAACGACTGACAAGTCACCGCGCCGTTCCCTCCGACTGATCGATTTACGTGTGATCGTCTCCTCCCGAGCACGATCATTCCCGAATCCATCGACTTTATAAAGTCGCGCTCGTAGCACTTGATCCGTGCCAACGTGACGGTCCTTCCCAAGTTCCCCCGTTTTGGAAAATTGGTCGCCGTCACGCCGTTGACATTGCTCGTCTCCACGGCCCCGTCCTATCTCCCATTAGGTCTTAGGCCGCTCCCGCTAGTATCACTCTTTTCCTGGTGGTATTATTCATCCAGGGGCTTCTCTTGTGCCTACGATTTGAGTCTTGCTAGCTCAAGAATTGCCACCGATCCGTTTCCGCCGTCGTGGAACCTTCGCCGGTCGTTCCAAGATCTCCTTTCCATCTCGTCCTGACTTTGAAGCACCCCTCTTGGCTCCTCCTGTTCGAGTTCTCTCTTTTCCACTTCAGTCTACATTCGCCCGCTCACGCGTATTCACTCCTTAAACAAATCTCAATTGCTCTCAAATACACGCTCTTTAATCAATACCGCAGCATTCAATCGTTAATACACCAACTGCCCTACACATTCACACTTTACGCCTTCAGTATCGCAGCCTTCCACTGTTACCGACTCTCGGAGAATGAAGACAGAGTCCTGTTGAACGTTGCGAGTCATACACAGAACGCCCTGGTATCAACTGATTCCCATCGTATTGGTAAGTACTTGATTTGATGAAGCAAGCTGCACATTCTGTTCAGAACTGATCCAGTCAAGGTTGTTTGTACTTCTCAATTCATCTGCAGGCAGAGAACCGAGAACAGACATGGCCATTTCTCATGAGTATTCCCTCAAGGGAATCTCACACGGCGCGATGACTCTCGAAGATCGATTTGAGGTGCTCAAAGAGGTTGGTGATGGCTCGTTTGGTAGCGTCGTGCTGGCCAGAACGCGGACCGCAGGGTCCAATGTAGCCCGCCGTGGAACCATGGTTAGTAGTAACAGCTGTTCCCATTGATTTCAGAGACCCTGACGCAGGGTAAACAGGTGGCTATCAAAACGATGAAGAAAACGTTCGAATCTTTTGCTCCATGCTTGGAACTTCGAGAAGTCATTTTCCTTCGAACACTTCCTCATCACACCCACATTGTCCCCGCCTTGGACATTTTCCTCGACCCTTTGAGCAAGAAGTTGCATATCTGCATGGAATACATGGACGGCAATCTCTACCAACTAATGAAGGCACGCGACCACAAGTATCTCGAAGCAAAACATGTGAAGAGCATTCTCTTTCAGATCATGTCAGGCCTGGACCACATCCACGCTCACAACTTCTTCCACCGCGATATCAAACCCGAGAACATACTCGTCTCAACTTCTGCGCCGAATGATTCGTCTGCCTTTACCCGATATTCCAACCTCGTCACTCCTCCTTCCACGCCTCCAACTTATACTGTCAAGATCGCCGACTTTGGCCTGGCTCGCGAAACCCATTCGAAATCTCCTTACACGACATATGTCTCTACCCGATGGTATCGGGCTCCAGAGGTGCTGTTGCGTGCCGGAGAATACTCAGCACCCGTAGATATCTGGGCTGTGGGTGCTATGGCAGTCGAAATTGCCACATTAAAGCCACTATTCCCTGGTGTGAATGAAGTCGACCAAGTATGGCGTATTTGTGAAATCATGGGAAGTCCTGGTAACTGGTATACCAAGTCTGGCGCGAAGGTGGGTGGTGGAGAATGGCGCGAAGGCAATAAGCTCGCTCAGAAGCTTGGATTCACGTTTCCCAAGATGGCTCCGCACTCAATGTCAAGCATTCTCCAAGGCCCTCATTGGCCACAGTCATTGAGCAACTTTGTGACTTGGTGTCTGATGTGGGATCCTCGCAACCGACCAACATCCACTCAAGCCCTCAACCATGAATACTTTGCGGATGCAGTCGATCCATTGAGACCCAAGTCATCTGCGTCCCGACTACTCGGCCGCAAAATGTCCGAAAAGAGTTTCAAGCCTGCGCCTACAAAGGAGACTACCGAACTGCCTGCATTGACTTCCAAGCCTTCTTGGTTCCGGAGGTCATTGGTCTTGCGAACTGACAGCCCAGCACCTCTCTTGGAACCGGAATCAGTTGCACGACCACCAGCAGTTTCCTATAACACCGTACCCGAGGTACAAGCTTCCAAAGGCCGTTCAGCTAAGCGAGCCACATGGGCCAACGGTGCCCCGATGCCGATCCTTCCTTCTATCAGGCCAGTATCGCCACTTTCGAACGCAGTCACCGCTCAAGCCAACAGTAGCGTCGCTCATGGTAGCGATCACACTGTCTCATTCGAAGAAAGCGGAAAGTCCAAGAAGATCGGGCGCCAACTTTCCGTCAACTCACATGGAAATCACTATGCAGACATTCACAGACAGGAGGCGGAACGTGCTCTAAACGGCCTAAGTGGTGGCGCAACCACATCTACTCAAAAGGAAAGCTTCTTCTCTCATCTCAGAAAACGTGCTCGAAGACTATCCGGCCGTAATCAGGCGGCTGCAGCGGCACCGACATCCAACTACGATATCGAAGCCAATGCAGGCTGCTCGCCCTGGCCTAACCGTTCCTCGGTTGTCTTAGACTCGGGTATGATTGATACGAAGACGGGCGACTTCTCGGAGTTGGATAAAACCCTACAAGGTGCCAAATATGGCTTATCGTCAGCAGCCAACCCCCCTCCTCAAATCACCTCGATCCCCAATCAGACCCCGTCCAAAAGACAGTCTGTCCCTCAAGTGCCTATGCGATCAATGACCGAGAGCCCAACTCCCAGTGTGGGAGGTCCGATTTCCAGCAGAACACGCAGAGCTCTTCAGATGACATCCCATCCCGTTCATCGCTACGAAACCCCAGAAGAGGAGGACGAGCTCCTGGATGAAGTTCTTCATTCAGCTGATAAAGCCGCCAGGCGGCTTGCGCAGAACTACGATACAGAGTCTGCTTCCTCACTCTACAAGGAGGACCATCGTCTTTCTCAATTGGTGAATGATTCGACACGCACTCTGAACCCGTATCCAACCCCCTCTCCATCAGCCAAACGGGACGGCGTTTCTTTCGGTGATACTGAGAATACCCCGATCAGACAAAAAAATGTTTCCAAGATGGACGAGGACTCGAGCCGGCAATGGCCTACTCCACCATATGGAGAGCAAGAATGGGCTAGCTCTGTTGCTAACAGCATTCTATCTGGTTCTACGTACAGGTAGCGCCGTGCTTTGCATGATTTGCCTCTGCGTTACCGACTTCATGGCTGATCTTGTTTTCATCCCGCTTCACGCTCTATCTCCTCAACGCATCTGCATCGGCGAAGGCATGAATTAGGGAAAAGTGGACGACACAATGGAACGGCGTATGGTTTATTGATTTGAATCGTTCATTCCCTCTTTCCCATCACTTTTCATTTTCATTTTATATCTTTCTATATTCTGGCGGCATTTTTCGTGAGCTTTTTTACATACTGGGCCACATCGCTTCTCTTTCCTGATCTACATACCCCTTATCCTGCCACACATAGATGTATCATTTATTCCATTTCACTTCTCTCATTTTATCATCATTCATCTGGCTTACATACCCCTTGTTCTGTTTATGTGTCATCTCATCTGCAGACTCCAATCATTGTTATATCCGCGCTAGACGCGAGAAACATTTATGCATAGCGGTTCATCTTTTACTGATATTTGTCACTGTCCTTGCTCCTCAGCTACATTTCCTTGACCAGGCACACATATGATCCCACCTTTTCTTGCATCTTTCACCTGAATCTGTTCCTGCGCTTCCTCTGTACATTGCTATTTCATGGCCGTCGGCATCGGTCAAGTCGCTCATTGGCTCTGGCAGCATGAGGATCTTATTGACTTCTCTGTCGCTCATATTATAACTTGTAATTATACATTTATGCTCTCGGCAGTAGCCTGCCTGCACATAATACATATCTTAGCTCGAAGTACTCATCCTAGCTGAACTGAATTGGACAAAACTGTAATTGGACAACGATGCAAGTTGAGTTGTAGGATATAATGCCTGAGGCACCAATACCATCGTTGGCCCACTTGAAATTTAAGTGGAAATAATTTCGATCTGAGCTTCGATAGAACAATTTTGACCAGACCACCGCTCTTACTACTCCGTGACAAATAATTTACGACTTAGTTCCAGACCCGAGTGTATTGACGATTTCTCGTTACGAAAGCCATAATACATTCCAATGCCACAGTTCCGACCCTGATACAACATAGCTGTTTTTGACGTCGCATACTAAATTCATATTTTACTGAGCGAATATCTGCAACGAAGCCTGTGTCGCCAGGCGTCGCAACGCCGCGAATTCGACAAAAATGCCTCTCGCACAACAAACGTCCGCCTCCCAAACACCACACATCTCGCCCGCCGAGCTCTCCTACTTGTATACCTCGCTCTCCTCCCCCGCCGGTCCCATTCGCCCCGACGGCCGGTCACCAACACAATTCCGATTTATGACAGCCGAGACGGGCATCTTACCAGGTACAAATGGAAGCGCACGTATTGGGTTCGCGGATGGCACGGAGGCCATTGTGGGCGTGAAGGCTGAACTCGAACGGACGCTTGCGACAGATGCGCTAGATCTAAGGCAATTGCAGGAACTGGAGCAAGGTGCTGATTATGGAGATGAGGATGGTGCAGGTGGTGGCAGTGGTGAGGGCAGTCGCGCAGCTCCGGGACAGGGTTCGTGGGTGCAGATGTCTATTGAGATTCCGGGGTTCAGGGATGACGATGCTTTACCTGTGTTCTTGTCGGAGATGATGAGGGAGTCTCTTGTGGGTTCTGCGGCGACCGGCAGTGAAGATGATAGAATAGCAGGTGGGATGAAAGGAAGACTGGTCATCAATCGTCGATGGCATTGGAGGCTCTATATTGACGTCCGTTCTCGATATGCCTTGGCTTTGTGTTTTTGATGAGAGATACTAATGAATCGGTGTAGGTCTTACTACTATCACCACCGCAATCATACCCTCTCCCTCTCCTCTCATTAACGACGCATCTGGCTCTCCTTTCAACCCGACTACCAAAACTCAAATCTCAAGGCGAAGAAGATCCCTTCTTCGAAGACGACTGGAATCTATCAGAATACATTTATGCGCGACCCGTTGGCGCCATACAAACACAGACCCAACAACGCCAAGCGCGCCCACCAGTGACTCTTCTCGTCATATCCACGGGTCAGAACGTCATATTCGACCCAACCCGTGAAGAGATTGCAGTCGCTGATGCGGTGCTCGCCGTCTCAATCGGCCGCGAACAAGACATCGAGAATACAGACGCAAATTTGAAGCTTCTATCCATTCGCACCATTGATCCGCCGTCGAGGCTGACGCAACACGGCGTTCCAGACTCGGAGAACGCGGCTACTTTGGCTGCTCTTGCTGCTGGTCCTACAGCTGCTGCTGGAACGCGCGCAGAGTCTGCGTTTGCGGGTACCGATGAGGAAGTACCCGGTGTATGGAAGCCGAGAAGAGGTGGCGTATCGCGCAATGTGATATCGAAGATTGTCAAAATGGTATTGGCGAAGGGGGGTGTCGGTGATGAGGTTATGGAAGGTTTGGAGGGGGTTGAAGTTAGCTGAATATGGCGAAAAAGCCGCTTGCTCTACTCACTATACCAGTACCAGAGGCTTCCGCCACTGATGTTGACTGGCTAATGGTACGGAATACCGCATACTGATATGCAATTGACAATAGTGGTTAGATGTTGATGTACATCTATAGCCCGACACGGCCACAAGATAAGCCGTAGGTGATCTACGAGAATTGTGATAGATACCACTAGTATTTCTGCATATTAGTCACTCAAGTCTTATTCTACTGTAACAGTCAATTATATTGATTTATATTGATTTGAATCATGGCCTACTATTTATGCATATTTATCCTAGCCCTATAGTGTCGAATCACGTGATACCTTCGGCGCTGAAAAGAAAATCGTTCCGTCCGACACTAATGTTCAACTCCGTTAGCAAGATCTACCAAGCTGTAGTCCGAGAGGACGAATCTCTTCATACCTCTCCATTGCAGAACTTGATCAAAATGAAGGGAAGCGTCACGTCCAATATTCCCCGCTTCCTCCTTCCGCGAGGCATCCAATCGCGGACACTGCGATACTTCCACCGTCGAAGTTTCTTCAGCACAACATGGCGTCAAGCAAAAGCAAAAGCAGAAGATAAACCACGCACATTGCCCCAACCAGACAAATTCCGCCCTCCGTCCCATCCAGCACGACGCGTTATTCAAACTCGCAATGGGAAGAAAGTCGTGGCCGAGCCATACAATTACCCCGGTCGTCCGCTCACGGCCAAGGAGAAGGAGGAGCAGAAGACGAAGAGATATCCAAATATGTTCCCTGCGGAGGGGACGGTGTTGTTTAAGTTTTTGACATCGAGATGGATTCATGTTTGGATTGCTATGGTGATTTTTACTACCTCAACCATGCATAAATGATTACGTGAAGCTAACGTTTTTATTCCTGCAGGGAGTCTTGACATCTCTAGCAACATTCACATTCACCGAAAACTTCAAACGAACCTCTCAATTCGCGCACCTCCTCCCTCCCTGGTCCGGCTTACTCACCTCCCCCATCGACACCATCTCTCAAGCCATCTCAGTCTGGAAAATGCACGTCCAACATACCTCAGTGGTAGCGCGCGAAAACCGACACAAGCGAGTCGAGGATGCCGAGAAGCGCCGTCAGTATCGCATCGCGCATGGAATGGAGGAGCCATCCAAGGTTGCGTCGCCGGTTGTGGAGGATGATCAGTCGCCAATTGCGCCGCCTATGACTGCCGCTGCAGAATTTGCGGCCCCAGACGGAGGTGAGCAGGGAGCTGGGCAGGTGGATGCTGAGGCAGGAGAGAAGCGGGCTCCGAAAAGGTGGTTGGGTATCTGGTGAATATGTTCATTCATACCTTTTTGACTTGTATAACTACATGACTATATGGCCTGGGGATGAGCTTAGAAATTCTTTGCTCTATGCTATGTGAGACCATCTGAAGATAGAAATATCCTTGGAAGACTATATAGTGTCATAATTGGAGGAAAAAATTGGCCACTCACATTATTTTTCGCAGAGCAGACAGATGAATGTACAGTTCGAATTCTGCTCGGTCAACTCGCCGATACCGATGTCAAAGTAGAGATCATGTGATCGACCGGACTGCCGGCAGATCGGATGAATCGGGTAATATAACGACTAATAAGCAGCTACTGATTGGTCGCTGTGTTTCGATAGAGATACCGTCATCAATACTCATCCGTCGCTCACCACCGTGACAAGCCAGGATACAAGTATGTGGGTTTGATTTAGATGAAGTAGGTCTGATGGTATCGTAGTGTTAATTGATATTTCTACTGATAGTTTGGTGAGTATCTCGAGTGCAGAGAACAGGGTATAGAGGGTTGACTCGGTGAGTCGAGGCGATTCCGGTTGCGCCCGCAAAAGTCACCTGATATCGCGACGTACAGTCAGCGTTCCGGACAATTAGCTTAGCCCTGATTGGTTGCCACCTCGCCGCTGCGGTCATAGTTTTCTTCCCCCTAAACCCAGTTTGAGCATCTTGCCGTGGCTTGCTTGCTTGAGCCAACATCGCCCTGAAGTCATTTTTTTCTACCCTTGCCTTGTCCTTTCCCGGAATTTCTTCCTTCTTTTTCTCTTCCTCTTCATACCACGATTATTTGTCCTCTTGATCAACGTCGACTTGCTTCATCAAGTTCTTTCTCTTACTCAATTTAATAATCTTTTAATCCTATTACTCATTCACGTCATTCACAATGGGCAAGGAAGCTGCTAAGTTCGCTCCTGGTAAGCTACCACGTCGACTATATGGACGCCGAGAAGAACAGAGAACAAGGTCATCGCATCGCTATATTAATACTCCGGGAACTCGTATGCCATGCATCAATTATGGATATTTGCTCTGCTTAATCGCATGAGACTGATCCGTACGCATGTATGCGCCGCCTGGGAACAGGCGGCGCAGGCTGAATCAACGATCGGACACCAAGACCTCATTCTTCTGTTACAGTGGGACATGAATATGACTATGCGATGACCTGATTCTACTGGACTCCACGGTATTTCCCTTTAATTGCGAGCATCAGCTGATTGAATTTACCAGGTGACGCCAAGAAGGGTGCCAACCTTTTCAAGGTAAGAAAGGATACCTCAGTCAATAGCTATTCACCTGTACTAAACGATCATACAGACCCGTTGCTCTCAGTGCCACACCGTCGAGGCCGGTGGTGCCAACAAGATCGGCCCCAACCTTCACGGTCTTTTCGGCCGTAGCACCGGTTCCGTCGAGGGATACTCCTACACCGACGCCAACAAGCAGGCCAACGTCACCTGGGACGAGAACACCTTGGTATGTCTAGAGCCTTAGAACTAGTAGACTCCCAATGACATCACTGACTATTCTGTCCAGTTCGAGTACCTCGAGAATCCCAAGAAGTTCATTCCCGGTACCAAGATGGCCTTCGGTGGTCTTAAGAAGACCAAGGACCGCAACGACCTCATCACGTAAGGCTTTATTTTCTGTTCTGGGCTCGGTTCTAGCTACTAACGGTGTGCGTACAGCTACCTCAAGGAGGAGACCGCTTAAGCGCCTCACAACCACCAAAAATGCTCGTCCCGGGCATCGCGATCTTGGAATTGTATAGAGCATTCTAACGTCGCGGAAGCGGGACCCTATCGCCTGTAACAATACATCGACTACTATCCTTATACATGCGAAAATAGATTTTGGATTTTTGACATGCTTCTTTTCTGTTTAGCGCATGGGGAAACCAAAACGGCCGCGTGTTATGATGCAAAGGTAGAGCGGAATAAGATCATAGACTCTTTTCCTTTCTTTTGTGTACTCTTTTGTTGATATTACTTTTCTTTTTCATTTGGCTTCTTTGATGGGTCTTGTCATAGCTTTTTGGGATGGGGCTTTGCTAGAAGAAATAATGAGCGCAAATATGATTCTCCACTCTGATTGAAACTGATCCTGCTTAGGTAACTATTATAAAAGTCCTGTATTCGCAGTTGCCTGGCTATGTAGATGTGAGTTACACCTCACCTTATCGAACGATCGTGAACCACTAACGAAAAGTAGGTATACGTCAACTACTGTCCTACGAGGCTGGCCCACGGTTGAGAACAATTGAAGTCTACTCCCAATCCAACTTCCTTCCCATACACTTCCGTATTCTGTATCGCAAACGAGTCTCGAACATGCAGGTCCAGATTTGCGGTGCAGCAGTCAGCCATACTAGCTTCTTCCCACGATGCGTTGTACTAGCAGCAAGGGAGTCACGGGATAACGATATGGTTGGCTGACAACAGTCGACTCATTCGATCCACGAACTGTCATCCTCCGCGCCGATTGGACCAGCCTCCAATTTTCATGCAGGCTGCAATTCGATGTCGAAGTTGAGGATGATTTATGCCTTTTCTAGCCAGTCTGCCTGGCCAGGATTGGCCGGGATGTGCCCGACTTCTGACTAGTCAACAAAAGGTATTGTACATGCCGGGAGGGGCTGCCAGAGAGAGAGCCTTATCGCCCTGCTTTGTCTCTTTCCATTCATCTTATTTTAAAACCTGCAAAGTACAGACGATTTGACACCTGCATGTTTGTTTTAGCGACATTGCTTATAAGATCTCTCGTTTCGTCTCTTGCTCGTTACAGTCCCGGCAACAACGACTCGATTGAACAATCTGACGGCTCAATCCGTTATCTCGGCCTATCTTATCGCATTGTTTTGCGACAGCCCTCGATGGTCTCCGTCCCATTGTCACCGTCAACAACAAGAAACAAGACTACATAAAACGAGGCTGCGCTGATGATCTGCGCATTCGATCAGAGATTGCGCTGTCATACTGCGAATATACACAACAACCTAAAAAACTTGACTTGAAACACGGAGCGCATGAGTACGACACCATCTCCACTGGATTTTCCCACCTCAGCGTCGCTGGAAGTGACCATGGAAGACGCATTTGACGACCACCCGTCGTTATCGGCGTCGCTAGAAGACTTCGCTGCTTCCACTACACGCTCGCCTGTTCCCGAAATGCCTTCCCAGCACTCCGGGTTCAGATCGGAGTATTCAGACGACGGCCGGGGTAGTAGCCCTCAAGAGCGCTGGTCGCCGCCCACTCTCAGACAACCCAGCGAAACATTGAATGGAAGCCACTGGTATCGCCATGCGCCTTACGATCGATTATATATGAGGCCAACGCTTCAGCCGACCAGCACATCGGCATCGCGCGAGCCAAGCCCTCAATATGAGGATGCACCTGAAGTACCACCGCCACCATCACCACGCAGGAGCGCCATCGAATTACCTGATGTGGCACTTGCAGCCAGTGTGCCTCTACCGCCAGGCACGGATTCTCCAATGAAAGGTCGTTCCGTATCTCCTGAACCGCGGGCAGATGAACCACATTCAAATTGTAGGTGAATGCTGCATATCAAAAAAAAAAAAAAAGATATATCCAGTTGACTTGTCTATCTGGCTAGATGTCCGATTCAGAGTATCCGCCGAAGTAGCGCAACGAGAACCTATACAAGCCGTCTGGAATGCGATTCGTCTTCCTTTCGATCGACTCTTCAGCACCAAACTCAGCACGCTTACAACGGTCGTCGTCGGACTTTTTGGAATGCTATTTATGCGCTCGCTATCATTGCCTTCCAGTACGCCAACAGTTCCGAATCTCATGAAACTATGTGCATTCGCGCGGAATTTCGAGCCATTGATTCATTATTCCGAGAATGGCATACAACATATTAGCAATCTGCAAGAAACAGGAATTGCGGTTTGGGATCTGGGCGAATCTGTGCGCGGCAGTAACATGACCAGTGCGCCTATCATAGTCACGCAATTGGACGAATTGTCCGATTCTCTCAAAACGCTTTCCCTAGAATTAACTCGATTCTTTTCCAACGTCGACTCGGACATTGATTCGATCCTGCTGGTCATGGACTGGGTTCGTCGTGAGCTTACCGTGATCAACTCGCAGCCGCCGAGTAGTCTGCCGAGCGTCATGATTGACAACATACACAATATGATCTCTCAAGTCGTCCCTCTGGAATATGGAGCTGCAGAAGTCATTGACGGTGAAGCGGCGTCGAGCAGCAGTCCAGTTCCGGGGTCCTTGACCATGCTGGGAACGGTGGTCACAACAGTATTTGGGCCGACATCCGCCCATCGCACTCGCACAGCCCTCATGCGAACCTTCACCGAGTTCCTGAACGTGCTCGAGGAATCCATCAACAGCGAATTAACGCATTCCAACGCCCTCGTCGTCCTCTTCGAATCCATTGACCGCCAATTCCTAAACTTACAACGGGTAGTCGTCCGCGAGTCTGACACCCAAGAACGCGAAGAAGGCGAAATGCTCAGCTCCCTCTGGACTCGTGTATTGGGCCCCAACGCAGCCGTAGTCCGCAAATACGAAAAGAACCGAAAACTGCTCGCCGACGTCCGCCGGCGCACAGTCAACAACAAACACCAACTAATGGACCATCAAGCCCGCCTTTTGAACCTCAAAGTCAACCTCGAAACCCTACGCCGGAAACTGGTCAGCCCCCTCGTACGGCAGAAGAATGATTCTCTTATGTCGATTGGCGGCGCTATTGACGCGACCAATAGCGTCCTGGGAGCGATTGAGGATCAAATTGAAGGTGTAGAGGACACATATGACTATCTTCGCGGGGTGCGCGAGACGCAAAAAAAGAAGTATATGGATATGGTCTTTGGCGCGAGTCGCGTTACGGATCGGTATCTGGAGCTCGAGGAGACGGCTGATGATTAGCAACATCTTGAAGGCATATTTTTTTTTTTTTTTTTTTTTTTGTTTTGGCTGAGTCTTCTCTAGAGGCTGTTGTTACTTCATCGGTGTTTCTCAAGGCAGTGTATCAGGACGGAGCTATGGAGTTTGGCGTTTCTTCCCGTATGTCCGGTCTCATTTCATTTCTGATTGTCTTCCACGCAAAATCTGCTTTCATTTCGGCCGGAGAATATGCTTTGCTCTGGGTGCATCAAGGAGCCATGGAGCTTGGCGAACGAATTTCTCGGAGCAGGCAGATACCTAGGGACGTAGTCATACATGAATCCATGCAACAATCATTTTAAGTATAGACTGCAGACACGATAAATCTGGTGTCATGATCCTTGTAAAATTTTTGTATGAAGATATTGATATGAAAGGTAAGTAAGTAGTATCACACGCACTGAACAATCACAACGCCGTAATATGCTTTAGTTGATGAAAACCACGGCCATTGAATGAAAGGCAGCCAGGCAGTTCAGATTTTAAGACATTAGAAACCACCACCGTAATTAGTCGCCCCATACGGCGTCGCTCCATAAGGAGTCATTCCTCCACCCCAAGCACTCCTATTCCCGCCATTCGCGCCCTGGCCGTACGCCGTAAATCCACCACCAAGGCCACCGTCAATCTCAGGCGGCTCATATCCATCTGGAGACCGAACGCCACCTCCGAGACCCATGTCCTCGTCACCCTCTCCTCCGAGACCATTGACTTGCGCACCGGGTCCGTTGGGGTTGGCCAGGGTATCTATTATTGTGGCCAGTTTGGTTTGAAGAGTAAGAATGCCTTGCTGCACAATCATATCTGGCTCGAGGTTGCCGATCGATTCAACGTCGACGTAGAATGTGTTTGGTTGGGCATCGTAGTCGAAGGGTTGATCGGGGGCGTTGGGTGTTTCCCATTTTCCGTTTTCTGAGATAGGCCTATATCTCCTTAGCTCAGACGCCTTCAGCTGGAGAAAAAAAAATGAAACGTACCACTCTTTTGCAGGATCCTCCTCATACCAATAATCAATGTGCCTCAAATTATTGTGCGGATCATACTCAAACCCCACAGCCGACGTAGGAGACCACTTCGCATGCTCCTTCGCAATACCCTTGCGCGCAATACACGTCAATTTCAACTCCTGCCCTTTGATCAACTTTGCAATCAACGGTCCCTTTCCCTCCGGGTCTGTGATGACCGGGTTTCCAACCCACTCATTTGCCCTGTCACCGGTGACTACCAAATCTCGCGAATACACCTTCATGACATCATCCGCCTGGTTGCATCGCGCATGTAGCGTCAATCGCACACTACATCTCGAGCACCAACTTTCGCACGTACAGTCTCGGTTGTACTCCATGTCATTGTCGCAATGTTTGCTGTTCAGCGGTATGAGTCCGAGTCGATGTGCTAGAAATTCGTCCGGGAGGACGGATGTGTTCACTTCAACTTCAACGATGTCGATGGCTACTGTGGGTACTTCGGCGATCATTGTACGTCGTAGCGCGTTGGCGAGTGTGAGGTCGACGTTGGAGAGTTTGAAGTCCACGCGGTATGGCTCAGTCTGCGAGCTGTCAGATTGTTGTCTATTTTGTAGATACGGGAAAGTACAAACCTCGCGAACAGTTATTTGCGGCCCAGCGGGCTCGATATCCATTTCGTAATCCATAACGAATGCGTAAGAGTCTGTCGTGGGAGGTTGAAGAATCAATCTGGATCTAAGACGTAGAGAAACGTGCTTAAAGTAGGCCAAGTAGGCCTTGAATAGGTGGTCGAAATGCTCGTCCCTGTAAGCTTGGTATTATTGCCACAATATGCAGATATAAATCATGGATTTGGTCGTTGGTAGATTGTAAGGAAAATATTGCGACTGATTAGATCAAGCTGTCTGAATCGCCTGCGAGCAATCGGAGTAGAAATGTGCATGTGGTAATGTGGCGCGCCGTATGGAAACCGAGATTGCGCTAGTCCGAATATGAAATAGCGTGCAGTCAGCTAGTATGGCTTCAACAGTTCAACTAAATGCGACGACTGATTATAAATTGGGTTGAGTAACTCTTTGCGAGGCTTTTATGTACCTGTATCATTCGTCTCTTTGTTGAAAGTGTTCAAGATGAGTCGGCCTTTGAGAAGCACCAGAGGCTGCTGGACTTGTCGCCTCCGCCGCAAAAAGTGCGACGAACGACATCCCGTATGCCAGTCATGCCACACCCTGGCAATTCCCTGCTATGGGTACGGATCAAAGCCGGACTGGATGGATGGTGGAGATGTGGAAAAGTCCCAGATTCAAAGTCTGAAGCAGACCGTGAGGTACACGTCGCGGCAACGTGATAAAGCCAAACCTCGGCAGCAACGTTATGAGAGCCAAAACATCAATTCGGCAAATGGCACACAGGCGGATTCGCTTCCGGGTATCACGAATGGTTATGTCGAACACAGTTCAGATCCATACAAGGAAGAATCACCGCCATCAGAACCTTCATCCCCCCTACTCCAAACGACGATAACCGCTCGTGACCAGACAAATCCCATGCTCTTCATGGGAGACTTATCGCTCTCTGATACAAGACTATTGATGCATTTTGTGGATCATGTATACCCTCTGCAACTCCCTATCGGTCAGACATCCGTGTTTCGGAAAGACCGCAACTGGCTTCTGCCGATCATCATGCATATAAGGCCATTCTATCACTCGGTTCTAGGGTTGACCGCCCTCCATCAAGGACTTCTCACCTCCCAATCCACAGATGAAGAGAAGAAACTTCGCGTACTCAAGTATGCGCACAAACATCACTCGCTGTGTCTTCAAGATCTGCAAGTGGCTTTACAGCTTTTCGGACCTTACAAGACAAAAGGTTCAGAGTGTCCTAAAGGAGGTGTGGGGGTTCTTGCTTGTATTATTCAATTAGTGCTTCTCGAGGTTGGTGAATCCGCCCGTCAGTCATGAATCACTAACTGACATTTTCTTGCTAGATGTGCATAGACGAGACAGACAACTGGCAGGTCCATCTGAATGCCGCAATTAGTATGGTAGCAGGTGTCGATGGTGTTCGTCAAAGAACACCGCTACCAGACCCGGACCATTACGCTAAAATGAATTATGGATGGGATAATTTCGAGGATGAACTGTATCCCGAACATCCTCTTCTTCAACAACAAAGTTCCATGAATGCCTTAATTGCCAGCGCAATATACCTGGATGTGATCTCCTGCGTTACAATGGGCAAGGCGCCTCGTCTGCTCGGAATTGTCCACAATACTGCCGGACTATCTCCGGAAAACGCGCAGATTCGAAATATGTTCGGTCAGGAATATTGGGTTATTTTGCTTATCGGCGAAATAGCAGCCCTTCCGACACCAATCCCTGTTCAAGAACCATTTGAGGGTAGTTTCGAACATTGCTGCGATAGTGCATCTCATATGCTGATCCGAAACAAACTACACGACTGGGTACGAGAAAATGGTCCATCCATCGAACAATTACAGTGCTCAAATGAGTATACTCTATCGGCCTCTACGTCGATTCGTGTCACGACGTACCTCTATACGCTCGCTGGCATCATATACCTGCATCTCGCCACCAAAGGTGTTGACGAGAGCTCCGAGGAAGTTCAGAACTGTGTAAGCTCGTTTATAAAAGCATTTAATCTGACTAGGCATACTTCTTCAACCCAGAATTTAACGTGGGCTGTATTCGTTACTGGATCGGTTGCCCTTGGAGATGAGCGCGAATTTTTTCGGACTGTTCTTTCTACTTCTGCTTCACACTTCTCGATCGGACCGTGCGGTCGAATCTTGAAAAAGCTGGAGGATGTTTGGAAAATGAGTGTTGCCGGAAGTCCACTTTTTAGCTCCGATCTTGTCTGTCCGACTTTATTGTTAGTTTGAACGGTGGTCAGCGAAGGCCATACAGACGAAAAGAATAAAACCTGACGAGGTTCGGCAACGGTACCACAAGGACCGAGCTCACCTAACAAGATGACATTATGGATCACAGCCTGCCAGACACTTGTTTCTCGTCCTGTGTCTGTAAACAATCATGATTACAGACACTAAAGGACATGGTGCCAGCGCCCAATAGATTGACAAAGTCACATAGTGGTCTAAATGATTGACGCCAACGCCTGATTAATCAACCGATTGCTTCGTATTCGTGCGTCCATTGCACGTGCAGTGTGGCCGTCTTACGAATTGTACTAATCATCCCTTCATCCCCATCACCATCGAGATATCTCATAGATGTCGTGCACATCTCACGCGCAGATTTTACAGAACATCTATGCTTGGCATCCAAGGCGCTTTTTGCCGCAACCACATCGTATGAGGGTAAACATGTGACTGACTGAAGTAGACTGATGTTCAGAAGCACTCATATCTCAATATACTCATTACTTGACAGAAAACGGTGAATGTTCAAGAATCACAACGTAATAAGTGATTCCGATTCTAGGGCGAGCAAGCGACGACAAAACACAAAACACACACACGTCAATTTCCTCCAGTTTGGACGGGGATCATTGGTACCAAAGCGTCTCTCGATGCTTCCGTCAGACGTACTTCCCATTGCCCACAAACATCACACGAAGCCGATTTCAGAAACAACGGCCATTCCGGGTTTCACAGAAGACCTCTGATCCTTGCTTTGAGAACCGCAGTAGTCGGATCCCCGCTCTGAGAAGCTACACAGCCGAAAGTGCAGTACCCTTGATAGGCAATTTCACCACCACCCAGGCAGCCAAAGATGTTGTTGCGCACATGAGGTCGTCGGTGTCGATGCCTGCATCCGTGAGGACGGTAACAATGTGGTGATTGCATTATCCTGCAGAGAACTGTTAGGAAGGTAAAGCTCACTAATGGTTTATGGTATCTATCATGGACCAATGCAAGACTCACCCTTATTCAAGAGAGATGTGCCACAGTCGGTACCACCCTGGTTGCAGGCTCTGGCAGAGACCGCCGAGGCGGCAGAAAGGAAAGCGATGATGCTGATAACTTACATCTTGCGTAGGATTGATGAGAAGAGAATTGGCAGAGTGGTTCAAATGAGCCCAGGAGACTGTTGCTTTCCCTTGTTGCTAAGAGATGTGCGGTTGGTGAAGAGTAATAGTATTGCTTACAAAGTGAGGATTCAGCCTGCAGTCTAAACCCATCTCATGCAGCAAGCCTCCCCTTTCGCCTCTTGGTTTCCAAATATGACGTCCAAGTACATACCTTCTTAATCCCATCTTGGGTCTATTTTCAATATCTCGTTTGATGATGAGGCACATCCATTGAGAATGCCCCCCAAATTAGGGCTTAGCGATGCGATAAAGGCCGGCAACCAACAGAATGACTGCGCTTTAGATCTCGAATTTGTAAGATCAGAAACACCCTCAGGTGGAGGTAAAATATGGGATGATGTAAAGAACGAGTGATGTCGTGATTGTTGACTAGAGATGGTCATGGCTGAAACACCTGAGCTCGTCAAGACAGAAAAGGGCATACCGTATTACTGCGACTGCCACTTGATGGCATTCTCAGGTTACAATTACTTTTATAGGTTATCGAGAGAGTCATAATGAATGTGTTGTAAAAAGAGCCGCTCCAAAATCTGAATGAATACTTGCTTCATGGACAATGCTGAGCTCTCATATCACCTCAAATGTATTGCATCGACTTCTCCAAATAGAAGGGTATTTTCTCGCGGTGAGTGGCCAGTCATCTCCAAGTACCTATGTTCTATGAGATAAAAGAAACTCGACATCACAAATTCCGGACAAACGACCATCGCTAAGCACGTGGCAGAATCTATTTCTGAAGAAGTTCTGCGGTGTGACGATCTTGATGGACACATTCAAGGCAGAGCGAGGACCTTCTGCCATGACTCTCGCCCGCTGACTCGCTCCCACCAGGCCTTGACATGAGGCCTGTCAGTGATGAAATGACCATAGCCAGCCTCGAAGAGTTTCTGGGTGTATGGCAAATAGTAGACATCAATGAGCGAGAACTCCTCACCGCCCATGTACTGTTGCTTCGAAAGAATGTTCTCATAGACATCCAACTTGGGCAAAAAGCCGGTCTCATAGTGTTCGAGTATTTTTGGATCTGTGCTACCGCCACGCGCCCTGCAAAATCTCAATCAACTACTGAAGCCTGACAGACCCAACGATGGACAGAAGTTCTATGACTCACAATTTGAAAATCTTCTCAAAGGCCATGGGTGTAGCATATTTATCCCAATTGTCTCTTTCGACGCTAGCCCATTTTTGGAAGGTCGCGTTTTCTTTGAGATCTGTTGCGTCGGGGAGAAGCTTCACGCCTTGGTCGGCATATTTGGAGGCAATGTAGTAGCAGATTGCTCGCGATTCTATGAATATACGTTAGTGCCAAAGCATGGAGCAAGAGGAGAGGAGGTTCACCATGCAACAAGAAATCACCATCTTCCATGACGGGAATGACGCCGAACGGCTGTTTCTTCAGGTACTCGGGTTGCTGAGCTCAACGTCAGTCGTATGCCCAGCACCTGAACAGTATTATGGTATAGAATAGAGAAGAAACACACCTTGTGCTCGCCGGCCTTCATATTGATGTTTTTCAATTCATAGTCGGTCACACCTTTCTCAATCAAGGTAGCGAGAATGCGTTGGGTGCAAGTTGCCTTGCTGGTACCGTAAATGACAACACCCATGATGAATCACCGAAGTTCAAGACTGACGGTACAACGATACGCGGTGGTGACTCTGGATATTTAGCGGCGTACATGCAAAGAACAACCAGAGGCCATGTCGAGGTACTTATAACCCCCGCCACGCACAACTTGTACTCCCCCGATCGATAGTTTCAGATGGACTCCGAATTGAGGGCAATTATTGTCTCCACTGCGGTAAGATCCCGCTGCCATACCGTAAGCAATTGCCGGGCATCTGGCGAAACAGACTTCCTATTGTGGATTGATCACGACAAGTGACAAGAAAAAGCAAAACATAACATAACGATCAACATGATTGTCATCGACACCGCTGCTCGTAGCCGATGTCGTAGACAAAGAGCTCTTTGTATAGCAGGCGTAGCGCACTTAGGGCTTGAGCTCTGCGACAAGAGCCGTGATTGGCTGACTGGCTGGCTGGCTGGCTGGCTGGCTCTCTCAACTCCTTATGATTCCGGCTTCATCAATGAGCCTGTCGTCCCCACGTAGTTCTCTCCAGCAATTTGTCGATTGGATCAGCTCCGAGCAGCCTTTGAGCAAGAATCCCCATTTCTTCAAGAAGCCGTCACTGATCTCCCAGCCACATCCACGCCAGGCCTGGCCCCACACCAGAAGCCCGCGTCTTTCTAGGTCATCGAAACCTTCATATAATCCCAGCCCAAGATCATAGCAGAATTCATGCTCGTCATACTTGCCGGAGGATGCAATGAGATTGTCACGTAATGTTGGAACAGGTATCACGCTGATCCAATATGCATGAGGCGTAGATTTCTGCAAGGGAGTATATTGAAGATCCGGTGGAACGGCTTCGGTCGGAACGACGCCGAGCGAGGGTACGTTGAATGTACTGGTGCAACCGTGGGGAAGATGATCGAGGAGTGATAGAATAGCCATGTTGAAGATCATGGCTCGGATTACATTGTACTGGACCAGAGTAATAAGACAGTGGTCTGCAGAGATCGGGAAGATGATCTGAGGTGGGGGATCATCGCGCGTCGCGAAGGTCGTGTAGGGGAGAAGCGGAGGTATCACTTTGTGCTTGTTGAGCGTCGTATGACACGTTTCTACTGCCAGATTTTGGCGTGTCGAGGGATCCAATGGATCCGTGACTGAGTCGAAAATCCCATGCTGGTCGCTGACGACGAGCATGCCGTAACCTTTCCAAGAGAAATCATCTGGTGATACATGTCTACGGTCAATAGCCTTCTGTCTTTTGCCTACAATTCAGTTAGTCAATATACGGGATGGAAAGTCCAAGTGGGTGCTTTCATATAAAACAAAGGTCGTCCGGACGATTGGGTACAACGATTGGGGCTGAAGCTCCACCGAGAACAGACAAGTCACTCACGCCATGCTTTCTGTCGTAGTCGGTTCTGTCGCCTCTTTCTTTCGAGGGAGTCTCTCACTTCCCTCCAATCATTCTCTTGGTATATTGTCTGACGAAAGTATTAAATATATATTCACATTATGCCGCCTGTCTCTGTGCATTGTTCGAGGTATGCTTACCTGTCTTGAGTTGCTCGAAGGGACATGGCTAATGACCATAGCCTGCGCCATACAGATCTTGAAAGACTCTGAGAAGAGGTACCACCATTTACTAGTCTTCTCAACAATGCAAACGGAGTAAGTACCTGCAGAAAATCAGTCAATGCTGAGGCAAATCACGATGTTTTCCGTGTCGATTGTAACCAATTGTTGATTTGTAAGGACCCTGATCCACCGCAAATCGATAGCAAGCTGAAAGTGAGAGAAGGTAGTCATACGTGATTTGAAGAGCAATTTCTAGTCGGAGCCCTCGCCTAGTCACAGTCAGAAACACCATGAGCCTGCCAAATACATGTGATGATTAGATGAGAAAGTTTAGGCTCTTAAGCTGTCCTCCAAGTAAAGTCACCAAAAACCCCCGGAATCTAAGCTGAGTTTGGTAAAGCGTCTCTCATCCAACCCTGGAATCGAAATTGATTGACGCCAAATAGTGACTAAAACTAGTGCGTTACGCGCTATAGCCGTTTGGGTTTAAGGAACGGATCTATGCGCCTCTCATCTTCATAGGTATTCATGATTCAAGATGATTTTAGACTCAGAATGTCAAAGTTGGAACAGCTATAAAACTTTGAGCTTCGGATGAATCAGTCCTGGTCCGGGACAATCGGGTTTTCGAAATGCACTATAAAAGGTCCCCAAGTCTCCATTGTAAAGTACTGAGATTCATACTGACCTCCTTCTGAATCCTAAGAGACTCGAACGGTTCACTGTGTCAAATTCTTTTCCCTGAGCATATCTCTACTAGCAGAGCTGCAAAAGCAGTGAACAACACAGAATGGCATCTCTGCTATACCGAGTCTACTCGGCTTTCACTCCAGCCACAGTTGAGAAAACGAGCGACGCTATCAGGTTCGGCGTCTTGGGGGCAGCAAAGATTGCGTGGGTGTCCTTCAGATCGTTGTTTATGTACCAAGTACTGAAACATTACCGTAGCCCGTTGGCACTGATAACCCCAGCAAAGTCCCACCCTGAAATCATTGTACAAGCTGTGTCTGCCAGAAGTCGTGAACGGGCCGAAGATTTTGCAAAGAAGCACGGGATTCCAGAAGTTAGGGATACATATCAAGGTAAATTTGACTGAATTGGAGCCAAATGGGAGAAAATCTCACAATCATGATGTTTTCAGAAATCCTTGACGACCCTAACATTGACGCCATCTTCATCCCACTCCCCAACAGTCTACATTTCGAATGGGCTGTCCGCGCCATCCGCGCCGGAAAACATGTCTTGGTCGAAAAACCATCCGTCTCCAATTCAAAAGAAGCGGAGATCCTTTTCAACCTACCAGAACTATCCCAGCCAAATGCTCCCGTTCTACTGGAAGCCTTCCACAACCGTTTCCACCCTTCGGTGCAACTATTCCGAACATTCATCAATCCCGCTGATGTCGTACACGTACACACGGATTCCATGATCCCATGGCTACTCACCAGTGCAGACGGCATTGAGTTCAACTACAATCTATCCGGCGGCAGCATGATGCAGGTTGGAACATACAACTTTGCCATTCTACGAATGATCTTTGCCGATGAGCCGGAGGAGTGTTTGACCTGTGAGACGAGGATCTTGGGAGATGGCGTCCACGACAAATGTGATTCTGATTTCAAGGCACGCTTCCGCTTTCCTAACGGTGGCATAGCCGAGGCAACGACTTCTCTGAGAGGGTCTATATTTTGGAAACCGTCAGAAGCCAGAGTCACGCACAAGGAGGTCGTGGTTCCTGACAAGACACTCCCAGACTCCCAGGAAAAGGTGATGCTGCGAGTGGTGACGTTGCACGGCTTTTTACATGCTGTTATCTGGCACCGCATCGATGTCAAAGACTCCTACGTCATCCGCAACAAGTCGGATGGTCAGCCGGTTAAGAAATGGGTCGAGTCAGAATCGCACAAGGCTTACAGCTACAAAGAGGCTGGTGGTGACTTCTCAAATATCCCGGGCGAAAATTGGTGGATGTCCTACCGTTATCAGCTTGAAGCATTCGTGAATCGGATCAGGGGCCGGCCGACACAGTATTGGGTGAGTGGCGAGGACTCGATTGGTCAGATGAAGATGATCGATATGGCCTATGAGAAGAGTGGGCTTGGGCTGCGGCCGACGAGCTCTTTTGAGTGAATCATTAAACCATTCATGAGAAGGACAAAAGTATGATAGTTATACATTGCGTAGCATTATGGCGAATCTATGAGCTCAGTCTCATACCCAAGCTGAAGAGTACAAAATGTTTCAGACGAGATGAAGGGAGCCCTTCCGGGTCACAAATCAATACTTCGCAGCTTGAACTAATTACCATCTTTGAACAAAAAATCTGGACAGATGATAAAGCAAGAACCATTTTTAGTATATATCAATGTCTTTTCCGGACGTCAACAAAAGTGATTCACAAGTACCGGGTTTGCTTTCTTTTCGAGGACCAGCTATGTTACAGCGCGTTAGATATGTGCGTACCAATGCTCGTGTTTTGATTCGAACTCCTGGATCTTGCGATCACTCTCACGCGGGACAGAATACATTCCATCGCCTATGGACTCGTAGAAGGAAATCCAGTCTTTTTTCATGTAATCCTTCGTGGCGTGGACCTCTTCTATAAGTTGGCATTATTCCAGACTATGTAGAGGTCCTCTCACGCCCACTCAATAACAGCCGTGAAGATACCATCTTCGAGAAGACAATAGTTCTGTTTGTCAAGGTAGAGCACACCAGTACAATCATTGATGAAATGCTTTGCAATATCAAAAGTTGGCGCTCGTGTCCCGAAACATTTTGCCATGAATCCGAGCTCGAGTCCAGTTTCGTATTGCCATGTAGAATCGTTGAGGTAATCCGTGGTCCTAAACGTTTCAGGGTACTCGTGGAAGGGGCTGTCCCATCATCACCGATATTTTCCACAAGGCTGAATTAACATCCATGCAGGCTCGACATACGCCCAGCCTTATACACCTCTCAGTCTAATGGTGCAGCATCAGTCTAACTACGAACGAGAGATAGACTTGTACTCAGGTTGTAAGTGAAGGGATCTTCGATCAGAAGCAACCATCGTTTGATTAGGCCATCAATGTAGTAGTTGAATAAACATGGTTGAATCGTCACAATGCTCCAACGTGGTACCAAATGTACTTGTTTTCATTGAAACGAGTAGAGTATCTCCAACTACTGTAAACGAACAATTATCACAACATTCCAGTTCTTCTCATAAGAATCTCGTAGTAGTTTTAGGGGAGAAAGAACGTGAAGCGAAAGGCAATATCGGTAATATGTGTTAGGGTTTGGCTCGGCACGTGCAACTTACCAAGACTACCCAAAAAGGAAGTTCGTCCGATACATAGCAATTCCTCGCTTTGAAACAGATCCATGCAGCGAGCGGTGATGAGATTCGGCTATTGAAGCAGGAAAAAGAATTCATTGACATGTATGGGAAGATCCCGTTCCGACAAACGACGGGCTTGAGGAGGGTGGGCGTTGTGTCAAGGCTGGCGAGGAGGCCTTTCAGAGGTGGGGACTGCTTCTGAATCGCTACCAAGTTGCAGCATAGTCAAATAGTATAATATTTGAATAGTTAACCTCTAAAGTATACATTTTTCAGAGCACGCAACATTCTGAATCGTTATAAAGTCTTAGGCATATCTTCTCGGCACCTAAAAAGCTAATAGAATTGTAATGGAACATCAAGAATCGGTGCTCAGCATCGCAATCTAAAAGGTCGAATGCAATCTTTTATGACTCCAATGTAACGAATTCTAACGCTCTAGGCTTGCCCCAGGTGTCGCAAGGCAGAAATCTCCATGACCCAGCATGTTTTCCGTGGAAGTGTTTATAAACAAGCTCTGCTGAATCTGGTGGCATGATAGGCCACTGATTACCGCCTTCAAAGGTCACGTCTCGAAGACCGAGAACCATTGGAGGCACGACATGCTGTCACAGGAGAAAAAAATACACTTGTCAGCTGAGTCAGATCCATTGCGTAAAGGCCTGAATATGTCAATACCTTGTCCTGCTCCCCTGCGTCAGCTTCGCATTCTTTCCATATTTTGAGCAACCCATCCCCGTCATACGTCTTCATTGAAATTAAGTTGACAATCTCATCGTTGAGGTGCTGGCAGAAGTCGGGAGCCATTTTCTCAATCAGTTCTCGAACCACAGTTGATTCGTAGTCGGCAGACTTGATCTCAGTGCTGTAGTCTCGGAGCTCCTTGAGTGTGGGCTGAAAAAGATGATGTTGCTCCACAGTACCTTCAAGGAAGTTCGATATCCCAATGACTTTTTGGAAGCCTGGGAACATTTTCTCTTCCTCCAGATTATGATGATGCAAGACCCAGCCTGCCCATGCTTGGACAAGAAAGAGGAAATCCGAGATATCCTGAGGATCGGAAACGTGAGGTGCCTGAAGGTAGATGCTGTTTAGTCCCCGCAGCATACTATTGTGAGCAAAGGCCATTTCATTTGCGATATACACAGCAGGATGTTCTGACTGCAGATCATTGTTAGCAAGAAGGCAGAAAATCATACATATGAAGACTCACGACGTTCCGGTGGGATGAGGGCGTTGCGATCATTGGCCAGGGTCCGTCAGCCCAAGGACGTTTCCTTTGGGTCTCGTTAGGCATAATGCGATGGAAATGATCTTTTCGATTCTCTTGTCCGTATGGGACGAGATGCACTCGTTTTGAATGTACAGACTAAGTACTTGAAGTCGAACGTCCTCTCATACTGCGATAGTTGATCCGCTGTCCAATGCCCCACAGAGCTGAATCTCAGCTTGGGACAAAGTATCGCTAGTCCAGGTCACTGTTCCCACCAGTGATTTTGACCCAGTGCCAAGTTGCCAACTATCAGCTCACCAATCAAGCAATGCTTATTAGCTTATACGAAGACGCTAGTAGCGTGATGTAAGCGCTATTACACCTTCCTCGATTGCTGGTAAGATGTATTATTGGCTAGCTATCTAGGGCATCATTTGTAGTGGCTACAATAGTCCAGTGTGTAGGCTCCGATCAGATCGAAGTGCGGTCTCTATCGCTTCCCATGACCGTCACATTTCGTCCAGCTCGTCGATCACTGCATCGATCGTGACCGGATGACCAACAAGCTATTGGGCTTTGGTTTCATCTTCATTGTCTGGATATTCTCGAACTGAGTAAACGTTTTTCTTCCAGAGCCGGATGATTTCGATACACCTAGTTTCGATGGACCACCGGAGATGCTTCCTAGCTATGATTTTGTAGCGGCTGCCGTGGCCCATCTCGGGCCGAAGGTTGATGACTTGAATGGCCTTCGCAGGCGCAGACTTGATGGGGCAATTATAGACCGAAGAATCCAGCGCATATATAGCGTGAAATTCCAGTCCAGCAAGTGGCGTTCGTAAGGGGACATTCTTCTGGAGACAGTGAAGAATCTTACAATCGTTGACGACATTTTTTTTCTCATTGTTGAAGTTGTGTCCTTAAAAAGCCTAAGTGCCCAGTCATCAAGTACTTTGCGCAGGTCTCTCCATGTAATCTATACGCACCTGTCGACATTGCAATTTCATCGCATTGAACTGAGAATTCAATGTATTAAAGAAGCCAAGATGCGTCGGTCGCTCTTCCTGTCGGACAGTATTGAGAGTATACAGGTGCTGGGATGACTTTTCGATGGTCTTGTAACGCGCATCGGGGTCTTCTTGACCTTTCCTGAGGGCCTCCTGCAAATTATTTGCCCAGGAAAGAGGAACGCGCAGCCCGAGTCCACGCGGCGTGACTCTAATATTGTTGGCAATTATGTCCTTTGAGCTCTTCGACGTGCGTGACTAAACTTAGTTCCAACTCAGACTGGTGATCACTATCCTCTGTATCGTGGTCTACGGACGTGCCAGAAAGAGTGTCCTCGTGATCCGCCTGTGGTTGTCCAGGATGTTCGAGCAGATCGTCTACCCACTGCTGTCGAGTATCGGTAACATTGGAATACGTGTTATGAGACATTTTGAGCCTTTGTAATGGAAATATCTAGCTGGAACAATGAGAGTGGACTTGAAGCTTGTGTGCTAGGTCGACGTCGGGTTGACCGTCCAAGGCGAGAAGGATATCATCCATTGCCTCCAGACCGCATACGAGATTTCGGTATTGAGGCCAGGTGACGTAAGAGGAAGTCAAGATAGAAACAAATTGTCATCTTTTGTCGCGTTCGTTCGGTCCAGGCCACCAATGCACTCTACCTTGGTGGGATTTACCTTGACGTTACCTGAGATGGATGGCATTTTCTCAATAATGCAAAGGGGCGTGACCATAACACGCTATCTAACCTGTATCAGAATACGAAGGTAACTACCGGCGGGTCTATGATTCACTTAAAGCAAGCTTGCGCCATTGCTTTGACGCTATTCCTGCATGGGCAGAAAGAGTCATAGTACAAGCAAACAAATAAGCAGATCCACCGAACAATTGAAGGCAAGTTCCGTAAACATTTGAGTCTGATCCTAGGAAATCAGGAGATCGTGTGACTATTATGTAGCTCGCTCAGGAGTCCCTTACACAGTTATTCTAGTAATTGATGGAACTTGGCCATGTTGACGAATACATCATGAAGGTAAATCACTCGGATTGAACGTCTACTACTCAGTAGAAATCCCAGTTGTTGCATTGGCACAAACACCCAGCCTGTAATATACAGTACAATTACAGCAACCAAGGAAAAGAGCGCACGGATTACTGCATAGAGCATTTGAAAAGATGTTTTCTATCAGCTCCTCTTTATCCTGCTTGCTCACTATGCAAAAAGAAGTAAAAGAAAACAGCAAACATGATGCCATGCCGTATGATGCAATGCAAAGCGATGCGAGGTCGATGCGAAATCAGTCAAAGTCAAAGAGTCCCACACCACAATCCTTGTATTTCTTCGCGATATTTCTAGCCATGACTCCTGGTCATTGCCCTCTTTCTTGATGAGGTGGGTATTGCAGAGTCTTTTCGAGTGTGTTGTGGAGATAAAAGAGAGAAAGATGTGGTCATGAGTGATGTAAGGTGTGAGCGGTGGCACTTCTTGACACTGCGTTGATCGGGAGACACAATAAGTGCCTTCACTGGGGACTTGAGGACCTGAAAGATCAAAAACTCAAAGGCCATCGATGGGAATCCTTCCAGACTGATCGTGCAAGCCACCAGAGCCATCAACAGTCTATGATAACTCAAACAGACATAAGAAACCTCTATATGGATCAAAAGGCATGATGGCGTCATCAACCCAGGACGCAGAGATGTACCCCAAGATGATGCGTGAATTAAAGTGTAGAGTGCGCGGGAAAATAAGACAAATCTCAGCAATACCTCCCAAAAGAACTGGGGAAAATAAGAGGAGCAAGGGATCAACAAAATGAAATAGATGGATTTAGAACAGAAACTTTTCAAGGCATATCAGTCATATCAGGTCGTTAGACAGCGCCACAGACAGTAGTGTGGCCAGCTGAAACTGTTGACACGGCTTGTAGCTTGTGCACAAAGCCAGTCAAGCGTGGTGACTAACGTCGTAATGAACTGCGATTCAAGGCTTCGAGGAGCTCAGGCCTATTCACCAAAGCTGTTGCAGCTTGAGCATATGTGACCCACTGCCGTTTCCTCTTATGCATTTCAGGCCACTGAGCTTCTTCCCGGCTGACAATCGCTTCGAAGAATTGATATGATGCCTTGGGAGCAGAGGTTGTGAGCAGTGTGGCAGGTCTCATGTCGGGAATCACACCAAGATCTCGCTGCACGGTACAGATGACGCCTGCTTCTTCCCAAGCTTCTCGTTGTGCTGCTTGTTGAGCAGTTGGCTCGTCTAGCTCCCAGCCTCCTTTGGGCAATACCCATCCACCCGGCCCGGCAGACTGGATCATCAAAACTTTGGTCTTGTCGGCAGACAACGGAACGATACCGGCCACGAGTCGCTCGCCTTTTGCGCCGTATCCTATAGTCACACGAGTGGTCAGTTGTGTAGAGAAGAAGGGTGCGTTGGAATGCAAGATTTGCGGTTGAGCCCCCGGTCTCGATCGAAGTGCACGTGCTTGATGGAGCTTAATAACAATAGACTCACTTTGATTAGTCCTGCCCACGCGGGACTCCATAGAACGATTTGCGGTCGCCATTTTAACTACCAAGTGCGGATCCGTATAGGTTGAGATTCAGACAAACGAAATCCGATGTGACGGCTAACAGCCTAGATTGTCTCCGTGGGGGTCAATTTGTCGTATTCGGACTGTAAATGAATGTATTGTTCAGCCACCGCTAATGGCAGATTTCGCAGCGACGGTTGTGGTGAGGTGTCTCTCGTGATGTGTCCGCTTCACTTTTTGCAGATCGATGACGTCTGCGTCGACCTCGACAGCTTAAATCTGACGACTTTCGAATAGGAAATGCGTTTCGCTCAAGCACACGGATAGAAGAGTGATCCTGCAATGCGTCGAGGCTTACTAGGCAAGCTAAACGAGGGTTGAAGGTCGAGCAGCCAAGCGATCCACAAGACGGAGGTTAGGTCGTTTCGCACGGAAAGAGAACAAACGGGAAATGGTTACGGAGTGGAATTAGGGTCGATGAAAGAAGTGAGGAAATGATTCGCAGTGGTAATTTAGCACGAAAGAAGGAAAAATTAAGTCTTCCCGATGAGTCCCGCTATGGACGGGAGCCCGAGGAGGGATGAGGTTGAAGAAGACATCTTATGGAAAGGGAACGGTAGAAGGTAGAGGGGAGGTGAGGAAGACGAGGAAAGGGAAAAAAAAAATTAAAGAATAAATTACGTGGGGACGGAGACAGGAGGAGGGGGAGGAAGAACGCTGGAGGGATGCTTAGCGGTGGTCGCCTAGGCGGTAGGCGGTGGGCGAGTTACTGTAGCTTCCAGTAACTTAACTGCGCTGCTCCCCGTCGGTACCGCGTTTGTACTCTTCATACGCCAAAATTACACTCTTTGTTCACCGGCTAGCCGCTACTCAATTATTGTGTATGCTTGTTCCTGCAATTCTGTGGTCAAGAAGAAGGACCCCAGTATCATAGAAGAGAAGTGAAAGATAGATAGATCATCATAGTATAAATACTGATACTGTAATCTATTACAGCTAGCAGGACCAACAGGCCACAGCCAGATCGGCCCTACACGCCACGCCCACCAATGAGCCCTCCAGCTATAAATACTTGAATATGCGACTCATGCAGAGCAAACCCGAAACTAGGGTGTAATCTGTGCTCGTTGGACTCTTGTACACGGCGTCGAATGTTATTTCATGCCTACTGTGATCGCCGGTCCGGTAACGGCCACCAGCCTCTGTATCAAGATCAAAATTACAGTCAACGAGTTTCGCAATACCAAACGGTTCACATTGGTGCGTTCAAAAGGAGTGAAGGGTTAGTCATTGGCAGTCGACGCAGAATCTCTAATAACTTAGTTCAACCAACTTGGCGGTGATGACCTCGCCCAATGGCGATTTCAGCTTCTTTTCTAACCACGGAACGGTCAACGACAGCAGTACCGCTACAGTGGGCCGTACCCTAGCATTACCGTGTCGTTACCATTACCGATACGATACCACATCTACATCTAGTTGTTAACACAGCTCCGGAACATCGCTGTGTCAGCCCTAGACTGGCAGCAGCTCTGCAAGGCATACTCGGTATCCAAAAGTTGACATCAACGGTGACTGCAGGTTGTAGATCATGGTTAAAGTACTAGCTTTGGCTGTTATACGCAGATCGCCTAGTCGATACTGAGATGGGTGACAGTCTCAATGGCTAGTTGTAGATGGACTTCAATCGATGTTCCTATACCTAGTTTCGTCGAATCTGCTGATGACGGTCCTCAATCATCAATTGCCACCCAGTCCAACCACGCAGCCTAATTCGTACTCGTTGATCTGTTGCTCCGTCCATATTGGATACCGACAAGAATCTGCATACCACCGGGTCAACATCGAAGTGGCCACCGTTGCTGTGTTGTCGAAGTAATGGCCAATCGAGGAGTGCATGAAATGAAGCTGCCACTAATGTACCTGCCTACGTTGGTATACAATGCAGTCGAAGGAGGTAAGCTACCCCGCTGTCTGTACTAGACGGCGCCTGGATCATCAGACTGCTGGGTCAGATGTCTTGATCGGGTGAATAGGATGATTTGGTCGGTAAACAGTCAGTGCGTATGTGGTATATCCAACTGCGGAGACAAAAGCAAAGAGAATTGGCGATCTCAAGGCATACGTAGAGGAAGGAAACGAAAAAGAAAAAGAAAAAAACAGTGTGCTGCATGTAATAAGGAGCTACAGGCGGGTTCTAGAAGCTCCAGGGAAGGCCCCGTGATTTGCCTGGGTCGCTCCTGCCCTGGTCACCACTGCCGCCATGCCTCTCACCATCTCCAGGGTAGAATCTGTCCGGGTCGATCTCGTCGAGGATACTTCACTCTCATTCTGCTTTTCTGTCCTGTCTCTCAGGCATGTATCCGTCTTTCTCCTGTCTTGCGTTTACCAAAGTTCGTCCGTCGTCATAGGCACAAATCCGGGGTGGAGACGCACCACTTAAAATTACCCCTCCAAAAGTCCACCAGTCCGGTCCGAAGCAGCAACCTCAATAACGCATCTCCTTGGAATATCAACAGCAGCCCTGCTCACGATCGCTAAACTCGGCTCTTCAAATATCTCTCATTCGGCCGTTCGCGCAGACAGGGAGTTACGTATTATGAACCATCGTCATTCCATCATCGATCGTCGCCCGCTGAAAGCAAGCCATCATTGCCCGAACAGAATCAGTCTGACAGGATGAGCACGGTAGTGGACGCCGAGACGGCTAGACATCTGTCCCTCTTCCGTCCTTTGGGTAGGTAATCTAGTCTCTGCCAGCCAGTCGGATCCCTTTCAGCCTCCTCGTGCGGCATCCACTGGTTTGGGTGTGCGAGGCCCTTGTGTCTGCAGTCTCCATATTTTCTCCCGTGCATGTGTCCGCTGGGCTTCTTCAGTTGTTCCTGTTTTTGCGCTGTTTGCACTCCGTCGTTGTTCTGATGGAGGATATACTAGGTCGGCTCTCATTGGTTGCTAACGATACATGCTGCTACAGGGTACCAACGCAACTCCTGTGGTTATTGCAAGTCTGAGGATGGCAGTAAGTGTTCATATGTTGTTCGTTTAGCATTCAAGATTTTGAATATGCACACTACTACCTCGGGCGTACCATCCTCATGTCAATCCGTCGAGATCGCGTTCCGCATATCTCTGGATCACATCAAAGTTCTCAACCCTAATCGCTGAACAACAGGCGCCTCATATTATGCAAGTTCAGTATCGGTTCAACCCGAACATTACGAAGACCTAGTCAATCGGGGATGGCGGAGGTATGCTCATTGCCGTCGGCCTTCTGGAAATGGCAGATACTTACATGAACAGATCGGGAACCTTGTATTACAAGCAAAATTTGCACCGCTCATGTTGTCCACACTACACATTGAGGCAAGTCCTCCCACTTTGGGATATTGCAGCGCCAACCCATTAACATTTGATAAGGCTTGATGTCTCGGAGTACAAGCCAAGGCGAGATCAGCGGAAAGCTATCAACCGGTGGAATAAGTATGTGCTGGGTCAGGAGTATATCCGGAAAGCGGCAATGCTCGCTCCCAGGAGTCGAGAGTAGGTTTACTCATTTGGTCCGCTGTAAGTCCCACTAATACATTTTTCAAGGGAGAAGAAGCAGCGTAAAGAGAAATTCGACGTCGTGAAGGCGATTCACGAAGCCGAATACTCCAATCTGAAAAGACCTATCGATCCAAAAACCAAGCGACTCATTGAGCCCGCGCACAAATTCGAGGTTACCATAGAAGGAGATTCGATCTCTCAACGAAAGTAAGCTTTTCGTCATTTCACTGACTAGAGGCAACATAGATACTGACCCAACATGCCAGATATGAGGTTTTCCTCAAATATCAGCAAACCATACACAAAGAGTCCACCGACAGATGGAAGAATGCAGACTTTAAACGGTTTCTCTGCTCTGGATTGAAACGAAACACACCAAAAGAAGGGTCGGACGAGAAGAGATTGGGGTCATGGCATCAGTGTTACCGTTTGGACGGACGGCTGATTGCGGTTGCTGTACTCGACTTGCTCCCAGAGGGTGTGAGCTCCGTGTATCTGTTGTGAGTTTGCCTGTATACGTAATAATGGACCTTGGCTAAGAGAAGAAGTTACGACCCTGAATTTGGTGACTGGGAGTTTGGCAAACTGAGTGCCTTGCGAGAAATAGCATTTGCAATGGAGGAGGGCTACCAATATTATTACATGGGTATGTATTGTCTGCGGTTGTGTACTCTTCACTAACATATAGATAGGCTACTATATTCATACCTGCCAGAAGATGCGGTATAAAGCCCTGTACAGGCCACAATACATCCTAGGTAAGTAGTCTCATCGCGGAACAGTATAACTTGGTACTGAACATGAAAGATCCGGAAAGCATGACCTGGGACCCTCTCGACGGCGAGCTGGCAAGCAAACTCGACAAGCGCAAATACGTCTCCCTGTCCCGCGACCGTGCTCGTCAAGTATCGCCATCCGAACCAAAGGCCGAAGACGACCCGGAAGACCAACTCCCCGAACTTGTCAACGAAGAAGCACTGTCTCTCTTCTCTATCGGTATGCCCGGCGTCCTGACTGCAGAAGAGGTCCTGAGCCAAATCGACCTTGACCACTGGCTTTTACTCGTTCACGGCACATTCGTGCATATGGAGGACCTGGTTGGATGGGAAGATGCACGAATCACCGATGCACAGAGTGTCAAGGGCATTGTGGGTGAATTGGTGGCTGTGTTGGGAGTGGAGGTGGCTAAGAAGAGTGCTTGTGTACTTTTTGATTAGGTTATCCACCTGCTACTCTACCAGAGCAAATAAATTCTAGCCCCAATGGGACAATTTGATGAATAAGGATGTCTGAATGAATTATGATGTATGCACAAGTGTATAAATGTATATGCAAGCCCAAGCAAGAAGCAAAGAAACAATCGAATCATCAACTCCAGTATGCAATGCGCCTGTTACCCGATCTCTCTGGCCATGCGAATCGTCTAATCAATGCATCAATTCAACAGGCGGTCTAGCGGTATGCGCAAAAATTTTCTTTCCTTCTCCCTCCGACGAGCCGATCATGAGCTCGTCGTCGTCAATATCCGCATCTTCGACGATTGAAGTATCTTCCACCATCACGGCGGGAAGATTAGGTGATCCACCGTGGTCGTTCGGATGGTAGATCAATGTGCTCGAGCGACTGCGTCGAGTACCCTCCGCCGATGAAGGCCATGACCCGTGATTGCGCGCACCATTAGGAGTCGTCTCTCTCTGTGTGCCTTCAGACGAAGAAGCCACGGAGACAGGCGAAAGAGGATCACTCTCAGATTGCTGCAGCCCGGCCGTCCCCAACCGGGCCAGCGCATCAGCCAGATCGCTAGCGTGAACCTCTTTGTTGGGGGGTTCTTCATTACGCATCGTCCATCCATGCGGCGGACTGGGCGGTGGGCTGATAAAGAACATCTTTTGCGACTGCGGCGCTTCGAGGAGTTTCTTCCTCTTCGCGTCTTCCGTGTTTTCAATGGGCGTCGGTTCGCCGAAATAGATACGCGCGCGAACCCCGCATTCGTCAAAGACGGTCTTTGTGGATTCGAAGAGCTGGCGCACCTTAATTGCGTCTTCAACGGTCATGAATGAGCAGACGATTCGTCGAAAGCTGGGGAGGGGCGAGAAGGAGTTCAAAGCGGCAATGGATGTGATTTTCTCGCGGATGGCGGCTAGGGAGGCCGGTTGGAAGACGAGTAGTTTATGGAGTTCGGTTATGATGAGTGTGTTGCTGGGCGGGCTTGGTCGTGAGAGAGGTGGGAGATTTGAAAGGTCCAGTGTGAGAGCAGGTTTCGACCTGGGCGATGATTGTGATGAATGTGAGTCGTGTTCGACGGAAGCCATTTTGCCGTTGTTGGTCTTGGTATGTCTGTGCTCTTCTGAAAGCAGCCGTAGCCTTTTCGACAAGGTATGAAGTTGTTCTAGCGAAGAAGAAGAGGAAGAAGAGTGCGATAACTTGCGAATTCTAGAAGTAGACGGAGGGAGAGAGTTGTTGATCTGTTGGAAGGTTGCCACCGTCATCGTCGCAGATAAGCCGATAACACCGCGCTAGTCCTGATCCGGCACACAAAGCGGTCTAGATCTGGACGAACCCCTGAGGATTTCTTCCTTTTTTTCTTCTTTATGGTCTTTTCTGTTCCGGGGTAAGAACAGAATAATGAGACGGATCTTCTTTGGACTCGTCTGCTTGTTGTTCTTGTTGGAGATGTGTTTCTTTGGGTGATTGATTGATTGACTGACTGACTTGGTGGTTCTGCACACCCTTTTATCTTCGCTTGTTTGCCGCATACGCATTACGCATCGCATCCGGCCGCAGCGAAACCTCGTGGCGCAGCAGCCATCCGGATCCTTTCGCATCCATTCTGTGCGCAGGGCAGATCACTTGGGTGGCCTCAACCTTTTTCCCCACAAAGTTGGCTGTGTAGATTATTACTTCTAGGCCTACGGAGTCAGGATTGCGACTTGCCGAATGCGGAAAGAGAGCGAATGCTTCTGCCTGTGCTGGCCGTTGAACACGCCGTTAACCCTGAAGAATGGCTGCACGGCCACACTTCCCCTTGACACGGTACCCGCTGTGGCGCAGAAAGATCACTCGACGCTTTTCAACCACTCGTCAAGCTTCACCATTTCCTGCATCCTCAGATCTTGAAACGAGGTGCTGTATGATCGTTCTCAAAGCATGACCACGTTTTCTGGTAATGACTATCGTAGCTCCTTATCCATGTGCGTAGCTCAGCTGGGGCGGCGTGCGTGTCATGGCCCAACATTGTACAGTACTCCGCAACGGAAACCTCCAGACACAGCCTCAAAACCAACTTCACCTCAACAACCATTCCAAGATATCCGGAAACCATGCCTTTCTAGACCCAGAAGAAGTGCCCCTCACCTTGGCCGAGCCATTCACACGCTCATACAGCGCAATAGACTTGATGCATCGATCTGACCATGGGCGAAGCGCCGCCGCATGGTACTTGCGCCATGCTTACCGTCCAAGAAAAACGTAGCTCCTCCATACACAGCCAAGGCAATCTCAGGCAACCTCATTGATAAGACAATGCGAGGGTGGAGGCTGACTCAGATTGATCTGGCAAGCTCTCCACTTTGATACGGGGACTATCTACAACGTATTCGCAAATCTCAGCGGCGCAGCTGCAATAAAGAAGCTGACTTGCAAATACAGTAGACCCGTGGGCTGATAACTACATCTGCTTGCTAGGGCTCCAATATTAGTCACACCGGAGGAGAGTAGTTTACACTGCCATGTTTTTCTAGGGGATGTGACGTTCTCGGCTTTCTTCGGTACTAGATATCGGAGGTCTGCATCATTCGATCGTCTTGAAAGCATACAACATTGCCTTTTCGTTTCTCAGCCAAAGGGATTTGCGGCGGAAGTCATGCGAGCAATGGCCAAGAAATTTTTTCATGTGTATTTGGCGCAATTGCTTCAGGCCATTTGTCGTAATGACTACACAGCCTCTACGCAGGCGTGATCGACGAGACGACGTCCGCTCAGTCTGACTTTGGTATTTTACAGCGGACTGTCAGTGCAGTCAGCTGCGTACTGGCTACACGTTCAGGGATGAGGTGGTCCTGAACATATCTGTGTATCTGGTTTTGACTCCAGTTCAGCCTCTTTTGTCTCACAGAATGTGAAAAGAAGTATGTGATTCTAGCTACATAGCATATGGACATCAAACCAGTCTGTATACTGCGGACATCGAATTAGCAATCGAGAACGAAAGTAGTGACAACATTTCAAGGTCGTGTGCCATGCTAGCAACACAAAAGTCTTATTGAGGTCTCTATGCGCCATCATTGCATGTAGGCATTATACGATCGGCAAAAGATATGAATTACTCTCATATAACAACAGTCTTGATATATTACTTTTTTTGCTGTATTTGCATGCTCGGGACTCCGATTGAGTGTTTCCAAAAAACCCTTTTTTCAATAATTTCAAGGTTGAATAGAATTCCTAGGTAAGATTCAATCGACAAAATTGGGCCATCCAGGTCAAATGATATATGTTTATCAGTTGAATTTGAAAGTTGGTCCTCTTCAACGTACAAATTTCTAGCTTCGTCGCACGAACGCGTGCTCTATGGTCAATGAAAGTATTGAGAACAAAAGGGAAATAAATATCTTATAGGTATGGCCATCTCAACGACGATAGGTAAATCGAGTCCAACCACAGCGACATGGTCGCGGTGCCCCAGGGAAATATGACACGAACACTTCAGTCCATAGCAACTCCAGGTTTAAGCTTGTAATGATATGCGCGAAACTCTTCGTACAATGTGCTATTGACGTATTGAAGTCGAAGGTTGTATCCGATGAGTCTGGCACAATCGCTGGAGCTGAAAAGTAAAAGCAGGCTAATGCTCAATGAGCAGTAACAGGCATTGACAAGGTGATTAAAATTAGTAGACGTATGCATCAAAATGTTGCTTAATCTCTTTGCTTTATCCGAAGCAGACATTTCATGAACTTTTGCACGGTGTGAGGAAGAAATGATTGTAACTCTATTAAGATCATCCCTTACAGTGTTCTCAAAGTACGACTGCCGTATAAAATGAGTCTCGAGTAAGGCGTATACTTCCTAGGAACCTTCCTTCACGGCCTCACTCTTGTAAAATCTCAACTGACCAGGATGCACCGTTGTTGATCTACTTGCCACAGAATCTGGCGAGTTGTGTATGTACTGACACCCCTTATAGACGCCTCGAACAATCAACTCATAAAAGTCAACACAGCAATGTCTCAATTTACTCATATCTCTTCCGCGTCATTGTGTACAGAGGCTCACCAGGTGACCTGTTATGCTAGAATAGCTCGAGATATTTGGAACGCAAAAGCTCGTTCCTCCAAATGACCCATCTCGATAAAGTGCTGATTATGTTGATAGATTATGCAAGACATGAGATACCACCCTCCAAGATGCTGCTACTAACCTTTTTCATGCAACTTTGGCCGAACCCTAAGCACGGATTATTGTCTCATTCGATGTTCGTTCGAGCACCAAGATGGGGCTATCTTGTTCAAGAAGATCCGTTTAGGCTCGAACAAGGGTCAAAAACAGCTTCGACCGAATGACACTATCTCGAGCAAGTATTGTGTCAAATGGCTACTTAGCGGATAAAAGGTGGCCATCTTAGAGGCCGGATATTTTCCTTGGGGTGCATACTGCGCCTCAATCCCACACACCATGAAGGAAATTATCATTGGACCAAATGCAGGTGTCAGCGAGACAGAATGCACATGAAAACATTGGAGCACATGAACACCTGCAGGCGGCAGGCCGTGTCAGGAGAAGAATGCCTTCTTGAGCGTTAGCCTAGAAAATCGAACAGGCATTCTTGGTTGATACTTACACCGGCTATCATGAGGGCAGGCAAAGCTCTCGAAAAGTGTCTTTCACGGCATGATTCACAATTACAAGGTTGAGAGTCTGATTGATGTCGACCGGGACGTTCTTGTCTTGAGATACCATGACTCGCGCTTACCTTACCAAGCTTATATATCACGCACAGTCTGAAAGCGCGAGATGATTTACTACGTCGGAAGCATCATGCCAGCGAAAGAACTTATACAACTTAAATGAAAGACATTGGTTTTTCATTTTTCCGTCTGACCGACATATTAGAGATAAAGTCATCCGTTCACCAGCAAATAACTACTGGTGGAAGAGCTCGATCAAAGCGTAGAGAAATGAAATCCCCTCCTTCCATCACTCCTGCCATCACTCACAGTCCCCTGATATTGACGTGACAATGTCCTCATAGATTGACTAGAGTCAATGGTGGCTGCTACACTCAGCCTAAAAAATTAGCTTCCCTAATTTGTGACTCATTTATGGGCCAGGGATTTCTGCTATTACTCTAAAAAAACGTGCCGACGCCAGGTTTGACGATAAAACGGTCGTGCACGGGGATGATGACAGCCGATTCCGCCCGGAAAGCAAGACGATGATCTCAGTGTGTCTTTTGAAATCAAACTCTTGTTATCTTGCAGCAATGCTTGCCCTCTAAAAGCTTGGAAAATGTCTTAGCGGGCACCGTGCACAAGACACGAGATCAGCATTGAACATCGACAGAATCAGCATGATTACCCGGAGAAGAAGCAAAACGAGAGACAGATCAGACCAGAAAAGAACTCAATCGAGCAGGGAAGCAAATCAAAAAGTCTAGGGCAACGTCGGATCTAGAGGATTATCTATCACTCGTCACATCCTCGCCAAAGATTACTTCATTCCATATGGGTGTTCTCTCCAAGACGTCAAGGGCGAGGTCATTGCTTTAGCTGCTCGGGCCAACTATCGTGACTGGTCAATTTAGTAAATGGGGCGTCTCACGAACAAAGTCTGAGAGTGACAGATAAGTTAGATGTAACTACCTGACGGGCCTAATGCTGCAGGTGTGAAACAGCGCTAAGGCTATATGGCAGCCTCTTAATTGTGCTTAGCGTACAGCCTCAAGTCTTGGGAATTGTGCGGAGTAAGAGTATCTTGTATTCTTTCCAGGAAAGAGGATTTTCGCGACAATTCTTTTACGTGAGCGTCTCCGAGAATTGGCCGGTCTTTGCGTCGAACTGTGCTCTACTATATAGTAGTTTTCGCTATAATCTATACCGGTGTTTTTAACCTTGTGCAAGCCTCCCACATTTCCAGCTAATCGGACCTCGCACTTCATTTACCGCAGAGCTGGTGGCACTTTGCAGGACGGAGGATGTACCTGAAAGAAGAATGTGGAAGAGTAATATATCAGTATTCGATTCAGCCACAATTGAATACGAGCGAAAGTTTCTGATCGGGAAGCTCCATGGATATTGATTATCGATCAATCGGACAGTAGCGATGTCACCGTCCGGAGGCGGCCCGCAGATTCCTCCTAGCCCTAAGCAAAACGATCCGGAATGTTCCAAGATTACGAGGGGGCTTTCTCTCTTTTTTTTTTTTTTTTTGAATGTTTTGCCTCCATTTTCATCAGAGTAGCACATAAGCTCTGATCCTGGGTAATTATGTATTGTCAGCAACTTTGCTATTCAGGTTACTCAAGGACTGTATCAAGGCGATCAACATGACGCTTCTCCGAGGCATGATGACGATGTCAAGATGCCGATGAAGAAGATGATGCTTTTGTCCTACTATCAAACACTCATCCGCACACGCAGTGCGTACAGTACTTACACACTGACCATCAGATAGCGCTAATTGCACTAAGACACTCGAGGGATCTGAATCCGAAACCTGCTACTTTGGGTAGTGGGAGGCGTCTGAGTCTAGACTCTAGATTGTACAGATCAGAGCGTTTAGAGCGCAAAACGGTCATTACTCTTGACTTTAGGGAAAATTGCCACACCCACCTCTCGTTTTATGGAAGATTGTTAGGTATAGTCACCTATAACGCCTCTAGTGGAATTACCGTATTGGTGAAAAGAAGAAGAAGACTCCTCGAAAAGAGGGGTTCCATACAGGGGGTAGCTGATCATCCCCTCATATTGCAGTCTTGTATTGGGCGTTGAACTTGACCTGTACTCATATCCCGAAGTCAGGGTGAAGAACCACTGCAAGTGCTACGTATGTGGGTTGTCAGTCGAAAACCTACACCACTCGATGCGAGACGTCGAGAAAAAGGCTGTATGCAAGTGGCCTTGTGATCCGTACTCTTGGGGCGATGCCGCGAGAGTTGTCATGATTTGGGACGTGAAGATGTCGTGCCAACTACTGAGAAATGTATGTAAATTGCAGGTACCAGCTTACTTGATACGCTGGCTATACCAGACAACTGGAGGAGTGCATCTAGTATGGGCCGGATTCTGGTCGCCATGTCTATCCATCGCTATACAATGCGGCTTAAGTGGGAAACAGCCAATGACAGCATGGCCAAAAATTGAGGCCATAGCTCGTATTACCGGATAGATTGTTGTGGAGATGTATAATCAACTAGCAATCAATGAGAGACAAGCTACAGCCACACAGCAAAGGCCATGACTGCCGAATCTGGACTCGAGAAGAGTCCAACAGACACATTAGGCTTCTCCTGCGATTCTTGTTTAGGAAAAGACGGGGTGCCCTAGGTGGGAACTATTGTTTCACTTTGTGAACATTTCACGTACTACGTCGTACTTCCCTGCCTTTCTAGCTGCATGCTGCAAACAAGCCTTGCTTCACTTGTGCCAAGGGTTCCGAACAACTATCTGACAGCTATCAATGACTTGGTGTGCCTGTTACTGCTTGGAAATGTCTGGTATCAGTTTCATGACCGGAGGAGATTTTCATCAATCCCGCAAGCGTAAAACCCACACATCACACTAATCTGGGTAAGTGTCAATAGCTCTTACCATGGCTGTGGTACAGTCTCGTGGGAGGTAGTTCAGGTTACTACATATTAAACCTGTCTAGTCTCAACCCCCTAGATTCCCTCATCTCAACACCAGGCGAGGTTAGATATCAGTATACAATTTGCTCACACTTGAGTTGTATACACATAGTATACACAAAGAACGCTTCACAATGGTGCTCTTGCCAGACTCTCCGTCGAGCTTCTACGTTACTTTCGGTCTGAACAACATTGTCGCCCGCGAGACCCGGGTTGAGGTTCGTCGCAGCCCATTCTCGTTATTCCACAATTCTTACAGGAGATCATGCTAAAAGACTTTGGCAGACCAAACCTACGGCTTCACCGGATGACTCTCCACTGAGGTCAAACAGTCCCACAGAACGCCTAAAGAACCATGTCTGGCCAGCTCTGAAAAGGGGTATATCGACAGGTCTCGTAGAAAGCACTAAAACATCCCGCAAACGTCAGGATTGCCAGCTGTCAAATGTGGTATTGCCAGCCATGACTTTCCAGCCGCAGCAGTTAAAGAAAGCGGCAAGCGGATCTTTGACTGAAAGGCGGGAGATCGCTTTGGCGGAGTTGGGCACGATGCCAATGAAGACAGGACCGGGGCCACGAATGGATTCGCGTGAGTAATCTCTACTATGCAAAACGGATTGACCTTGGCAAGCTGATGCTTTGCAGCTACTATTCCCGGAAGAATTCCTGTTCACGGAAGGTCAAATAGTGCCCCAGGATCTTCTGCCAACCAGACACCTTTCGAAAGGTCGATTCAGGAGCCCATCTCGGAACCACTCATTCTCTTCTCCCAAACAGATCTTGATATCATGAAAGGTTCTGCAAGATGCGAGGAGCTACGAGAGACGCCTAGAAGCCAATCGGCAGCCGAACGTGTGCGACCTTCTGAATTGAAGGAAATCTCATTTCTTTCATGTGAAGGGGTTTCGGAAGTTCAGGAAGAAGATAAACCACCCGCAGTACCACCCAAATCGCCCCGTCTAATCAACCGTTCAGTGATGACCTTACCGAATATAGTAGAGGCGCATCTTATCACACACAAAACCAGCAACAACAGCCTGCGCCCGCGCGCCGCAACTGCGATGGAAGTTCGACCACGTCGACACATCGCCGAACTGCATCGACGCAATGAAAGCACCCCCATAGCTACTGTAGCAAAGATTCATATCTCAAAACCTGGCTCAAGAACCGTCAAGCTCAAATATGAGGCGAGCGAATCAGCGATGCCAAACCAAGATCGGTCAAAGAGAAGGCGTAGCCTGCTTGGGGATCGAACATCCAAAACATTTGCGATCGAGAAAAACAACTTCACCCAGCTACCTGTTGGAGTCACCCTGCCGGACGCAAAGTACCAGTTCAATTCTTCCGACGTTGAGAAACTGCGGCAGCAGGCGAAAACCCAAGCTGAGAAATTCAAAGTACTACAATACCATGAAGTGAAGTCATTGTCAAAGGTCAATCACCACTACACCATGACCAAAATATCAACATGCTTACTGACTTGCAATAGGAGCTCCGATACCTCGACGCACGTTGCGACTACCTCCGCAATACAAGTAAAGCACTTCGTGCCGGACGCAACCACCTCCACGAACGAGTGATAGCTCACCTTCGCTCTTCCCGATCAGCCAGTAATTCTCGCGAGAATATATTAGGACAAGAAGAGGCCCTGGTGCAACTTGATAAATCGATTGATGAGTGGATAACAAAACTCGAGCAAGTCGACAACAGGAGGACCCGCGTTCGACAAATGCTCCTGGAGCATATCGCTGCCTCTCTCATTCTTTCAGCCACCTATGACACTCAGGGCGCAAAGCAGGAGATTCTCCCTGCTATCCAAGACGAGGCTGACGTTGAGGTTGATGCTCTCGATATCGAATTTGATGATGTTGCCAGCGTAGCCCGCGAGTCAATCAAGATATATGCAGACTATGGGGTATATGGAGATGGCGACATGGCGGATCTACTGGCCGACATCGAGCGGCAAATGGAAACGATGAACGGGTCTCGACGACCACCTTCGATTTCACAGTGTAGTATGGTGGCTTAGGCCAAAAGTTCCCTTCTTCGTTCTGTCGAGGCCGTGTTGACATGTGCCTCGAATGTTTATTTTCATCTTCACTTCATCGATATCAACGATCACCCCGGAGGTTTATTCCCATGACATTCCATTCTCTACTGACGTTTCATGTGTCACTTACTACCTTCATTTTTATTTATATATATACATATTTTTTTGTGTTAGCGAACAGTCCATTCAGAATCACGAATATCGAACAGACAATTCAATAATTTTTACTTAGACATTGTTCATACTTAGACGGCTTACTTGTTCCTATACTTTTTAACATGGCCAAAATCATTATAGACTCTTGCATGACGGCTGAATGATCAGTAAGATAATCGGATTTATAATGAGGTTGGAAATTATCTAGGGGAGAGTCAGTTTAATTAACTTAACGTTATAAGTCAAGTTAGGGCAAACTGCCGGTTACATAATCTCGGGGTCTCGGCGTATGGTTTTTCCCTGCATCATTTTTCCGAAAAAGTTATGCCATCACTCCGTCTATCTCGGCCCTTTCATGCAATAAATCACCCATCCCATCAAGCACGCGACCTTTTGTTTCTTACTTGATTCACGCATTTGACGGCTTCATACCTTTAAGATGTTGCAACGAACAATCCTTAGACAGCGCCGTGCTGCGTTCTCGTCGATACACAGAGCTACAGTTCCCTCGAGTTCATTGAGACAAACATCGCCATTTCAACAACTTGCCTTGAAACAATCTTCTTTCAGAATTACACCCCGCTTATACTCTACAGAAAATGGAGCAAAAACAGAAGATGCTAAGAAAGAGAACGGCGAGGGTGCCGACAATGTTGCCGAGTCCTCTGAGGATGCCATTAAGAAGGAGCTTGAGGCCAAGAACAAAGAAGTTGTTGATTTGAAGGTATGCCAGATCTACCGAACACTGACTGTATAAGCATAGAACTGACTGGAATCCTCTATAGGACAAATACCTTCGCTCCGTCGCAGACTTCCGCAATCTCCAAGAGCGAACCAAACGTGACATGGACAATGCTCGCTCATTCGCCATTCAAAAATTTGCAGTCGACCTTCTCGAATCAGTGGACAACTTCGACCGCGCTCTCTCCGTCGTCCCTGCCGACAAACTGACCGATGGAGCCGAAGCCAACAAGGATCTCCTCGAGCTCCATCAAGGATTGAAGATGACCGAGAACATTTTGTTGAACACGCTCAAGAAGCACGGACTTGAGCGCTTCGACCCCTCGGACAGCGCCGATGGGAAAGCCGCGAAGTTCGACCCCAAGCTTCATGAAGCGACCTTCATGGCCAAGGCAGAGGGCAAGGAGAATGGCGACATTATGTTTGTTCAGAGCAAGGGCTATAGTTTGAACGGTCGCGTTTTGCGGGTAAGTCATTTGTTCATTTGCTAGGCATACAAACACTAACGCGCACCATCCAGGCTGCCAAAGTAGGTGTCGTCAAGAACGATTAAGCGTCTTTTCAATCTTCTGCTCTACTCCTCGACCGTGAATGGATCTTCCCTCACGTTGTGTATATGACTTTCTACTCAAAACTGTACAATATCTTTCTACCTGCTCCTGGCAGGGACGACTTTCACCATCTTCGGTTACTTTGACTCGGTCGCCTCATGGCTTGATGACTGAGCTTATATGTGTACGATATATCGTGGGAGAATCTTTGTCGACATTTTCATGGTGGCTTGTAATGCGCGATTTTTCTACATTCTCTCTTCTCTCCTCTCTGCAGCATTTTGTATAGCACGGCGCATGACTATCTGGACTCGGATTATTCATTTGGGTATTGGCATGTGAAAAATAAATAACTAATAATGACTGTTTTTTTTTGACGACATGATCAAAAGATTCCGATGCATTTATCATTGATCGTAGTCGTGCAAATAATTTGTTACTTGTATGAGAGCTTTTAGCTGTACGCGGAAGTAGAAGAGTAATGCCGAGCTCCGCCGCATTTGTTTCTCTCTTCCAGCTACAATTTCGGGTCCGACTCAAATTTCCAGGTAGCTGGACCTTCAAGCCTGCAAGCCGTCACAATGAGGCTCCTCGCTACCGGCAGAGCTATAAGACTAAATCGCTCACGATGGTCAATTAATCGAGTCAATGTTCAGGGGTCTTGCGCATTGTTTACTCCTGCCGCGCACCGGCCGGGGTTCAGGTTTTCAAGCTCATCTCAAGCACCAGAGCAGAAACCAGCACCATCAGCAGCAACGACGCCGAATCCAGCTCTTACGCAATCTACTCTAGGTGCAAAGCCAACAGGCACAGTTACAGTAGAAGACAAAACCTATCCCACGGACCAATGGACGAACGCAACGTCTTCTATCCTATCCCACGTCTCCAAACGACTGTATTCGCAGGAAAACCATCCACTATACATAACGCGAAAGTTGATTGAGAGCCAATTCCCCGCTCCGACGTATGGGAATTATACTGAACAGAATCCCGTCGTCACGACAGCCCAGAACTTTGATGTTTTAGGGTTTCCAGCAGACCACCCCGGACGCAGTCGCACCGACACCTATTACGTGAATGAAAAGACGGTCCTCCGAACACATACCAGCGCACACCAAGCGGAATACTTTCGTCGCATGGCAGAGAAGAATAGTACAGAGGATGGGTATACAGTGGCAGCAGATGTCTATCGACGAGATGCGATCGATAGGAGTCATTACCCTGTATTCCACCAGATGGAAGGAGCTCGCTTGTGGAAACGCACGCCAGGCATGACAGCGTCTGAAAGCGCTGCCCAAATATGGGAAGATCTCAAAAAGTTACCTACACATGACGTCGAGGTTGAGGATCCGAACCCAGTCACGCACGCAGAACGCAATCCTCTACAGTCAGACTATCACTCTCAGGACGAAGTTGAAGCTATAGCCGCCCATCTCAAACGGAATCTGGAACTTCTGGTGGTCCGAATCTTCTCTGAAGCTTCCCAAGTCTCGCAGGCTTCTGGCACCCAGCAAGAACCGTTGAAGATCAGATGGGTCGAGGCATACTTCCCCTTCACAAGCCCCTCGTGGGAGCTGGAGGTATTTTGGCAGGGCGATTGGCTCGAAGTTCTGGGCTGCGGGGTCATCAAACAAGAACTACTTAATAACTCCGGCGTGCCTGACCGTATCGGATGGGCTTTTGGACTCGGCTTAGAACGTATCGCAATGCTTCTTTTTGAAATTCCAGACATTCGTCTCTTCTGGTCCAAGGATGCTCGATTCCTGTCGCAATTCCAGGACGACCGGATTGTCCGTTTCCAGCCCTTCTCCAAGTTCCCCGAGTGCTACAAGGATGTTGCATTCTGGCTAAGCTCGGCTACGACAAGTGCTGCCGGCGGCGCTGTTCCGTTCCACGACAATGACATGATGGAGATTGTCCGCGAGTGCGCCAAGGACATTGTGGAGGATGTCAAACTGGTCGATGAATTCGTACATCCAAAGACCGGACGCAAGAGCCTCTGTTACAGGATCAACTATCGAAGCCTGGAGCATACTTTGACCAACAAAGAGGTCAATGTGGTCCATGAGCAGGTTCGACAGAATCTGGTGGACAGATTCGGGGTGGAGATCAGATGATGAGTGTGCCCGCAGACCATTGTATTAGTAGAATACCATTCGTACTCCTGTCTTACTAGTGTACATATGTGCCCATCACAGCAAATCCCCATGAAATCCCATGCAGTCAAGAGTATAGCCAAGGTGTCTACCCGGCTGTTCATGTAGGGCCGAGTTTATAAGGAGTTTGATAGCCTACTACGTAGTGCGCAGGACGGACAAGTAGCCGACTGATTTCCGCAGTGGACCCGATCCGATCCCGCGCAGCCAATGGAGCCTCGCGTCAAAGAAATCAAGTTTGTCGCTCAGCTTCAACTTCTTCCACTATTTCACGATTCACTTCGCATCGATAGAACCGGTTGATTGCGCGGCAATCCGGAATGTATAGTACTTTTTCCCACACTGCACACAATGGCAGTGGGCACCAGCGTCAAGACAGAGCTCATGCCTGTCGCACCTGAGCAGCAGCAGCAGCAACAGCAACAGCTCCAGCAACCGCCGCCGCATAAGAAAGTAGTGAAAAAGATCCATTATCCCTTCTGGTTCGGCGGATCAGCCTCATGTTTCGCTGCTGCTGTGACGCATCCACTGGACCTTGGTATGTTTCTCTTGTGATCCTCCTTCGTGACGATGGCGGCTAATCTGAAATTGTAGTGAAGGTAAAGCTCCAGTTATTCTCGCAAATGCACTCAGTCTAACGGCGACGTCACCAAGGTCCGATTACAAACCCGCGCTCCCAATGCGCCGAAATCAATGCTCGGCACGTTCGTGCACGTCGCTAAGAATAATGGTGTTTTGGGGCTATACAGCGGTGTACGTCTTTGCCCTCGAGCGATTGATCGGGAGGTACAGCAACTAACTCTTCAATGATGGTTAGCTTTCCGCCGCCATACTTCGACAAATGACATACTCAACAACGCGCTTCGGCATATACGAAGAGTTGAAATCGCGCTTCACCGACCCCAATTCTCCTCCCAAAATGCTGAGTCTGTTATGGATGGGCTGTGTGTCCGGATTCATAGGCGGCATAGTCGGCAACGGAGCCGATGTCATGAACGTTCGCATGCAGCACGACGCCGCGTTGCCAGTCCACCAACGACGAAATTACAAACACGCCATCGACGGCTTGATTCGCATGACCCGTGAAGAAGGCGTGACCAGTCTGTTCCGCGGTGTATGGCCGAATTCGACGCGGGCAGTGCTCATGACGGCCTCCCAACTTGTCTCTTACGACATCTTCAAACGTATCTGCACCGACCAATTCGGCATGCCGGACAGTCTCTCGACGCATTTCACGGCGTCGATATCAGCAGGTTTTGTGGCTACGACGGTGTGTAGTCCCGTGGACGTGATCAAGACGCGGGTCATGAGTGCGTCGCCCTCGGAAAGCAAGAGTGGGTTGATGCATCTGTTGCGTGATATATATCGCAAGGAAGGTGTGTCGTGGATGTTTAGAGGATGGGTGCCGGCTTTTGTGCGCTTGGGACCGCATACAATCGCCACGTTCTTGTTCTTGGAGGAACATAAGAAGCTATATCGGAAGATCAAGGACTTATAGAAAGTCATCGACTGACTGATCACATCTTCCCCCGTTCATATTAGCAAGATACACATATAGATTATGGCTGACTTTTGAGATATTCGCTTCAATGGCGCTCGGGATATTCGCGATCATGGGAGAGTCGCAAGATTCCTCGCACATGTTCAGACGGTCTTGGTATTCATGTAAATATTCTGGCAATTACAATAGACGAGCTTCTGGTCACTTGCAGATACCTGCGTGCGTATAGATTTGGACAAACATAGAGTGTAGATTCGTATATGCTACCTATGTAAGATTACTCGCTACGTGAAAAGAGCGGAAAGGCCGTAAAGTGGTATCAACAACATAGACATGAGCCATACAAAGCGCAGAGTATAACAAGTCGAAGTGTCCATTTTCTTGACGACGAGATGAGTCTCAACCGAGCGATAATCCGAGAGTGAGTGAGGGTTCGCATCATGCGTTGATATACCGACTCAGCCTGTAAAATCCTCCCATCGTAATGGAACCTTCTTCCATTTCCCATTCTCTTTCACAAACTCGGATGAGCCAAACTGCCATCGTCAGTCATCAATGCTTGCAGGACAGACAGCAGAATCAACTTACAGCGCGACTGGTCTTGCGTACGATATCACTATATTCTTTCCCGTTCCAGTCCTCCGATTGAATGGTGAAATCCGTTTCATCAGGAACTTGTTTCACTGCTGCAAGGAATGAGTCCCGGTCATGTACACGTTTCCCATTGACGGCGACAATGAAGTTGCTATATGGCAACGATGCTTGTTGACCCGGAGACCCATAAACCTAGTATCGCGAATCAGATCAATTGATAATTGAGAAATTGTACGGAGAGGGTGACATACCGCGCATGTGAATATCAGCTCACTTGGAAAGTGTTGGGTAATGTACTTGATATCTGTATATGGCTTCTGAAAGACCATGCCGAACATACAGGTCACCCGATCCGTTGACACATCGACGGCCAGTTTCAACGGGAAGTCGACGACCATTTCCTTGCCGTCACGCACAATGAGGAGCTCCGCCGTCTCCTTTTCGATGTCCTCCAAGGCGTCAAAGTCTGTGTACTTCTGTATCCTCCTGCCGTCGATACTGAGCAAGACATCACCATGCCGTATGTACTCTGCAACTTCTCGAGTTGCTCTTCGCACACTGAAAAATCGATGTTGAGCTCCATTGGCACGAATACCATCCTTGATATATTCATCAGCGACACCAATAACACGCGCATTCTTCGGTAGAATAACATCCACGCGGAAGTTGAATCTTTTCCGACTCTTTGGAGAATGCCCAGCGAGGATTTTAGGTACCACAGACCCAACACCTGTAGCTGGAAGTACATAACGACCGCTGTTCTTCATTACGAGCCAAAAACCGGCGATCTGGTGCAATTCGTTCAAGACAACACCAAACAGACAATAATGCGCCAAACCAGCATCAAGCTGCGCGACGTCTAAAACTTCCGCATGCGCTAAAGGTGACAGAAACTCGGCAATAAATGAGCCAGTGACAGTGGCCTTGGTCGTATAAAAGATATCTGCACCGTCCATTCCAACAAAAGTCAATTCATCGAGGTCTTCGAGAATCTCAGTGGCAAGTTGAATTGTATCTAGTGATTCGGTGCTGGTATTGGCAGGATCGTATCGAATGAGAACCCAGTTCTGCCGGTCGTCCATGTGCACAATTTCACCCAAAACCTCACGACCATCGATATCAATATAGATATCACATAGATCATGCGGGCACGTAGTTTTGGCAGCAAAAGCCAACCCACTGTGTAGGATGAAGCCAAAGCTTTCCAATCTGGTCTCTGAGATTTCGTCGAGATTAACGTACGGCGCAATCCAAGTTACCTGTACGAATCGGCTTTTTATCTGGAAAAGCCACGATGTTTTGATCGAACTGACGTCCACAGCTTTGGTCATAGACTGCACAGGTTCACTTGCCGTAGCCGACTCTGACGTGTCTACGCTGGAATACTCCCATGCTTCGGTGACAAGGTTATAGTTCGTTAAAGTCAGCTGGTTCCAGTGACGGTCAATAGTGATGTGTGTTGTTTGTGGTCGAGTGTTAGTAGTCGAGTGAGTATATCGTACTGAAACTCTTTCACGATCTATTGAGGATTAGCCGTTGCATCTATACGTTCAGAAAGCTTGCAATAAGCGCCAAGAAAGAACTAATGGCTCTTGTAAGTGTGATAATTTGACCGTACCTTTGAGTTTCCTTAGGACTTTCTCTCCTTCAAGAATATCCGGTGTTGGATAGTTGTTGATAGAAGATATTATATAACCATTGGATTCATCTCCAAGCGAAAAGTTGATGCCTGAAGAGGCCATGAATATGCCCCTCAGGGGTACCTTCCAGCAGACCGCCGTTCTGTACGGAACATCGTGAAATGAGGCCCCTGAATCGTTCAGAATCCGGGTCGGTACAATGGCCAAGAGATCGTGTACGGTAAGGTCAAAAGTGACCTCCTGTCCGAATCTGATGACGCTGACTTGAATCTTCCGTCCGACATTGGCATCCAATAACTCTTCCAGCTCGGTAAAGAGCACCATAGGTCTTCCATTGACCGAGACAAGTATATCGTTTACTTGCAAACAGTCAGAGGCTTCAGTCTCCGGGATGCTGATTGCAGCAACCAACAATCCATTCCTGTCGGTATCGAATTCAGCCTGCTTCTCCCGCGAGAGGCCTAGCTGCCGACACTCGTAATAAGGCAGACGTTTCCAAACTGTATGGATCGTGCCCCTTGATACCGGTCGTTGGCTAACGATATCCCTCAGAACATGAACGGGATGCTGTAGCGGGAAAAACCAATCTAAATGAGAATTGTTGTGACCGCTGACACAGATGCCAATAGCCTCCCCATTAAGCGTCAGTAGCGGACCTCCCGAACATCCTCCTTTACCAGCGGCAGAAGCTTGAATTAGTTCAACGTTACTGTCAAAATGTCTCGGTGAAGGTGTGTCTAGTCGCGATATAGTGCCTCTTAGAATATTCACTTTTTCACCACTATCGTTGCCGATCAAATAGACGTGAGAGCCAACGAGAGCTTTCTCGGGGCTAAGTGTAAGACACTCCAAGTCCAGTGCTTTGAGAGCCTCCGGTGGACATTGCAAGATTGCATAGTCATGCTCCGGATCTCTGTATTTGACGTTGAAGTCACACTGCCTCGGTCAGCACAGGCCATAAATCGGATGAGTGATACAACATACCCGCTCATCGTTATGAGAGATGATGTATCCCTCACATGGACCGTTCACAGCATGGACAGCTGTGAAAAAGAGGCCGAACTCCTTGTTCACCAGAAAAGCACTGGCTTGATATGTTCCGGCCAAGCTCTCTTGGTATGACCGGGTCTGTCGCACAGCAACCTGGACCATGCTCTTGAGAATATCCCTCTTTAACGAGCTATCGATCTGTATACTGGCATCACTAGATTCGGCCGGAGTGACCAGAGAAGCATGCGAACTAGATGTCGGTGTTGACGACATGTTGATTCTCAGCTGCCGCTGGAACTTGACTATTCTCTTCGGCCTGATATGTTCTATGCGAAATATCCCATGTATCTAAGTATGAGTTCGCATTGGGCAAGTGGGAGACAATCCGAGAATCTTCTTACTCCATGTGTGACTACGACGCATAAATATATAGGTAGTGGCCGATGAGTCAAGAAGAACGAATGCACGCAGGCGAGGCTAACGACAGCTCCGACAGGCAGACAGGCAGCAAAAGCTTGGAAATGGCAAATATGCTCCGTCGATGAGGCTGACTCGGTATTTGTACGAATCACATAAGCAAGCACTAGCTGGATCTGCAAGACTCTACTTCAAAACGAGGCTGATGAACAGCGAATGTACGTACACTAGCTGCAGCTGCACCTAGTGGCAGTGGTGGCGCGGGGTAAATATTTGGCGGCTAAGATGCCCAGGTATGTTCGGACGATAATAGTAGTATATATGCACAATGAGGAGGAGAATAAACAAAATAACAGAGTAGAGTGATTGAGAGAAATAAAATATTATTTGCAAAGAAGAGATGGGGCAATCAAAAGTCTTGGAAATTCCGTCGAAGAGCGAGGCTGAGCTGCCCCCAAGGTAGATGCCTACCGCGCCGCTAGGAATACACTTTTGTCAACCCTTCCAATCTTGCCGGTCAGAAGACGCGAGAACTCTAGGATGAGGGCGGAATGAAATGATTCCATGTTGTGAGGTCACGGGTATAGGAAAGTTCAGACGAGAGAAGAAAGCCATCCCGCTACGAGCACCCATCCCACCATCCGCAACGAGATACAGCCGGACGATTGTCGCGTGCTCGCAACACTTCTGGGCATAGTTTGGTTGATCGTTGCCGCAATCTGAGATTTGTACAGTTTCACCGAGTTGATGAGAAAGTATGAATTGGAAAATGCTTGGGGATTGGCTGCAACATAGGCTTCACACGAAGAAAACCCTGTGATGTCTGCGCAGCTTTGTGGTGAGGTCGGACTCGCTGGCTGGTTCCAGTTTGAACCACCAGCGTTCTCGCCGCAAAAGTCGATGTTGAAGATCTGTACGTCAGATTAGCTTCCGGTACAGAGTGTATCTGATAAAAGGCGCTTCACAATTGTTTGCTTTTTCCATTGCTCCATGACACGACATCCAATATGAGATCTGAAATGCAAGAGCGGCTTGCCCCATTTATCGATAGTCAACTGTCTGCCTTGGGTAATATCATCCGGAATGCCCATTCGAGGGAACGTCCAAATTGCGAGGTCGTCTTTGTCGAGCCACATTGCCCACACTCCTCCACCTTGCGCATTAAATGGATCTCCATACGAATTTGACGGCGCAGATACACCGCAGCCATCAACGTAGTTCGTCGCAAGTGAGCAGTCGCTTCTCACGTCTGTCCCCGTTTGACTCTGGGGATCGGCTTTCAGACTGCATGCCGCGCTTGTATGCATACTAATAACGTCCCCGATCTGATTATTGACCCCTTCGATAATGTCGACCTCGCCGTACGGATCTTCCGCATAACTGTATGTCCAGTACGCCGGCCATGTTCCGCAAGCGCTGCTGGGTAAGTGCGCGAAATCAGCGATGATAATACCCTGATCGAACGCCTGACGACTCTCTAGGCGGACACTTTTGCGACCATTCGCGATGATCGCTGGGCCAACACTTTCTGGATTCGTATTGTCGCTTGGATAGTCTAGAGTTGTCAAGTTATCGACTCCGACATATATCTGGGTGTTATTTAACACTTGGGCTAGACCAGATGTCCGAGCTGTATTGGCATCGACGTATTGGACAAAGCCATTCGTTGGATCAGAAGCCTTTGTGAGAAGACAAGTAAGTCGACAATTCTACATGAAGTAAAACCTGCATTTCCTCTAACCAGACTTACAGTGAAAAAGGAGAATTGGTTGAAGAAATTGTTGTAGTCATAGACGGATGCCAGCTCATAAGCCATATTGATCTTCGAACGCAGATTGATAATCGTTCAACAAGATGATAATTGCTGAGATGGTGAGATTCTCAGAGCGAATTGATGTGTAAGAAAGAGTCAGAAGCAGTCATCGATCGAGATATTGTTTGTCGAGACGAGTTTTGAACTGTCTGGTAACGACAACCGATACTCTTTAATAGTCACTGTAGTGTCGTTTAATCTGTCAGATGAAATGTTGCAAACGTCATGTGAACGAGGCATCAATCGTTTTGTCCAACATCGGTGGAAGCCTTTGCTGGTTATCTCTAGGCTACTGTGAGGCAGCAACAACCCTATTCCACCCTAATCCCTAGAATCAACAGCTCTTTACTGGGTGAGTATATCACACATAAATCTTGAAAGTGAGTGACACATAGCAAAGTCAAGTGACAAGACCAAGCAATCGAATGAGTAACATATAAGGTCACGCAAACTCGTTGAGATCGATGGTGGTACAGTTGTACCATACTGAGTGCTTACAAGCCTAGATCAGAAGAGGTGTCCTAGAACAGAATCAGCCTGACACATCTCATGATCCTATGTATTCTTGGCTCCTGGGGACAGGAAGATCGTGTTTTTTGATAGTACTTTGTGCACAAGAAAAGCGATGCTGAACAGAGCATGCAGCGCGAAGCAAATAGCTGTACCATCCTGTTGGCTTACATTACCTATTAACAAGTGTGATCATAATGAAAAATAGATTGTGAAATGACACTTCTCTGTCTGACTTGAAAACATCTCGCTTTATGTACAACTTTCCTGGTTTCTTTAATTGACCCCGACGCAGGACACGAATGTCCTCGGCCTATCTAATTGAGTAGAGTACAGAAGGATCATAATTGGCTACCTTGAATGCAAGACAATCATGGTCTTTTATTCAAGACGCGCAGGAAAGTTGCCGGCCTCTGTTGACAGATTAGCACTTCAGTTCCTAGGCAGAGAGTGAGTATTACTGACCACGCTGGTCATCCCATCGGTCAGTCCAAGCCTTGGGACAGAGAGATCGGTAAGCGAGGAAGAACTGTAGGGCAATGTCAGCAATTGATCGAGAATGGATGGGGTAATATGTGTATCTACCTGTTTGCACGGGCGGAAGTCATCGCCCTTGGCGAGAATGCACTTGTGGTAGTCGACATAGTTCTGCCAGCAGTGCTTTGTCCTAGGCAAAGTTTAATATGGGGTTGTATCAAGTCAATAGGTAGAGGGGTTGCGTACTGGTTCTGGTATGGAAAGCGGGCGTCATAACCTGTCGAGAACGATGGTTAGTGTATGCCGGCAAGCTCTAGCGAGACATGGAGACGGAATTGATTGTTTGAATGTCGTTTATCATGAAAAGACTCCCAGAAGGAGAATCTATACACATACCAGCTGGTAGAGGTTAGCAATTGTGGTCAATTTCTCCAGTTCAAGCGCGTGGTTGAGCGTCACGCAATGATCCGGAACAAACTTACCAGTCACGAACTTGAAGGGCTTGGTCTCGACGGGCTCATCGGGATCGGCCTCAGGAATGGTGCTGCTCATGTTGACGGTAGACTCTCGCAAGAATCAATTGAATCGAGGGATTGGAACTTGTTGCGGTCGCAATGGCAGTGGTTGGTAGTGGTGTGACAGAAGAAAGAGAGGACGATGGAGGTCTCTCTCTCGGGTGGACTGCGGAGCCTTTTCTTGGCACTGAGCTGCCGGGAATGACTTAGTTAGTCTGTACTGTGTAGTTCCTAGTCTAACTAGTGCTACTAAGTACGTATTAGTTAGCAGAAAGAAAAACCAGCCACTCATGTGGCGCAGCTGACCACTTACCCGCCGTCCCGAAAACCGACGACCATGCCACCCGACTTCCAACAGCTTCACGTCACTCTCTCTGACTGAACCCTCCCTCACAACTCTCCACTCTCCCATTTCAGTCAGTTACTGCTGAAGTCTGGAATTGCGTCAAGATGTTCCCTACTCGCCCCCTCGCAATGCGTCCCACGCGGCCATTCATGGCTACTCCTGTATGTGTTCCTTTTCCGAGTCTGCTGCGTTGATGCGATCATGTTTTACTGACTGCGTTCTTCAGAAGGAGGACATGAGCGGTACGCTTGCCAGTCCAATGGGCGACAGCATAACACTACAGCAAATGACCAATAATGACTAATTGCTTTTAGCTCACACCATCTCACAACGCCTTCGTCAGGTCAAGAAGATCCCTCCCGAGTTGATTCCTCTCGGTAAGCTTTACACGCCTTCGCTTCATCATACATTGCCGCAACAAGCCAATTGGATTTCGACTAACGTTTACATCTCATTCTAGGTATCGTCTTGGGGTAAGTCCCGGAATTATACATAACCACTCCCGATATATCCTCTGACTAGATCTTACAGCGTTGCCGTCGGCGCCGCCATCTACTCCTCCACCCACAAGCTCTTCACTGACAAGACTCTTCGCTTGTCCCGCAACAAACCCGAAGACCGTGGTAGCCACCACTGAGCGTGGCCCAGACCTGGCGGGAGCAGCAGGATTTGTCGGTTGGAATCTGCCCATCTGTAGAGATGGTCCTTGCAGAATTCGATAGTTTCATTCAAATTGTCTGTCGTTTTTTGTATATAAGCAAGGTTCTTCAGTCATTGGTGGCGATTCGCAGAATGGTCAAGAAGACAGCCTTATGTAGCAATATCGATTGTATCGCCGCGCTTTTAATAGAATGATTGAGATCGTTTTAGCTTTTGGTTGCGTGTTTACTCCGGTCTAGGTCCCGCTACATCAAGACCTTCCAGACCTTGCATTGGATCTTCAGGGCGGCCATTCGCTGCCAATCGAGCTTCGTCGGCAGCTTGACGGTCCTCATCGCTTACAGCGTATCTTGCAAGATAACCTTCCTAAGATGTAGTCAGTATAAATGACACTCGAGTGGAAAAAAAAAAAAAGATCCGTATATGGCGGTCGCTAACCTGCTCCCAAATAGCAGTCTTGCTTCCCAAGCCTTCGTTGGCATCTCTTTGAGGTTTGGCCGCTGCAACTTTGATTATGCGTCCGTACAATTCACTCTGATCCATGTTGTCGATGGCCTCTTTTGCGTCCTGTGAGACTTCGAACTCGACATATCCAAATCCTCGATGGTTATCGGTCGACGACGGCAAGTCGGGCTTTGGTAGTGACACATCAACGATTTCGCCAAAGGGCAGGAACGCTTCCGTGAGAGTTTGCGTTGTCACAGCTTGGTCGAGGCCGCCCACGTAGATGGTGTTTTTTAGCCGTGTGGTTTCACTCATTTTGTGTATCGTACCGGGGTAGTATCGCGACACTCGTGTCAATCAGACGAATTGCAAGAACGAGAGAGTTTTTTCCGAATACAAGAGGGTCTGCTCAACGAGGCATTGAACTTCTTCCTAGGATGCGATCAATGTGCCCGCATGCAAATGAATCACGTGTCACTGGTGCCTGATGTTTGAGGCGCCGAGGGAGTTGTTGCCGCCGTTCTGGAGCTTCGTTAGGCGGGCGCCCCAGGAAGGTGGTCCGAGCAGCCGCCAGAAGGCCACTTGGATACTACAAGCATTGTGTGCACATCGACTCCCACCGTCATTACATCCCTCTCGTGAGTTCACTGAGCATCTGTCTATAGCTCTAGTGGCTCTGACTGAATATCCGTCAATTCGATAGTATTTCTTGACTGATCCTCACCTCTACCTTTATGCTCTTCTAATGACCCATTGTTTACTTTGGGCCCCTCGCGATTAGTCTGACTATACACATCCCTCCGCCATTGTCATGGTGCGCCTTAGGGAGATTCCCCGAACGGCCACGTTCACCTGGTCTCCCGGTGCTCAGGCGCCCCTGTTAGCGACTGGAACAAGGGCTGGTGCTGTGGATTTCGATTTCTCCAATGAGACCAGCCTGGAGTTGTGGGATCTCGGCCTCGACCAGGAGAAGGTTGGGGAATTGCAACCTCTAGTCAAGGTCGGCACGGAATCCGGGTACGTCAACAATTCTCATCAATCAGTGCTGTGGCGACAGCTCGCTGACCATTTCTCTCTGATAAAAGCTTTCACGATCTCGCCTGGAGCGATCACTACGATAATAAGCGGGGAATCGTCGCTGGTGCGCTAGACAATGGATCACTCAAGCTCTGGGATGCCGACAAGCTCTTGAATGGAACAAGGTTTGCAATGACAATTCAAGAATGCTACGGCTAGTGCTAACGGCTAGGAGCGATGCATTGGTCGCGTCACCACAAAAGCACAACGGTGCCATCAAAGCATTACAGTTCAATCCAAGACACTCGAACCTTCTTGCTACTGGCGGCATGAAAGGAGAGGCATGTCTCTCTTGTAGCGTCGTTCTATGGCAAAGACGTTTGACTAACTGCGTGACAGCTCTTCGTTACGGACTTGAACAACGTCGAGAATCCTTTCCGTCTAGGAAACGCCGCCCGTGCCGACGACATCGAATGCTTGGACTGGAACAAAAAGGTTGCGCATATCTTAGTGACAGGTACCAGCGGTGGATTTGTCACGGTCTGGGATGTCAAGACAAAGAAAGAGAGCCTTACTCTTACCAACTATAATCGAAAACCCGTTAGCGCGGTGGCTTGGGACCCCGAGAAGGTTTGAGATATACCCTCCACGCCGCAGTGAGCTTGTAGGCTAACGAGAGTAGCCCACCAAACTGGTGACATCTACTCCGTCGGAATCAGATCCAGTCATTCTAGTCTGGGACTTGCGAAACTCTCATGCGCCTGAACGGGTAAGTTTCCCGCAGCCCGGCCCAAGCAACACGACTTGCAGCTCATTACCTTTTTAACACAGATTCTCAAAGGCCACGAAGACGGAATTCTATCCCTCTCATGGTGTGCTCAAGACCCCGAACTCCTTTTGTCGTCGGGCAAAGATAACCGAACAATATGCTGGAACCCCCAAACGGGCGAGAAATACGGAGAGCTGCCAATTGTCACGAACTGGACTTTCCAGACGCGGTGGAACCCACATAACCCCAATTTCTTCGCTACTGCCTCCTTCGATGGCAAGATCACGATCCAGACACTTCAGAACACGAGTAAGGAGGCTGCTCAGGCTGTAGCTACCCAGAACCAGTCATTGGACGGAGAAGACTTCTTTGCGCGTGCACAGAACCAACCTCAGGCTACCACATTCTCCCTGCCAAAGACTCCTAAGTGGCTGGAAAGGCCTGTTTCGGCATCTTTCGGGTTTGGTGGGAGGGTTGTCTCCGTGGGTCTGACTGATAGCGCCAGTCGTACCTCCAGAGTCAAAATCACACCCTTCCAGGTTGACTCCACCGTAGGCACTGCTGCAGAAAGCTTCGAAGCAGCTTTGAAAGAAGGCAACCTTAAGAGTATCTGCCAATCGCACATCGAAACTGCATCGACCGAGGAGGAAAAGGCCGACTGGAAAGCTATCGAAAACCTGCTTTCAGAAAACCCGCGCAAGAATATTGCAGCTTATCTTGGGTTCTCTGACGATGCCAACGATGTCGCAGAAGAAGTGGGCAAGTTGGATATCAAGGATGAGACAAATGGTGAACTCTCGCCGGCCTCGGCTGAATCGAAGAAAAAGCATAAACGTCTTCAATCCATCTTTGATACTTCCGGAGATTCCGACAATTTTTTGACGGATTTGGCCTCTTCAAAGGGCGCACGGACTAATAACCCGTTCAGCATCTATACTGGCAGCGAGTCGGAGGCTGACAAGTCAATTACAAAAGCACTTTTTCTGGGACAGTTTGAGCGCGCTCTTGACGTTGCGCTTCAAGAGGATCGTTTGTCAGATGCATTCATGATTGCTGTTTGCGGTGGAGATAAATGTGTTGAAAAAGTGCAAGAAGTGTACTTCTCGAAGCAGACTGGAGGACCCAACTATGTCCGCTTGTTGGCCTCGATCGTAGGCAAGAACTTGTGGGATGTCGTTCATAACGCGGATCTTTCCAATTGGAAAGAGATCATGGCGACGTTGTGCACTTTTGCAGATGAGAAGGAGTTCCCTGACCTTTGCGAAGCCCTTGGTGACCGACTAGAAGAGCAGGCTCAGGCAAATGCCGATAAGACCATCCGCAAGGACGCTTCTTTCTGCTATTTGGCCGGATCGAAATTAGAAAAAGTGGTGACCATCTGGCTCGAGGAGTTCAAGGAAGGTGAAAAGGCAGATATTGACGAAGCCCAGGAAGGGTCTACTTTCTCCGTGCACGTCCGTGCCTTGCAAGCATTCATTGAGAAGGTCACTATTTTCCGCCAAGTGACAAATTACCAGGACTCTGATCGCCAGAAGGACGCTGACTGGAAGCTGAGTGTCCTCTACGACAAGTACGTTGAGTACGCCGATGTTGCTGCTTCCCATGGTCGTCTTGATGTTGCAGAGCGTTATCTTGGACTTGTCCCAGACAAATACGACGAAGCCGAGGCTGCTAGAAATCGTATCACACTGGCTACGAGGAAAGCTCCAGCTGTTGCTGCAAAGGCTAGCAAGGCACCTGCCCAGCTCCCGCAAGCACGAACAAGCTCTCTCCCACAGCCCAACATCTACCAACCACCTCAGCCAACCTTCAGCCCGGCACCAGCTGTCGGCAACCCATACGCTCCTACAAATACTCCCCCCCCAGTTGCGCCTGCTGCTCAACAATCCAATCCCTATGCTTCGTTTGGCGCCAATCCTTACCAGCCAACTGGTGGCTATCAACCCGTTCAAGCTTCCAAACCGCCTGTGGCACCTCCGCCACAGCACTACGGTGTCCCCCCCCCTGGACCAGGAGGGGTACCGCCGCCCCCCAGGGGGTACAACCAGTCACCTTCTGCACCTCAAGTCTCGACGTATACGACCAGGACTGACCTCCCCGCGTGGAACGATTTGCCCGAAGGATTTGGAGCTCCGAAGCCAATCTCACGACGCGGTACACCAGCTGCAGTTGCGGTCCCTTTCCCTGGCCAACAGCCATCGGTTATGTCTCCAGGTTCCCCACCAGTTGGTCCTCCTGTAGGCGGACAAAGAGCGCCTCCACCACCACCAAAGGGCGTTGCTCCCCCACCTCGTATCACGTCACCTCCAGTTGGTCCTCCCCGAGCGTCATCGGTATCTTCCAACTCACCGATGCCATTGAATGCGTACGCGCCTCCAGCGACAACGCAATCGCCATCTACAGTACCTGGACTAGCCATGCCTCCACCTATTCCTCGAGGTCCATCACCTTACAACGCGCCTCCTTCAGGCCCCCCACCAACCAATCGCTATGCCCCTAGTCCTGCAGCTCAAGCCGCGCCGCAAACGCGACCTCCCCCCAGTGGGCCGTATGCGCCTCCACAGCAAGCCGCTGCTCCAAGCCCGTATGCGCCCGCCGCGGGAGTCCCCACACAAGCTGGGCCACCCCCAACAGGACCTGCTGCTGGACCGCCACCCGCTGCCGGTTCTCGGCCAGGAACTGCGCAATCCCAGACACAAAAGAGGGCAGCACCGGCCCCTCCTAAATACCGTAAGTTCACTCCGTTGAAAAGCGATGACTGCGGATGCTGATTAGATGATTTTAGCTCCCGGTGACCGGTCTCATATCCCGTCCAACGCTGCTCCTATCTACGAGATCCTTTCCAATGATATGCAACGCGTAAAGTCACGAGCCCCTGCATCCTTCAAGGCCCAAGTCGACGACGCCGAAAGGAGATTGAACATTCTCTTCGACCACCTCAACAACGAGGACCTCCTCAAGCCCAACACAATTGCGGATATGGTCGAATTGTCCAAGGCTATAGAGGGTCGGGACTATGAGACTGCGAAGAACATTCATCTCGACATCTTGACGAACCGGACGGACGAATGTGGGAACTGGATGGTAAGTTCCCTTTTCTGACCATGACAGAGACGTGGCAGAACTAACACAAATGTAAACAGGTCGGTGTAAAACGATTGATTAGCATGAGCCGAGCAACTCCTTAGATGTCACCTCTGAGCGTTGAGCTATTATGATTGAGCGGTTGTGTAGTAGACGAGATGAGATATGTCCTGTTTGTCTTGCTAGGTAGGGCTGGTGAGGTTCAAGAAATATGAATTCCTGTTTTATATGTTGTCAGATAAAAAAAACTTTCTCCTTTTGTACCGCTTAATCATCGTTACTATCCAAGCCATGATACACATCCATCAAATCATACTTAAGGTGCGCGTGATGTTTCCGAGACTCAAGGTTTGCTTCCCTAAAATCAAATGATAGGGCTACTGTACATGCACAAACACATCCAGACTGACATCACACACAATAAACCTATAAGATCAATCACAAAATCCTCATCTCGTAACCCCCACGGGCCTCCCGGACGGGAAGTTCCTCGCACTTAACAACGCACCCTTGACACCTCTAATCTCCGCCCTAAAAGCTGAAATCGCATCTTCCTCCTTGGAAGGATTCCCGCCCCGACTCGCATCCCCACCACCGACGGAGTAGTTATAGCTATTGTTATACAAGTTGTTGTTGCCGAGGTATGAATTATATGACGAGTATTTGAGTCCGTCCAGGTATGACTGTAGATCTGATACCCGGCTCCGCATCGTATCGTCCAATTCGCCGGATGTAGTGTGGTCGGAGACAAAGTCTTGAAGGTGGGAGGTTATCTTGACGAGGGCATCTTTGTGGGCGTCTACCACTTTGTGTGGATTATCGTCTGTATCGGTTGGGTCTGTGTTGAAGGTACTGGGACTGTCGTTCATCAGCTCCGGGGTGGTTTGTGTTGCGATGTCGCGGTGGAAGACTTCTGTCGGATCTGAAGTAATCGACTCCGTGTCGTCTTCTCCGCCGTCATCATCGTCAGCAAACTTCTCTGACAGCGCGCCGGTAGGTATTTTCGAGACATTGTTCTCCAGCTTTTCGTTCAAAGTCGACAAGTTGGTCAATGCAGTTTCGGCGAGTTCGTGTCTGGCGTCACCCAGCGATCTCAGCATAGGCTTCACGAGGAATTCACTGGCCCCGTAGAACGTTGCCCCCAGTCCAGCGGCTCCGTACAAGGTATACAACACACTGCGAAGGGACATGAGCGGGGGTTTGTCTTGCGCGGAGGCATTAACGAGGAACTCGGGATATGTGATGATTGGCGGCACATCTCGTGGTGAAGACGTCGCATTGGATGGCGGCGTAGATACTACTGCCGTTGCAGAAGCTGTATCAGTCTTCAGCGTCGCCTGGTTGCTGGCTGCGTCTTTGGCGTCTGTAGCTGTTGGCGCATTCTCATTGCGGCTTACTCCCAGCAACGAGTCGATTTCGTCGTTGGTGAGACCCTTTGATTCGAGAAACGTTATTTTGCGATTTGTCGTGGCATCCCGGATCTCTGGGTCGGCAAGAAACGTCTTTGCTTGTTCTAGCAGAGTTGATCGATCGGTGGATGTGTTGGTCTGTTGTTCGTCTTCGGTGGTTTCTTCAATCGGCTTATTATCGGAGGTGTTCTGATCGGCTGGTGACGAAGTTGACGAGGCTTTGCGCTGCCATTCCGGGATTGCCGGTTTGGAGGAGCTGCCGGACATGTTGTGTGTTTGTCTTGAGCAATCTCTGATGAAAGCTCATTTGAATTTGGTGAGCGAGTTGTCGAGGATGTCTTCTATACGATAGTGGATGGCCGCATTCACGATAGACACCCAGATTACGCTGCCACTTGCCTCGGCTTACGACGTGACCAATCGGTCCTCAGATAGATTACCATATACACGGCATTACATACAGTACGTCACGTGCCTGCTGTCATTCAGGCACCAAGGCATCTGCTCCAGCAACAGGCTGTTTCTGCTGTTAGGCCCATTGTATTATTTTCCACGTAGACGTTGAGTATCATTCAGGATCAGACACTAACGTTCTCAAATTCGCAACTTGAAAAGCACACTTTACAGTTGTGTATCAGAAACTTCACCGCCTTCCGGAAGGACCTCCACCGTGGAAGATCGCCCCTTCAGCCTTTTGTCTGGAGGGACAGCCAGACCACCAGACTGATTGAAGCGAAAACTGTCATTCGCGACGTTGTGCTACCATCATCGTCGCCCGCATAGTCCAGCCAACGCTCAGTCTACGATCCTTTGCCGTATCATCGAAACCATTGACTGTGGGCTGATACCGCCGTGCCCCTTCCGAGCAACCTCGTCAGAAAGTAAGTACCTTTTACCCAGCGCCACCTGTTTGTCTCGTCGCATGCTTCAATGTTCTATTGGCCATTGCCATGGATTGTCACCTGTATTACCCATTCATTTGTTTCATTGCTTTGATGAATGCGCCGTTGCCGTTGCTGTTCCCCCTCTCTACCCGGCCACCTTTCACCTTCCTTTGAACCTGGCCTGTACAGCATCCCGATCCATCGACACCAGCCTGATCTGTCCATCGTGCTCTGTCCTCTGTCATCTTTGGTAATTACCCTTGATGCACACCGAAGAAAGCGGACTATCGAGGAGACGGCCTCATACGCCAACATCCAGACTCCAGCCTCTGATCGCGCCAATGACATCTGTAAGCTTGCATGCATACCATTGACGGGCAGAGAGCCTCACAATCGTCTCTCTGCTCCGACCGGGCATCATTCCTCAAGAGAGAGTGTGATTACAGGGAAGAAAAGAAAAAACAAAGAAAAATAAATAAAGGGGAAAAAAAAAGGCAGAAGAATAATCTGCAGGAGAAGAAAAGAAGGTCCCTGGCAGTACTAGCTCTAGCTCTGGCTGTTGTCTCTGGTGGTCTTATCTGGGCTTGTCAATCAATTTATTCCGAATGGGCGGTTTGCCGCTAGCTCATCGACCTTCGTTTCTCAACGGTGTCAGTAAAGACGCGCACGGGATTTCCCCCTCCGACTGACTGGGAACTCTCCCAACCAACGCTCTTCTTCTGCTTCTTCTTCCTCCTCCTAGCTTGTCTTACTCGACTTATTGCGCCTCACTCGACGCCAATGAGATCGCTCACTTTGTCTGTCTGACGTCCTGGTCACAGATCGCCGCAGACCCCCGCACCATATATCTTTGTTCTTTCTACTTCCTGTTTGGTCTTGCACTTCATTTAGCGAGCTGTCTTGATATTCATTGCTACGGTGTCACTATTCCCCTCGCTGCATCCGTTCTTGTACCGTGTCCTTTTGGTCGTTTTATCTATTCCTTCTGACCCAAATATGCCATCAACGCGCTCACTGCGTTCTCATGCGACTCCTCGCCCGTCGCTCGATGGACAAGATGCTAACATGTCGACAAGGTCTGGTCGTCTCACCCGAGGAGCCGCACCCGCGACCATTGACCCCGCGCAGTCGGTGACTGTGTCACGCTCATCGCCAGGCTCGTCGCCCGGCGCCAAGTCCATACATCTCACAGTGAAGATGTCTTCAAGCAAATTGCGTCAGGTGACCAACAGCAGAAGCAGTCGAGCGACTGCTTCTGCGTCTTCCCGGCACAATATTTTTACAGATGAACCTGTCGTTCATGGTAAGCGTAGCAGTAGGAGCAATCGGAACCTCAGAGAAGCCAGCGAAGACGAAGAGGACGACGATCTGGATGAGGAAGATGATGAAGATGTCGAAGAAGCGGATGACTCAGAAGACGCCGCTGGTGAGGAAGAAGAGCTGGATGCAGACGGAGACTTGGACATGGATGATGACGAAACACCTCAACCAGCAGTCTCTAGGCGAAAGAATCGCCAGCAGCAGGCATTGGCGGCTGCCAAATCCAAGCCACTCAAACCAGTCGAACAGAAAGAAATGGAACTTGAAGACGAGGACGATGAAAATGAGGAGTTGTCCGAAATAGACAGCGACGCCGAGGGAGAGCCCGAAGACACGATGCTCCAAGACGAGGAAATGGGTGAAGCCGGTGAGGAAGAGGACGAAGTAGACGAGGAAGAGGAGGGTATCGAAGAAGAGGATGAAGACGATGGGCTAGGCTCAGACGACGACAGCGCGCTAGACCTGACCAAACTGACTAAACGTCAACGAGGCTCGTTGGGCACTGATTTCTTGCAATTACCAATGGGTAGGAAACCGCACCATCACACGGACCGGACGACGTGGTACTGACTTTGTGTTGCGTAGAACCGCAAGTCAAAAAGCATCTCACTGCAGAGGAACATGCTATGCGACGAGCCGAAATGGCACGACGAAGGAAAAACTTGAGTGAGAAGCGAAATGAAGAAGAGAAGGTAATGGCCACATTGAGTTTTGTATAGGCTTTTTTACAGTTTCGCCTCTAACGCCACTTTGCAGATGGACACTATCAACCGTCTCCTCAAAAAACAAGCACCGAAACGCCGTGGCCGTGTGCCGGTAGGCGAACTTGGTGGCGAGGCTACTCCGGACGTGGCCGTTGAGCCTGTAAAAGCAGACGCAACCTATATACGCTGGATCAGTAGCAGTGAAGGATGTAAAGTAGCAGTCCCGGCTGAAATGCTCGGCACGCCGGCCTCACGTCCGTTCGGAGGGTTGTCGGGGGTTGCCCGTGGAGGTAAGCTTATCGAAGAGGTTTGACCTGCTCAAAACGATAATAACTGTTTTATTTGTTCAACTATCGGATTTCTGGGGAGGGCATATTGGGGCGTTAGAATAAACCAGGTACATAGGTAGTTATTTCAGAACATGAGCATCTTTGGTCAACGTCGACAACAGCTTCAACCTGACCACCGATATCCATCACCCCGAGGTAGCCATGAACGAATCATGAACAATCAGCAATAGCGCCTTTGATAACTTCCACAACTCTCTCCGGCTGACTGAGCAGAGGCACATGACCGGCACTGCAACGCTCAATCCTGCTACCGGTCAAGGCAGCACAGTGCTCTTGCACCGGCGGTGGGATTACAGCATCGTTTTCACAAACGAGATAGACGCTGGGAACATCCTTCCAGCCGCAGTATGAGACCGTGCCGTTGTCCCAATTCTCGGCAGGCTGGATCTGCAGACTCGCCAACAACGCCGGTCTCTCGCTCTCGGGGGAACATCGCCGAATAACAATGTTTCCGGGCCACGGCAGTACATTGCTCCACCCTGATGGATTTGTGTTGTAGTCGGGGCTCTACAATTTAGCTTGTACTTTGTTCGAAAGGTGTACAACTCACATCGATAATAGTAAACGCTGCCATTGGGGGATGTGGCTGGTCCACGTCTAGTATTCCGGCAGCAATAAACACAGTTCCCACCACTCCGCCCGTCGCTCCTCTTTCGCGACGATGTGTCGCAATCAGACCCTCGCATGCCGCGCTGCCCAAGAATCCAGCAGCCGAATGCAATACAAGCACTACATCCTCGCCTCTGGACACTATCGGCTCGAGATGTGCGTGGACCAGCCTTCTGCGTATCAGCCTAGGGCTTCTGGTAGGCAAGGGCTCAGTGAGGGATGATCTCGAAGCCGGTCACAGACAAATAGTCAGAGGGCAATTACACGTCTAAAGTTGGAAAATTTTGTAAAGTGTTTGGCTGAGAATATCCAGTAATCTTGAGTTACGTATCTAGGCTGAACAGCGCAGCATCATGAAAGCGCGGCTGCTACATATATGCACGACGGAGTCGAACTATGGATACGATGGGTTTCAAGTTTAGACAATGGTTCCAATGGTATGAAAACTACCTAGGTAATTGAGATTTGACCCAAATCTCTCGTATTTCTGCCCTCAACAACTCAGCACATCTATGCATCTGCGTCCTTGTAATCACCAATCTTGAACAGCTTGCGAGCATTCTCCTTTCCAATCTTATTGTAATCCGTCGAATTCAACTCCACGTTATTATCGTACCAGACGCACGCATCCTTGAAACTCTCAAATGGATAATCGATCGAGAACAGGATCCGATCCGCACTGACCTCATTGATGCAATATTGCAACGTCGGAGTCGAGAAATGGCCACTTGTGGTAATCCAGATGTTTTGTGCAAAATACTCTCTGATGGTCTTTTTACAAGTCTCTTTCAAGCCCAGGGGCTTCTTGACGTCTTCGAACCAGTGGTTGATTCTCCACAGATCGAACGGCAGATGTTCACCGAGATGACCGATGATAATCTGGAGCTTAGGGTGACGGTCAAAGACGCCGTTGGTAACCATCCCCAAAAGATGGAGGCTGACGCCCTGGGCGAAACTCAGTGGGGGGCCGATAAGCCAGCTTCTCTTGGCCCAGAGCTTCTCGTGGATTGTGCCGGTAGGGTTACGAGGGTGGAGGTAAAAAGGTACGTCGAGCTCGGTGACGGTCGACCAGAATACGTCCCATTCGGGGCCGTCATAGAAGATCATATCATCGCCATCAGGGCCCGCGCGCTGAGTATCGTTGATCAAGGCACCCTTGAAGCCATACTGAGTGACTGTACGTCGGAGCTCGTCGGCAGCTTGCTGAGGATCGTGCATGGAGAGTGTACTTCAGAAGTCAGCTTCACGATCAGCAACTGAATAGATAGATGGACTTGACGTACGCAAAAGCACCGAAACGATCAGGGTGCTGTTTGAGGAAAGGACCGATGTAGTCATTGATCTCAACAGCCAATGCATGAGCCTCCTTCGCGTCCCAGATATCCTGTACACCGGGAGCAGTATATGACAAGATGGTATATCCTACACCATGCTCATCCATGTATTTGATACGTTGCTCGGTGAGGTCGGTGATCTCAAAAGCATGCTTTTCAGCGTCGACCGCGAACATTGAAGCCCACCATCTTGTGCGCTCTTTGAAACGCGGGAGAGCGAATGCTTCTTCCAAGGCAATTTTTCCCAACATATTGTGCTGAGGGAAAGTTCTTTTGTTATTAAGTTACCAGAGAATGTACAAACGAATAACAAAGACAACACTTGCAAGTCTCATCGACGTTGGACGGGAGAGAAAATCCCAAGAGACGTACCCCTCAAACGGTTTATATAAGTTTCAATTCAGAAACATCCCATGACGAACTATGCTACCCCATATCGCTACAAGCTCTCTCGCGTATTAGATTTTCAGGGTTCTAGGCTTTCCCAGGGTTCCGGGGTTCCGGGGGTGATATCACCGGAGAGCTGCATCAAGAGGTTACGGTCCGGGACAGTGCCGAATTCGGATGTCTGCCCTCCATTTCTCACAACCCTATCTATTATAGTATAACAAGTATACAATATCATCACACTGTACTCGTTTAGAATGGCCTTTAGACATGTTGTAACACCCAACAATCTGACTGGCATTGTGAGGAGAACAAGGTCTCGAGAAATCACAGGCTCTAAGGACGGCTTGAACGCGGGAGCGCCGGCGCCATCATATACTGTAGCGGGATATGTAGGTTCTCGCTCAGATTGAGCTTTATAAAATCATAATGTCCCATCACCGGTCCTCCAAACTCTTGACCCCAGAGAGTCAGCCACCGTACAGTCGCGATTGACCCCTTTGGTCTTCCTTCAGCAAAATGATACTTAATCGCCTCCTTGGACTGGACTCCCGCTCGTGAAAGAGTGCTAGGCCCGATAGTACGGCCGCCCGAAAGTGTAGGGAACTTGGGTTTCCCCGGTGCATTGAAGTGTACAACTTGCCTGTCCTCGAACAAGTCGTCGAGGTGATATTTTGCGACTTCACTATCCTGGCTAGTCAGATATTGAAATACTGAATTAAATGTACCCGAAGTCAACTGAACAAATATTAGCGTCACCTCCGCGGGACGGAGAGCCGATAGGAAAGCACATAGATTCTTTCCAGAGGTGAAGAGCCCTCGCAGATGGCAGTCTTTAAGATGCGGGAGTTCTAAGCTTATGTCACGATCCTTGTGCAATAGTACGGACGGTTCAACGTAGCCATCTCCTCGGAGCTTGTACCAATGTAGATCCAGGCTTTCCAGTTGTCTTAGTATCGGTAAAACGTCCCAAAGTTCCTGGAGAAAGTCCACCCCGATACCTCCAACGTGAGATCGAGGGAGACCAGTTTCCGGCAAATCGTCGCCGAGGTACGGGGCCGCTGATAATCGTGCTGTCAACTTTTTCAGCGACCCGAAAATCTCACTGCTAGCTTTAGAATCAGTGGTGAACCCGGCCAGAAATGTGTCAAACCCAAGGCTACAGGCTTTCAGATCGCCGAATATGTTGAAGTGCTGAGTGATGGGTAAGCGCGATTCGAGCAGGGCCGCCATCGTGGCACGAAAGGTGCATATGGCAGTCTTCCAAATCTCTTGCCCGTAAGGATACTCTTTCGGCATGATACGATTACCATCACTATCCTCAACTAGAACAGCGACCTCAAGATTCAATGAAAGGAGCGATCTCGCAATAGACCCTAGCCGAAGATTATAAAAGGCCTTGCTTAGAAGACGCTGATTCTCGGTTGCGTCCTCATCGTTCGAGGACGAGGAATCACCTCGTATGATACCCCTGATGGTGCAGTTTTGCAAAAGACGTCCTGGTTTTTTTCCTTCAGTCGCTTCTACAAATCGCAGCAAACTTTCTGATGTCAAGTCGATTGTCTTGGTCTTGAAATAGGAAGTAAAACGGCCCGTCGAAGCCTTGGTCGATATACCCCGGCCCGTCAGTCGCAGGGCGGCAATGTCACTGAAATCAAGCCATGTCACAACTTCCTCAACTAAGTCGACGGGCAGGGTGTCCAGTGGCGATGCCATTCAGAAAGACAAAAGCGAAGCAGTGCTGACCAAAGGGTTATCAACAAGACAGACCTCTGAAAGACCCTAACGCACCGGCCCCATCTCACAAGTGGGGTCTTTTGCAGCCACGATCTTATCAGGATTCAGCGCTGCGTTAGGCCAATAACAGGGATGCAGCCGTATCTATCGACTTCCGGAACTCAGATCAGAGTTTGAACCATTAGCTTTGAGGCAAGGGGAGAGACAGAAAGATATGGACCGGTCCGGTACTTGCATTCCGGCTTGCCGACCGTGACTTTCCGGAGCATCTCCGCTCTTATCTCTCCCCTCCCACAACCATGCGCGCTCGCTCTTCCGCCAGTACATACCCGAGCTATATATTCACGATCCGTCGAGAGTCCTTAGATTGCAGCTGAGTGCGATGATTCGAGTGGATCTCAGACATGCCCCGTCCTAAAGTCCGGCCGGAGGACCGCCAGCGTTCCTCCAAAGCCTGCTTGCCGTGTCAAGCGTCCAAGATACGATGCGACTCGCAGACCCCATGTATCTCATGCGTACGGCGTGACCGATCTGCTACCTGCACTTATGTCGAAACACATCGGCGACGGCTACCGAGGACTCGCCGCAACGGTGAAGTGAGGTTTGCATCTTTCAGTAGTCCTGCAAATGCACCACCTGCTTCCGTACGGGCCAGCATTCTTCATGAATCCACAAACAAAAGCGCGGAAGGGCACGGCGATGTTGAGCTTGCAAGCTCGACGTTGGAGGCTCCTTCAGTGCAATCGCCAGAGTGTACCGAAAGTAGATTGATGCTGAGCTCAAAGGGGGAGAAAGGTAGGATACTCTCAAGTTCACGAGTATCAAAATGTTCGGCGAGCTAAATCAGAATGAGCAGTTTACATCGGAGAGACATCGTCGCTGTCGTTCTTGCAATTCTTACGCGGGATTATGAAGCAATACATGGGTCCATCTTCCTTCACGGAAAATGGACCTCTGAATGTTATGCTTGAGGCAGAAACGAATTTGAGTCGTAATGTCGCTTTTGAAGAAAGTCTAGCCACAAAACAAGAATTAATTCAAACATACTTTGAAGTGGTAAGATGCATTGACCTGAAGACCTCCCCGTTGCTTTTCTGAAGTTTCTCTCGCAGACCAGCGGATTCTTCGACCTTTTCGACATAGATGACGTACTGAAACTTCTTCAGATTGAAGCCTCTTCGTCTGGTAGAAGGGTCAATAGGGAAGAAATGGCAGTCTTATATCTTATGATAGCCATAGGGGGTCAATGCCGGGGATCAAATGTTTCCGACTTTCAGTACGCTACCAAATACTTTTCCATGGGTCAGCAATATGCTTTCGAGGGTATGCTTAGAGATCCCAGCATCAATATGCTGCGTGCATTTCTTCTCATGGCGTTCTATATGCTTGGGGCATGTCATCGCAATGCGGCTTATATGTACCTGGGGGTCGCTTCCAAGGCAGCTGCCGCTCTAGGATTGCATATAGGATCGCAGGCACGCGGATTGTCAAGGGACGAATCAAGGACTCGGTGAGTCCAGTCTGGATGCTCAGTGCTGATCTAGGAGAATAAACCACTGATGACCATGTGCACAGCTGGCGAACGTACAAGTCGCTTCGGGTTTTCGATCTTGTGGTCAGTTTCCTCCTCGGGCGGCCTGCAAGTTCAGTTCCTTCAAATTACGATGACATGACACGACAAGAAGACTCAAATCCTCATAGCATCGCGGTCTCAGCTGCATATGACGGATCCATGCTGCTCGAAGACATTTTTCAAGATCTTAAAAAAGCTAACAACAGTTTTGACATCGCAACAGCTGAGGCATTTCTTCAGAAATTACGGCAGTGGATTCAAGGCTTGCCTCGTGACTTTCGGCAAATATCCTTTGATGACGAGTTGGACGTGGCTCGCGAAACGGCAGTCGGTAACATTCATGTCAGCTGCATCTATTACTTTGCAGTAATCTTGACGACGCGTTCATTTTTGATATCACATTTGATGTCCCGACTGAAAGAGTCATCTATCATCGTTTCAGATCCTACGTCTCCCACTATAGCTGGAACAGCAGGTCAGCAGCGCACGAGTCCTCAGCTCGCTCACGTGTGTATCAGTGCGGCCACCTATATGGCAAACATGTGTGAAAAAGCTATGCTATCAGGACTCCTTTTGAGGAACATGTGTATCATGAAGTAAGCCGACTTTTACCCTGCAGATTGTTGTTTGACATTCGACTAACATGGCCTTAAGAGCTTGGGTTTTCGCAGCCGGTCTAATTCTTGGGTTTTCACTCTTTGCATACGACGATGTCGAATCTCGCAACGAGACTGAATCAGCTTTTCAAAGCGCGAGACACGTTCTCCAGAATCTCGCCAATCTCAGCCCTCAGGCTAAGCAGTACGACGAAATACTGACATCTTTTGCCGAGGCTATCGTCAAGCATCGGCAGCAAACTTCATCTGCGAGGCAGAAAATTGCAGACAGATACATCGACTGCGTTCTAGACATTGGGACGACCGCTAGCCTGGAGTCGCAGGATCATCGTCAGGGAAAATTCACTGATGGGGTAAATTGTTCCGGTACATGGGAACAGTTACCGCCGACGGATACACAGATGTCTCGATCATCAGTGACTGGAATGGGTGTAGAAGAAAGTAGTATGGAAGAAGTGAACGAGTCGGACTCAGATATTGCTGGCGTTGATCTCGATGGTTTCAATGTCTTGCCTTTTGATGACGGGGGAGGTTTTTCGATTGATTACGAGCCTTTTGGGTTACTACTTGATGGCATTTGACGGCCGTTCTTCATAATGTACATTGTCATCATCTTCATATCTTCATCTCCGTACCTAAGAGCCGGATAAGCAAATCAGGAAAATGTGCATTTCTTGGTATTATCTGACCATATCCGTGTCAGTACCTACGTACTTGATTTCTCCTAACACCCCAGGGCTTTCCCCTTCTATTTTAGTGCTTACCCTCTTACCACTTTTACTCACTAAGTAGAACTAAGCATGACCTTAAGCACTATAATTAGATTAGTAAGCCTTCTATAAGCTTCTTAGTATACTTAATAAATATACTAATTTACTTACTAAATATAATATATATCTTAATAATATTAGTACTTTTACTAGATTTTTATTACTAATTATTTCTTTTCTATAAGTTATATAGTTATAATATTAAATCTAAATCTATATATTTTATTTTATAATATCTTATCTATTTACTTAATCTTATATTTAATAGTAGTTATAAATTATTCTAGCTAGGATTTTACTTTATTAATAAATAGTATTAAGAAGTACTAAAGATTATAAAAAAAATACTATATTTTACTTATAAGTCTATTTATTTATAGTATTAGAGTATATTAAACTTATAATATTAAGATTTATTTTTTATTATTTAAAATCTACTTATAGTACTATAATACTTTAAAATATAAAGATTTATTGTAAGGCCGTGGCCCGAATGGCACTGAGTATAGCTTCATGTATCCGGGTCACGTGAGACACGTGACCTCGGTTAGCCAAATAGCGTGTATTAGTCAGCTGCGGCCATATCTTGAGGCCGCAGAGCCAGGCTTCCTAGAGAGCAGCAAATAGCTGCGAACAATACAGACCCCTACCCTGGCTCAGGGCTGCCTTCTTACCCGTACTACTACGCTCTCGTAACCCCTTTTACATTTATTATAGTATTAAATTTTCTTCTTAATATTCTTTTACTACTAAGATAATATAATAAAATTTCTTATTAATATTAGAAAAGTAAAATATTTATAATATTATTCTAGTAAATAAAAATCTAGTAGTTCTAAATAATAATTAGTTTAGCTAGATTAAATAATTAATAATAATAAGTTTAAGAGGGCTAAGATCTATATTTTAAGATTTATTTCTTAGTATTATTATTACTAAATATTTTAGATATTATAGTATATTTATCTTTAATAGCTATATTAATAATATATAGCTATACTATATATTATAATTTATATATAAGATGATGCGAAACTGTTATATAAATCAAAGACCAAAGATACAACTTTCTGTATCCTAATCAGGCTCTATTACACGTATTGAATTTTTGGGAACGAGAATTAGCGAAAAGCGGAAATCTTCCGTTCCTCATCAACCTGATGCGGCAGGGAACGAATTAACTCTTCTAAGACGTATGAAAATGATATATCTGGCCACGACCGCGCAAAAATAAGATTCTTGTTCGGTCCTCCTGTTTTATACGTGCTTACACTAGCAATCCAAGGTTTACTAACCACCAAATTGGAGTATCTCTCTCACATGAATATGCCCTTTAACGAGCAGCTCTAATAACATTTTCTAAGGTGTCAAAAGTGCCTCTAACCGGGTTATCGGTTAACTCCGCATTCTACTGGGAGCACCAAATTTGGCTTACTCGCCTTACTAATCGGCTCTTATTTTCTAAGTGAGTTACAGTAACAAGCAGAACCTAAAGTGACTAACTTATATTTGAGAAACTGAGTGGGACGGGGTATTATTATATTGTATTCTGTATGTCTTGTGTGTCTTGTTGTCGCAAATCGGTACTTGGCAAGTATCCAGAAAAGAGTAAGCTCTTCACTGAACGTCGGTTCAATGGTATTCTGATAACGAAAGGGCAGGATGCCTAAGTAATAAACAAGAGGGCCTAGCTTAATTAGTCTGTGAGCAATAGTATACTCAAGGTTAAACAGTTAATTCAAGACGATAGAATAAAACTAAATACATGGTAAATGAGCGTCCTTATATATTCCATCATCAACATAGCCATCAGAGCGTCTGCTCTGTTTGCTCGATCATAGCCAACATAGCCAGGGCTCTGTTGGCTCTGTTACCCTAACCCTAATGGTTGCGGATAATCCTTTGTTCCATCGTGCATTGGCTTCCGTAGGCTAGCGTCGTATCTATTGGCTGTGACTTTCTTGATTCTCTGACACTTGTGTGTCCAATCAAAAGAAAGTAATTGGCATAGGTTTTCCATACATGATATAGTGCAAGACTGTGCACGCTAGTTTAGCGAGAGGAATTCTTGACAAACCCTTATATCGAGGAGTAGTTGATATCCAATGAGAGTAGGCGAGTGGATTTATGCACTGCGCTCACCATATTCGGGATAGCCGTAAAATAATCCTGTATGTATGCGTATGTATATATATGCAAGATCGTTGGGCATCATCCGCGCCTGGTAATTTTCTACGATTTCCCTATCTGGTACCAAATCTTTTATTTGACCAGTGGCTCATGATCATATCATTCATCACTCTTTCCAACGAGCTTTTGGTAACTATTTTTCACCACTGTGAAAGGGTCAATCTTACTGTATTGCTGAGCTGAGCTACATACAATAAGGCACACGTACACGAGAATATTTGACATGGAGAGAGAAAGAAAACAAGGAAACAAGCTCTCTATTCCGCTTGAAATCTTGAGACTCATACTCTCTTACCTGTCCAACCGCGATATCAAGAATTTGCGTCGGACATGCTCGACGCTAGCCCAGAGGGCGCATCTGCGCCTCAACAGGGTATTTCTGTCTGCTAATCCACGCAATATTGAGGTGTGTCGCGCAATTGCAGACCACGAGTCTTTTCGGCATCATATTGTTGAGATCATCTGGGACGACGCTCGCCTCATTGACAATGTCCCGAAACCAGAATTTGAATTCTCGGACGATGAAGAAGACTGGGAAGAGGCTATGGGCTCTAACGATGGAATTCCTTGGTGGTTCAAGGAGGCCTACGAAAACAACGTCAGGGTTCGAGAGATTCGGAAAATTTCCCACAAAACAGATCCGTCAATTCATCTCTCGTGGGAATTCTATGAGCAGCTACTACAACAACAAAAAGCTGTCCTGGAATGTGATGATGACGTCAGGGCTTTGAGATATGGTCTACAGCGTTTTCCACGATTGACACGGGTCACGCTTACTCCTGTAGCCCATGGGGTCCTGGATGTACCATTATACGAGACCCCGATGATTCGATCTTTTCCGCCTAAATTTAACTACCCCATCCCGCACACCTGGCCGCCATATGATTTGAAAAACCGGACCTCTTACAGCCTGGAGCCCTGGAATCAAGAAGAGAAAAAGAAGTGGCGCGGCTTCTGTGTTATAACGAAGGAACTTTCAAAATTGCCCAGCCACACTGTTTCGGAGTTTGTTGTTGATACACATACTCTTCACCAGACTGGACTAAGTTGCCGACTCTTTGATCAACCATGCGAAGAGTACGATAACCTGGTATCTTTACTACAGCGTCCGGGATTTAAACGCCTTGACTTGACCTTGTTGGCTGATGGACAATGCTCTCCAGAGCAAAATTGGTCATCATTCCGCAGCGGTCTCCTCAAAAAGGCACTAGATGCGTTACCATCCGATCTCAGACACTTTAGTTTGCAGATCAACGTCAATTATGAAAGAGCCCGGCACTTGAGCAGGCCTGCAGACGATTCGTTGGGGCCTGAGCACTTCATCCCACTAAAAACAATATTGCCTGCAGTCAATGAAAAATGGAAGAAACTACAACATTTTGGTCTTTCAGGACTTCTAGTGCGAGGCGATGAACTTTTAAGCGTGCTGGCTGACCTGCCTACCTCTGTACGGTCTGTTGAGCTGAGTCACTTGGAATTTCTGCATCAAGAGTCGAATGGTTATCACGAGCTGCTTGTGGGCATACGCGACAGACTCGGCTGGACTCAGCGCGTAGTGGGTGAAAGGCCAGTGTTGACTTTGCATCACAGATGGGACGACATTGGTAACATGGACTATTGCTGCTATGACAAGGCCACAAATGAATTTATTTACCATGGTGGATTGGACCCCTTTCGCACGCAGAGAGTACTCCTAAGCCCAGTCCCATTCCGTCAGATATCACCTTTTCATCTCTACTCAGATGATTTTGAGCTATTAGAGATTCTGCCGTAGCAGTTTGCTTGATATATATACTTAATTAGGACTTAAATGTCGCTAGATAGTTTACATGAAGTACCATCTTCTTAATCAAATCTTCAAAACGCGCAGTGTCAAGGAAGGAGTTGGCAAATCTCTTGGCGAGATTTCGTGCCCTTCCGCTTGACCGTAAGGTATGTTACGATGACACTTGAACGCACACGTACACGTCGAGCTCCAAGTATGCGCAAGTCGAGCTAACCGCCGGATTCCATGCATAGAAGTCAGATAGGCTAATATCAAAGTCGGAAGCAATAGCAGAACAGGTATCATTCTCTTGGACTTCATAAGACTCGTCACAGTTGGTCGTCATGCTGGTTTGAATGGGTGAGGGTGTTGAGATGGAGGACGTCAAGGTACTCCCGCTTGTGACTGTGACACTACTTGCCGGAGCAGAAACACCAACACAAACGTAGTCACCGAGGTCAAGGTATTCACAGCTTGATCCAATAGCAGGGTTCCAAGAGTAAAGCTCTGTTAGAGTAATATCATACTCAGATGCTATGGTATCACACTCATCGTTTGCCCTCAAGCGCTAGAAAAAAAATGACCGTCCGCACCAATCTCCGCAACTCGCGCATCCATCACATCGTCGTCCACAAACTCATCTCGCTCCTCCGCGTCGAGCCACTTCTGCAAATTTACTGGGGGTCCCGGCTTCTCCGGATATCGATCGTGGAATGCTTTCAACCGTCGTGGTGCGTTTTTAAAATTGCTCGCTAGCCACCACTTAGGATCTGGGTCATGGCCCGTCCACTTCACACGGTAGAATCACTTCCTCCAGCGTATTTTTGAATCCAAGATCTCATCAACCTCCCAGTCCTGCTCACCATTCACCTCCATCGGCGGTGCTTTCTCGAGTATCTGCCCTGCTAGTGGCTTCGTCGACGATGCCCGCCTCAGCTTCTCTGGCGCAAAGACAGGATGCACGTTGATACCGTCATCTAGCTTCAATTTATAAGCGTGCCCAACCTTGCTCACAATCGGGAATGGTCCTGCTGCTTGGTGATCGAGCTTCTTGCTAGGACGGCCCGTATCCCAGCCCTTCGTGGAAACCATGACCTCATCCCCTACATCAAAATTCACCTCCCTTCGATGTTTGTCCGCTTGCGTTTTCTGCCGCTGCTGTGCCCTTTCAATATTACCTCGAGCGAAGTCCCACACATCCTGAAATCGATTCATCCACGCTCTCGCATCCTTCTCGTTGACAGTAAGACGCGCTGGTGGATCTGGCTTCTTCCAATCGAACGACATCCTCGGTTGAAAACCTTTCTCAATCATGAACGGAGACAGGCCTGTCGAATCCTGTGGTAATGCAGCTGCTGCAAAGTCTATTATAGGAAGCCAGTCCGACCAATCATCCTGGTGGTGACTCACGTATGGCCTCAACCGTTGAGACAAATATTGGTTTGCAATTTCAGTCTGTCCATCTGTCTGCGCGTGCCCTGCAGTCGACAGTACTATCTTGATACCCAGTATCCGGCACACCTCTCCCCAGAATTCCGATATGAATTGCGGTCCTCTATCCGAGACAATGGAGTCAGGCGGCCCTGTCCGAGGATATACGTGCTTCACCCATAGTCTGGCCAGTTCCCTCGCGTCCACATTCTTGTGGCATGATATAGATATTGGGATCTTGCTAAGGCGATCTACCACCACAAACACTGTGTCGTATCCTGCTTTATCTGGGGGGTAAGTCATGAAATCCATTGAAATGTGCTGCCACGGTCTAGTTGGAATCGGTAATGGTTGCAATAGCCCTGGGGGTAAGTCCCGTCGTGTATTGGTGCGCTTGCAAGTCACGCAGTTATCGACATAGGCTTCGACATCCTTGTTCCACGTTTCCCAGTAATACCGCTCTCTTATCAAGATCTTCATATTATTCTTTCCAGGGTGCGCCATTGACGGCTGTCGGTGGACTTCGTCGAGTAATCGGGCCCGCAGGTCCTTGTCGTCTGGTACGTATGTTCTCCCTTTGAATTGAAGCAGTCCATCCACAAGGCTCCAGTTTCCATCGCCGTCTCGGGCTAGCTCACGATATTCCTCGCAGCTTGAGTCGGTCATGTTGGCACTAATCACCCTTGCCATAACACTAGTCGTCGATTCCACTGGGAATAGCTCCACTCCCGTATCTTCTGTATCAATTGATTCTGTCTCCTCCACCCCCTTCGATAATGACGCGTCCCGTACCTCCGAGGGTCCTAAACACTCCTCTGGAAGCATGAGCTGCTCCCGTTGCCCTTTTCTATTCACCTTAGAGCCTTCTCTCCTGGTTAGGGCGTCTGCCAGGGTGTTCTCCTTTCCTGGTCGATGCTTGATGATGAAGTAATACTGATGTAGGAGCTCGCACCACCTTGCCTGTCGGCTCGTGAGCTTCTTCGTCGTCATGAAATATTGAAGCGCAAAATGATCAGATAGAATCTCGAATCGATCCTCACGCTGCAGCCCAATCAGCTCCGCTCGCCATTCCTTCAACGCCTCCACTATCGCCAACATCTCTTTGTCATGAATGTCGTAATTAAACTCCGCGCTGTTCATCGTCTTCGAATAATAGGCCACCGGATGCCACTGCCTGCCTTCTTGTAACTGAGAAAAGACTGCTGCAATCACTCCATCTGAGGCGTCGGTTTCCAGCCGGCAAGGTAAATCAGGTCGATAATGGCATAAGATTGGAGCACTCGCTAGGCATTCTTTCAGCTTATCAAAGGCTTTCCGGCACTCAGTTGTCCATTTGAAAGGGACATTTTGTCTTGTCAGGTAATTCAGTGGCTTCACTATCCTGCTATACCCTTGGATAAACCTCCGATAGAATCCGCAAAAGCCGAGAAAGGATCTCACACCGAAAACAGTGGTTGGCACTTCCCATTCCTTGATAGCCCTGATCTTCTCTTGATCCACTTCGATGCCGTTCGGCGTCAGGATGAAACCTAGGAACTTTGTCCTGGTCACATGAAATTCACACTTATGGATCGCTGCCTGCAACCCGGCGCTTCGCAGCCGTTCCAACACCCTCTTCACGTGGATCTCATGCTCCAACTCGTTCTCGCTATAGATAAGTAAGTCATCTATAAAAGCAATGAGAAATTGATCTAAGCAGTCCATAAAGAGATCATTAACCAATCGCTGGAAAGTTGCAGGTCCGTTCGTCAGTCCGAATGGCATAACCTTATATTTGTAGGTTCCATATCGACACCGGAAGGTGGTCAGGTCCTCTGAATCTGGATGCATGCGAATAAGATGAAATCCCTGGCGTATATCCAATTTAGTGAAGATTCGTGCCCGATTCAATCGTTCGAAGACTTCATCAATCAGTGGGAGTGGGTAACGGTCCTTCCTAGTCAGCTGGTTCAGCTTTCTGTAGTCAACGCAGAAGCGTAAACCACCACCCGGCTTCTCGGCCATGATAATTGGTGATGCGAAGGGCGCTTTACTTGGCTCGATGAATCCCTTGTTAACATTGTCAATGATATACTCCCTGGCTGCCTCTAGCTCCTCCAACGACATCTTGTACAGAGGATGATAACTGAGCTCATTCGGTTTCTCCAGCTCAATCTTATGGTCATATGGTTGTGATGCTGGCAACTTGTCGGATTCCCTCTTCGAGAACACGTCCGCAAATTCCTTCAGATATGGAAATGGCAGCTTCTCCCGATTTTCCTCAAGTTCTAATTCTTCTTCGGTTTTCGATTTATCCTCAATGATCTTATCGATCTCGTGTAGGCTGGTGAAGAAGGTCTTACTCTGTTTCTGCTTCACGAGTCTCAGGAAGCCGCAAGCCCCCAGCATAGCAATGTCAAGCTCCACCGATTTCCGAGCTTCTGGGTTTCTCCGAATTGGGGGTGTCGCTGGTGTTGCCTCTGGGACATCCTTTTTAGATTCCTTGAGAGCTTTGTCCATCCGTATCAGAGAAGCTTCATGGCTCTTCTGGTAAGTACGACTATACCCCATTGGCACTCGACCCTCTTGCTTGTCTATGGCCTTATCCCGTCGCTCTGCATCCAGTTGATGCTTGGGATCAACCTCCTTTGTGCGCTGAAGTATTTGTCGTGGCACTGGCACATAACTTTTAGTGACTATTTGGTCCTTTAAGGATACTTCTTCCGGCCAACGCAGTTGCTTCTTTGCACAGTCTGGGAGCACTCCATACTTAGCAAACCACATCCTTCCTAATATAACATCGTGCTTGCCCAAATCAACGATGAGGAAAGGGACGTCCAGCTGACGCCTCCCATCCACAATGAGTGTGAAGATTACCACGTGTGTGATCGGTGAGGCTTGCTTCCCATCATAATCCCTGACCGCACAGCTGTCATCCAACCGGTAAGTCCTTACTTTGAGGAATTTGCTCAACAGTATCGCAAAATCAGTGTCCATAAATGCTAACCCGTTCGCTTCAGTATCAGCAAGTGCTTTGGCAGAAATTGAGTGTGTATTCTTAGCTATCTGGATCGGTATAGTAAAACTATCCTTCTCTCGACCAATTAATTGACTAAGATCAATTCCGCACAAGCTGACCTCTATCGAGCCTAAGATGGAGACTTTTTCTCAGGCTTCCTCGTTTTCCGAATCTGATCCTTCACTATCGGCGCTTCCTTCTTTCTCCAGCTCTTTGAGCTCTGCAGCCTTGTTGGGAGCCTTGTGAAGTTTGCTCGCAGGGGTGTTAGGACAATCTCGACCAATGTGCCCTGGTTGGAAGCATTCGAAGCATTTGCCCTCTTTCATTAGCGCGGCTCTAGCGGCATCATCAATCCATCCCGGAAGATTCTTGTTGGTGCCGTTGCCGCTGCCCTTACTGGCTTGACTAGCTCCTGGTGTAGATGAACGACTGGCAGAATTGCTGTTGTTGGAACGGGATGCTCCTCCACGTCGCTGTATACGGTCCTTGGCTAAGTTGATCTGCTCTAGGCGGTTGGCAGTCTTATGGCAAGTGTTCACAAACGCGGCCCATCCCATGCCTTCGTCGTCAGCTTCCTTCATCACCGCGTGCTGCATTTCGAAGTTCAACTTGCGATAGAGCTCATTCTTCCACAACGCAACGTCAAGCTCGGAGTCTTGAGCTAACTGAGTAAAATCTGCGAGAAAATCTTGGAAACGGGTGTCCTTCTTCATCTGCAAGAAATAGAGTTTATCCTTCGCTTTGTTGACTCGGTTAACGTCTAGAAAAATAGTCTTCAGGTGATCGAACATATCTTCAGCGTCGGTAAAGGGGTTTGGTGAGTCGTCCCTCATTCGTGGTAAAAGATGCTTCGAAGCTCTCCCTTCACACATACGCTTCACGAACGCCATACGTGTTCCAGGCGTTTCATGATGGTCCCGGTTGTTTTCCAATGAGGCCCGCATGTCAATGAGCCATGATTCGAAGGTTGGTTCCACGCGGTCCGATAGCTTCGATCCCTTCGGTAGCTTGGTTGATCTAGGGGTGGTAGTAACTCCTTTGGTTGCTGTGGTGGCCACTGACGCTGGCTCGCTGCTCGCACGTACCTGGGCTCTAGCGAATGCGTCCCTGAACATATCACGGTCTGCTTCCAGCTCTCTGTGCTGGCTTTGGAGCTGCTCCAGGTCCTTGCGAGCTTTCTTATATTCTGCCTTGAGTGCATCAAATTCCTCTTTAAGGCCAGCTTTCTCCGCAGCGACCTCCTCGTGTTCCTGATGTAAGTCGTTGTACAGTCCAATAATGTGCATCTGACGGCGGTACACGAAGTCGAGAAGTTGCTTCGGATTGTGCTTTGCTTCTTTCAAGAAATCGTCCTCGGTGTAAGTGCCTTCTATGGCACCAACACCTTCTTCCTCGTCGTGCTCATTCTGGGGATCCAGGTAAGAGAGGCGACGGTCAGTTTCTAAAGCCTTGAGGCTCTCCATCATCTCGTTGAGTCGTGCCATGACTCGCTTCGGTTCTGTTCTCAGGATTCGGTGTGGGTAAAGAAATATTTGAAAGAAATGGGGTGTCTAGTTGCTGTTAACAGTCTCAATGATGGGAATCAATGAAGTCGTCGTGCAGCGTGCTAGACGTGGGAAAAGAAAAGTCGATGCTTAGTTTAATGTGAGGGCTCAAACAATAATCATATTAGCAGCTATGTACGAGAAAACTAAATATAGAGAAGAAAAGAAAAGAAGCTTGCTAGATAGTATATAGAGATACTTTTTATATATATATATAAAGGCCTCCACAGTATCTAAATAAGAAATTATAATAATAAAGAGATATTCTATTAAAGATAGCATATAGAGCTTAGAGTTTAATATAATCCTAAAATAGCACTATATTGATACTAAGCTCTTCTCATAACCACACAACTATCATAGGTACTCATTTCTGAATAGCCTCGTGTACGGCCGTCACATAAAGAAAGTAATTGGCATAGGTTGCCATACATAATTAGTGCAAGATTTGTGCACGCAGTTTAGCGACAGGAATTCTTGGCAAATCCTTGTATCGAGGAATAGTTGATATCCAATGAGAGCAGGCGAGTGGATTTATGCCCTGTGCTCACCGTAAAGGAATCCTGTGACCAATGAGGTCAAGGACGGAGCTTATTCCGCTCTTAGAAATATTATATCTGTTACGCTGCTGCACCGTGACCAGCGGTGATAGCACAGGTATCTTATACTTGTAAAATTGTAATTTTCAAGTATTATTTACCCAGCTGTTTTACTCGTACCACTATGCTGAAAAAATAATTACTTCTGTAATGAAACAGCATTGTAAGGCTTCCGTACTGTGGCTGTGCTGGAATTCCAGGTACAGTCGTCATGAAAAGGTTCAGTTATGACCTCCTGGCTAGGGCTTCATGCTTGGGAGCTTAAGAACTAAGATCTTTGAATTTATCTTTAGTAACTGTAAGGACTGATTCCATCGCGAGATTCAAGGAGCCAATCCGAATGAGTGAAGAATTGATGCCAGCGATCTGAGGTGTCAGCGGAGATGCCTTACAAATCTGGATTTGTGGCGGGTGTAGCGCTATCTAGATATTCCTTACCCCGCTTGGTGCCTGTACGGCACCACAGCCCTTGTGTATATAGAGCGTAGGTCTTCGTAGGATTATCCTCGAAGATCAAGCGATTATTCTCGTACAAATTTTACGCTCTTGTTCATCAATCTCAGAAGCCTTTGTGTTCTCAATCCCTAGTAACCGTTACTACAAGTGTTCTGTAGCCCTACACCCACATATCCGAACTATCGTTCAACCCGGTCTTTACAGTAACGTAAACATATTAGATACATCGAAAAGTTGTAACTTCTTATATAAAAAGTTCGATTATTTATCTCAAGGGTTGTCGGTTGTCGAACCTCTCTGTCTCCTCAGATTCTTCAACATCTACCGACTGGCGTTTCGTTGATAAAGGGATATTTCTAAAATAGTCTCCAGTACCATTCATGACAATACACTCACTCCACCCTCGCACCAAGGCACTGAAATCACTGAGTACAATAAAATGTGACAACAAATATTGGTCAACCAGACAGGTGTCATAACATTGAATGAATTTTAAGCATGTCGAACAATAGCAATGGCAATGGCACGCTGGTACGAAGATACCACGCACGGAGACTAAGACCTATCTTACGAGAAAAGAAGCTCAGATAAATACACATCAGTTCAATAACTAGGAACCTGAACCACTGACCATCTCTGTACATCTTGAACAGTTTGAAAGCTGATGGTCGGAGCGTCTGTACAAAAGTCCCAAGCTGAGGCTATTCCTAGTAGCTTTGCTAAATGCGCTTTCTATTCTGTGCTAGGTAGAGGCTCAGACACGCTCTCTATAGTTATACTATATTTGTCTTAGAGACAGGTCGTTTCCTCTACTCTATGAAGAGAAGCCATATGGCTTCTGCTCTCTAGATTCTGCTCTGCTGAACTGCGCCGTCACGTTAGGCTTCGCTCATAGGGTTCTATAGCTCAAGCTACAATAATCATATATACTAGTATTTTTGAGCTTAGATACATCTGAAAAGACTATAATATTAGAGCCAGGAATGGTACATTAGGGATAATACTGAACTAGTGTGGCTACTGTTAAGTGAATAGTAAGAATCTAATTATGCTTAGTAAGCGCTCACTGAGTGACAACACTGTTCCTAATATTTGTCACGTGACGACGCTGAGTGCCTTAGGGAGCTTGAGCGCGGACTGAAATCTACTCAGTGAGCCGGACTATGAGCGCCCTCACAAAAGCGGCGGCAGCTGAAAAGGAAAGCCCCCCCTGGCAGGAAGTATCAAGTTCGTATAGCTACCTAGGTAACCCGCCGCGACTAGGGCTTAGCGGATGACTGATCCCTCATTCGGGGCCAACGAGAGCAGAAGAGAGATTGAAATGCAACGTGCCCCGGCCAATTGAAATTGGCAGATCATCACTTTAGTTCGGTACTTTTGTGTTGCTTGGAGGTGCTTGTTTCATATTTTCTTGAGAATTGCCGGTGCCGAGCAATGAGCATCCAGGACGCTAATTTAGTCTTGTCAGGGTTGCATGCAATGCTCTTGGTTTGGGGCTACCGACTGCGCTTTAGCTACTGAATACGGAGTAGTTGCTAGTCAGGCATGAGAGAGTTCTTTGTGACGCAATTTTGTTGGATGAAGCAGTATTTGCCATGCCGAGGTCGTGGCCAAGATACCTCCAGTATGCGAACTATCATCTACTAGTCTGGAGATCTTCTGAGACATACCTTTTTTCTATTCTGCCTGTCAAGTCAAATGATTATGTGCGCTCTACTTACTCGCCACGTTACAACCTTCTTTTTAGAATAGTAGAGAGAGAATCAACTATTGTCTCGGATGCGTGGATTCGTCATACAGACGGTGACAAGGAATGTAACATTGTCATGTCCTAATTTTATACTTGGGTACTTGACCACTCAAAGACTGTAGCTGCAAAAAGGACTTTTATACTTGAACAACATATGTGACGTCCCATAGTAGAGCCTCAGAACGTTGGCCGACCATGACGAAAATTTGTATGGCTGGTGCACCATTGATAAAAAGCCATCATGATCATTTGATCATCTTCTCAATGTGAAAAATAAGAAGAAGAAAAGGAAAAATAGCATGCAACTCGGAGCTACCTACAAATCTGTCGCTCGGTTCTGAACAATGGCTGGCGTCAAAGATGGCTTTCATGATCACTCGTCACTGACGAAAGACTCCCGTCTTGTCTACATAGGAATGTCAAGAATGATCAAATGCATCCACCTCCACTACACTTTGTGGAAGACATCCTTCAGATAATCAAGCGCTCCCAAGGGCACACCCAAATGACGCATAATACAATACGCCGTCGTCAAATGGAAATGGAAATTCGGAATCGCATATTGCGACACATAATCCTGGCCTGTCGCAAAGCGGAAGTTGCCCATCTTGGTCTCCATGATGATTTCCTTGTCGGCCATCGCATCCATGGCTTCGGGTTTGGCGGTCTCGAGGATTTCGATTGTGCGCTTGATGCGCTCTTGGAGTTCTTCAAATGTCGCTTCGTTGTCTTCTAGAGTAGGGACTTCGTGAGGACCGAGGCGTTGGATGGTTGATTTGGCGGTGTTGGAGCAGCTTTGGACTTGGAAAGTGATTCTATGTGGAGCTGCGGTCAGTCCAGAAGTTCCTAGAGGCGACGATCGATAGCCTACCCTCTCATATCCTCGATCAGCCGGAAGGACAGCATAGATGCAGCTGTCATACCTTCCTTCTGCTCTGCAAATTGGGCACCCTTTGTGAGCAAGTGCGAAAGGTTGTTCAGGTAGTGAATGAAGACGGGGACCGTCTGCTTGTAGAGGCCAGGCATCTTGAACGAGTGTTTCGCAATTGGTTGCAAAGATCAAAAAACTCGCAGTATTGGTAAGTGGCGATGACTGCTTATATATCTATCAAATCTTGACTGATCACAGAGATTTTCTGGCGTCGCTCAAATGGTTTGTCGTGTCACCGTATTTGCGGGGTGGATTGATAAGCTCGATGCTAACAACTCTCTTTCTTCACAATTTCCAACCAAGCCTCTCACGATCAGCTATAAATAAACACTAGGAGCTCAGAGAGTCAAATAAGAATCCAGCTGGACACTTCGTTGTTGCTTTCTTAACTGTATTCGGACTGAGCTGGATATAACGCCCCACAATTGACCTCAGCAGCTCAGCTCGTCTGCCTTGTTGAACTTTAGTTTCAGTCGCTAGGATAGAACGATTGCCCGACGACGAATTGCTTGAATAGTGAGATTGCCATGTCGAGAAAGTAAGGATCTCGACAAGCATAACATTCTCGGATACGGGAGAACCTGCCTCCTCATCAAAGACAGGCAAATGACTGATGTATTTATCGTCTCTTGAAGCTGCGAGTTTCGTAGGATCCCTGGACGCCTGCAGACGGTCGGATGATGATAATAAAAACCTATTATAGCGACAGATCTTGATCAGTCAATATTGACATTGCGCCTCTACGGAAGCGATGTCTGAGAAGGCCGAAGAGCCCTGCCAGCACAGCAGCGATCGGATTAATTGAGTAAAGCTTCAGTCTCCTCACGAGACAAACAATGTGTATGGTTGGTGCTCCTTGTGTTTGATGCAGGAGATACGTTTGACTGTCATGGTAAAAATCCTGCAACAAGAAGCGTATCAAACTCGGGGACATCGCCGAAATGTGTTGTTGATTGGATACGGCGCTTGAGCGGAGGGGCGACAGCTAGATTCATTAACTATTCATAACCTTCGCCACAGAATTATGCCGGCAGCGCTTGATATGGACTCTGATAAGTCAGTTATGTTGAGAATATCTATACCCCAGAGCCTTTGAATGTTGAGACCAGCTCCATCACCACATGTCAAAGGGTTGTATGATCACAATGGTGTATGGTTCTCTCTATCTTTGACAGCAGAAATCCGCAGAGTATCAAGGCCTGACTGAACCTAAGAAAGACTTATAATTCAATTGAAATTCTTAGTGAACATTGGCCGCTTTAAGGCCCCCGTACCAGCTGTCTCTTCATACCAAACACTGCGATTAATTAATCTTTTTAACGTCACATATCTGCCCACCTTGTGTTCTCTTAGCGCCATTTTTGCTCTATTTTGGGCGAAAATTTCATTCAATATTGCATATCTATAAAGACGCTAGTCATGTAGTCAATGTATGTAACACAGCCAACAGTATGCTGCCTCTATCACCGCCACCCCCACAATCAGCAGCTCCATCTCCAACCACATCCCACAGCCTTCATCGGCGTTCAGGATTGACATTTTCTGATCTTATTCTGGCTTCAAGAGATCAAGCAACATGCCACTTCAAATCCTCTGCTTCGGCAACTCCCTAACAGCAGGCTTTCGATCCTACGGCATCAAGCCCGACCACCCATATGCATTGATTCTAAAGGAGCAACTCCTCTCCGCCGAACTAGATCCTTCAATCCTGGGAGGGGATGGGCAAGTTGATATAGATGTCGAAGGGCAACCGGGTGATTTGGTCAATTGTCCTCCTGGAAGGTTTTTGGAGAGGATGAAGAGGCGATGTATGTTCCTCCTCCGGGCTCCGACGAAACAAAATTTGAAGACATTAAGAGACTACAAAGGAGAGACCGCACGGAAAGAAAAGGATAGAAAGCTGACAGTTGAGGCCACCATAGTAGAAGCAAAGACATATGATTGGGTCATCGTGCTCGGCGGTACAAAGTATGTACTTTACTTACATCATTCACCAATTTGCTATGTCCCCTTCCCGAGCTTCCAGGGGGGTATGAACAAGGGTAGCGTCAATTGACTGATCCCAACGCCAAAAAGTGACCTCGGCTACGGCTCCTTCAGCGCAGATCAGATATATTCGGGTCTTAAAACAACCTGGACCCTGGCTTTATCCTCCTCACCAACCACCAAAATCCTCGCCCTCACGATCCCCGAATGCGCATATAAATCTGCAAAACTAGATAGGAGCCGGGATGCGTTGAACAAATTGATATTGGAACATCAAGAGGAGAGATTGTAAGCACTTTCATTACTCTGCTAGAAAGATAAAAAAAAGTGTGTTCTAGATGCTAATAGATCTAGTTATGCGTTTGACCTCAAATCCGCGGTTCCTTATCATGAAATGGGTGAGCAACGTCGAGAGGAAATTTGGGATGACGGGTTGCATTTTACGGACAAAGGCTATGATTTAATGGGAGAAGTCATATCGGAAAGGCTTCTGGAGCTGTTGGCAAAGTCTTCTTCTATGTGACATGATCCGTTGTAATCTACCAGATTACCTTGGTAGACACTGATATTATTAAGGAAATAGAGATAGATTACAGAATCATATGTACGTATAGTCGACCCGAACTGGATAGCAAATCAGAAATACAAGAGAAAAATGTAAAGATATCGTATGTACGTTATGTGCTACTTGGTACCAAAGACTCTCAAGTATTGAGATTTAAAAGTAATTAGTTTGACGTCTTTGGATTCGCTCCGGAATTTGAATGTTCCTCTTTCGAAGGTTCTCAACATCCGCTGTTTTCAAAGGAACAAACTCAAAATTCTTCGGAAGTTGATCGTATGGTGTTCCACCCCTATAGGCATGTTAGTTCTTGCAGATTTGAGTGCAGAAAGGAGCTGCTTGACACTAACTTTAACTTGATCATCACCAGATTTCGTGCTCGATCCTTCAAGTCAACCTGTTTTCTCAAATGGAGAATCTTCTCATGAGTCTCATCCTGTGACTTAATCTTGGACCAGCTGATGCCATGCTCTCCAACAAGACGAATGAACTGCGCGTCTTCCTCGCTCGTCCATGGTCGACGAGTTTGTGCTGGTTTGATAGGCGACGCTTGGGACGACTGAGAAGCAACAGGCGCAACATCCCTATTCGATAACCCAGCACGAGCCGGAGATACGGAAAGGTCATGTCTTGCTCGTTTAGCTGTCTGCACGGGCTTCTGAGCACGCCTATCCTGAAAATCGATGCGTCTATCATCACTCTCAAATTCTCCATCCTCATCTTCATCCACTTCCTCCTCGCGTGCGCGTTTACGCGATGAGCGAGCACCAGCACCTAGTCTTTGTGAATCAATCGGCGAAACTCTAGAAGCGTTGGTTTGACGGTCGATGAATGATTGCGGATTATTTTGTCTGCCGTTTGCTCCTCCCTGTATAGCTCGCTGGTGTCCCAGATCACCAGAATCTAATTGCGCACCAGGCGTCACCGGGAGCGATCTACGTGCAGTCGGCTTAGAAGTAAGCTTCGAGAGTTGGCGTCCAAAATCTGGAGTGGTCTGTTTACCACCCGTACTCAAACGTTCTTTGGCGCGAGTCAAGGCTACGATGTTCTGAAAACCGCCAAAAGATTGTCGGCCGCCTGCTTCGCGTCTTTCCATGATCTCTGCTGGTGGAAGTAGCGCACGTCGCTGTTGCTGGCTAGCCTGTTGTCTTTGTGACGCCGGCTCGGTATTATTTCCCATTTGAGTGTCATGAATTGTGTCTTCTTGGCCTCCTTGATTGATGGCGATCTCAAGCTTATCGAGTACATCCTCCACGCGTGGTTGTTGATCAAGATGACGATTGAGCTCTTCAGTTCGTGAACGAAGCCATTTTGCCACAGTAAAAATGAATTCTTCCCAAGAAAATCGCTCCTCGAGAGCATCAAAGTCTACTTGACCATCTGCCTGGAAACAAGCGGTAATTTCGCGTATGCGGTCGGCGACGTCTTGAGTATATTGTTCCGGGAGGTTTCCATCGACATCTTGGAAGGACGGCAAAGTGAATCCACGGAGAGTTGGAGTTGTATTTTCGGGTGCTTGGGAATCAAGATTTGCATTATAAAAGACATCCTGTACTAGCAAGTTGGGGTCAAGGTCTGTTTCACCCTTATCATAGAGAAGGCGCATTTTCAAAAATTGAGTTCTCACTTGAAGCGCCAAATCAAATGTCTGGCGTCGAAGAGCACTGATACCTGCATTCTTGACCAGATTTTCACTTGCCAATGCACTTAGGAACGGCAGTGGGAATTGTCCCTCGAGGGCGTACAAGCTTTCTTCAGCGTCTTCTGTCATGTTGAGACGAGTCAGAATTTCCAAGGCAAGCTGGGCACAATTCGATTTGTAAATGATGCCATCAGCGCGCCAGGTCTTTGAATCATGATCGATAGCCGGGAAAATGGAAGTCACTTTATCGAGTGAAATATATGTGTCAGAGCCGAATAGATCTAGTTGTGATGAAAAGTTGTTGCTCAGGTATTGCAACTTCCTGGCATGACTGCTTTTGGGATTGGCCAGATGTCGTGTCAACTCAGCAATGCGGCTAGGTGACGAGAAGCTGGAAGCAAAAAAGTCGAGGAGTCTTGTAGATGCAGCCTGTAGGTTGGGAAGCGATTCAGCCATAGCTATGGCATCAATGTCGCCATGGACATCGGAGTCTCCTGGGTGAAGTGTAGCGCCCGACATGTCATGGCCATTGGGCGAGTCTGGGATAGCGTCATGTTCCAGCTCGCTATTCAGCTGTTGTTTTGCCGCGTTTGAAGAGACAGCTGAAGATTCAACTTCATCCGACTCTTCTTCGCCAACAGGAGCCAGATCTGCCGAAAAGTGGTCAGTGCCTGCAAATTTTGATTGTGTGTCTCCCATGATGATGCGAAGTGAATTAATCAGTTTTATACGAATAGATGCTTTGCAAGGAAATGAGGGAGTAAGCAACGAGGAAGCGTCAAAGGTGGTGAATTTAAATTAATATTCACTGAAGTCAATTGCAAAAGAATTAAAGAATAAATGTGATGCTTATAAAGGTCACACTCACCAGGTTGAGCTCTCTTCCCTTTACTCTTGCCGTTGCCGTTTTGGGCGATGGCATCATCCACCTCACCACTTGAGCTTCTTGTACTGCGTCTTCCGCCGGCGACCTGCGACCGTCGAGACGCGATACTTGCATTTCCAGTCCTTGCGACTGGCATTGGCGCTGCACTTGCAGACTTACGCGAGTCTTTGGTCATATCAGGGGTTTGTGATGCTGTCGCGCCCGACCGCGTAGCACGCGGTGTCGCACCTAATGGGTACTTTTCGACTGGGTTGACAAAAGACGACATGATGATAAGATAAGAGGACTAGGACATCGAGAGCAGACTGGAGCAATTGAGTTGGGAATGGTCCTGTCGTTAAATATTGCTCGACATAAGTCGAAGCAAACACGCTCACTGTGGTGATGTTGTAGCGAGGAACACATAGAAGGAGAAATTTCTCTTTCAAAAAAGAAAATCGGGGGGAAAGCCAGACTATCCTAACACTAGGGTTGGTTCTGCCGAGTGCTTCACCGCTCACCCCCTTAATCTGGTAAATTACTACCTTGGCGTTACCGTTATCGTTTTACCCAAATAATTTACAGTATTTCGGGCCGTTTACGCAGCGTAGTGGTATTCCAGCTTGGAACAGCGAATCAATAGCTCTCTACTATAATTCATACCATACATTACGAAACCGCCGGGCCCATGTACAGGTCGCAAACTTTCAAACCCTATCCCTAACCCTACACCTGACCCTAAACCTAAGCCTAAACCTAACCATAACCTAACCTAAACCTAACCTAAACCTAACCTAAACCTAACCATAACCCGCCAAACCCTACCGCTTTTAATAGTGAAGATATTGCCGGCACTGTTGCAGCGGCCGTTTCTCAATTTTTGGTGTACCAACTTTTTTTCACAAAACGTTTCGACTTCGCATTCATACAGGTCTTTTGCGTTGATTCTGATGCATTTATGATTTTAATCTAATCATCTAATCTCTTGAAACTCTCGTACTTAGTGGTTTCACCATCAAAAAGCTCAAGTGTGAGACGGACCCTGTCGACCACATGTGATCCCCGCCAGAACTCGATAAGATCAAACTGAAATGACATGGCATGGTTTTCTAGCAGACTTTATATGTACGAGGAAAGCTCGTGGACGATGATTGTATATAGTCGTTCATGAGGTCTCGCCAGGTATGAGTATGTGATGGACGGTGTTCAGCCAATCAAATAACGTAGAGGTTCTGTAGGCATACATAGTAGAGGCTCGTTAAGATTGTATGTCATCATCTACCACAATCGAATCGAATACCCTTGGCGCAATTATGTATATAGCTTGCTCAATTCTGCAGACACTTCTGTCATTTTAATTGCTGGAGGTTGTGGTTACAGTGAAAGAGTGTGGCTCAATAGCCCTTGGTCGAAACCGCACCTCGATGTAGATACTCAACTGTTTCTGCGGTGTTGTGTTCGAGAGTCGGCGTTACTGTTGTTCCGGTTTGCACTTGTGACGCGTACTGTTTCCGCCGTTTTTCTTTACCAGTGAACTTACCACCGTCGTAATCAATCTCTTTGCTCTGTATGCTTCAATCTTACAGCTAATGAAAGCAGAATCATGAAAAAAGAAATATATATTATATAGTAGCAGTCATATCAATACATTTAGAGAACAACATGACACAGACATGGTCTCTAGAATATCGCTTCAATGAGGTAGATGATGCCGAAGACAAGGAAAGCGCCTGCTCCACCAAGAGTAACTGCGAGAGAGAGAGAGAGAGTCAGCTTTGAAATACAACTCGACGGAACAAGAGAAACACACCTGCGCGAAGACTAACCCGGCCAGCGATGGCTCGACCACCAATGACTGCCGCAGTCGTGCAAATACCATGGCCGGCAACAGCACCAATCGTAACCCACCAATAATCCTGACCAGCAGCCATGGCAATCGTGGCGATTTGGCTACGGTCTCCCCATTCACCAAGAAATGTCATAACAAACGTCTGTACCCATGCAGGACTCAGAAGGAGAGAGAACAGGTTCGCGGTTCCCGCGACAATAGTGTTCAGCGAAAAGTCACGTTCTGGCGATACTTCGCGCGACGATGCAGAGGAAACGCTTTCGGGAGGTGAAGGAAGACGATTGGTCGATCTTGTACGACCGCCGCGACCAGCTTCAAGTGCGTAGGGGGTTATGGAGGATCGTCGGCGGTTGTTCATACGGCGTTGTTCATGCTCTTTCTCTTCTAATTCCATCTCTACTTCTTTCATCTCTTCGCCGACGCCTTCGTCCGGTGACATGCCACGTCCTTCCTTGAACATTTTAGCAGCGAAGACAAGGAACAGAACGGCGGCGGCAAATTGGGTGTATGATGCGGGTATCAGCGTAGGGACAGCATGTCCGAGGACAGCAGAGAGGACTGTCATCGTGATTAGTGCAGAGAATGCGGCACTGAACACTAGGAGACGAGGATGGCGCATTGCCATGAGCGCAGCAACCAAGAATGTCTTGTCGCCAATTTCAGAGAACAAGATCATAGTGAATGACAGGAATAAGGAATGTATAGGACTGATGACCTTTCCACCAGCGGGTTCTGTGGACGCATCGCCCGTCTTGGTGAAAGGTTTCCTTCCAGGTGGTGGAGCTTTGTAATCGAGAGAGTCATCGGTAGTCTGTCCAGGGGATTTGGGGGGAGGGATATTGTGTGGTTTTTCGGGAAGATCATCGGGCTTCTATTTCACGCAATCCGTTAGCAAATGCACACTTTTCAAACATCTCGTGAAGCGAACCTCTAGCAAAGTATCTCCGGTCTTTGTATCCGTGACCTCGTACAAATCGTCATAACCAGGAATCTTCTCCTGTTCACTATGTGGCAGAGGACGAGCTTCCTTGGGCGTTTCCGGTTTCTTTTCTTTGTATTGTTTGGTATCCTTGGTCTTCTCCGTCATGCCACCTTCGGTACCTCTTGTACCCTCTTTAGGACCCAATCGACTAGGATCATCCATGACTCCTTCGTTCGAAGTTGGAATCGTCTTGCCGTTTGGCCCTACACTTATCCCAGCTTGTTCCATGTCCGCAGAGTACGTCTTCTTGTCTGCCTTGTCCTTCTTGCGATCTCGATCTGCAGCGGTCTCTACCCACGGTCCATCGTGAGGTTTGCCATCCTTGCCGTCCACGGGGGCGTCCAGCGTCCCTTTGGGACCGGCTTTGGAAGAGGATCCCTTTTGCGACGAGACATGATCCGGTACTCCGACTGGTGGCTCTAGAATATCGGCTTTGATGCCCGCAAGGCTGTCAGAAGAACTTTCAACCGCCGTTGTTCCAATTGCCAATAACACGACGGCAGCCGCAGTGGAAAGACGGCTGATTCGCATGGTGTGACGCGTCGACTCTGGCGAGCCGAGAGAGCGATTTGAAGTACGTGTTCGCGGCCTCTGTGAGGTTGAAATCTAATCGAACGCGGATCTATTGATTCAAAAAGAGGGATGAATGTGGTTTATACATGAGATGATGGTCGCTTGATATTATTTTATCATGAATCAAGAGCTGCTTGGAATATCAACCCGCCTAGCAAGGCTCTGCAGTAAGTTGAGAAAGCTTGTTTGGAAATGGAGACGGGATGAAAATAATGTAATGATTGAAGCCACTTGGCAAGGGGCCAGCCAGCCGCCAACCACGCAGCCAAGCCACCGCCCGCAACAGCATCTGTGCACGTGACCTCGTGCGACTATTTGTCTTCCATCTATTTAACTCGACTCGCTGCATTCGTACAGTTCGATAGTCACTTATCAAATGCTCGATCATTTACGGCAATTCTGCTGTCGTCATGACCTTCTCCTTGTCACCTTTTCTATCTGCCACATCTTTCGCCATTGATATGTGTTTCTGAAAGGTCTGACGGTGATTTTTAGCCATTGCCATCAAGAGTGGGAGAGTAATTGTACCTTAATCAGCTAGAAGCCTGCAACTGAATGCTATACTCACGATCATCTTCCATATATGTATAAATCGGCAGTAGCAGTCAACATAATTGACAGACATGATTATTCTCTAATGCTCATAAGATATGTATTCTAACCACAATTCAGCTCTCTCATCCTTGTATATTGAGTCTCCTGAGGCGCTTCACAGGTTAAATTCAGCACAGGGATCCGATGGTGCTTCTGTTACCTGCTTAAGAAAACAAGAGATTTACTCACTGAGCATAGGCTTTGTAGTTGTTCATGAAACAGGATCATCTTTGATGATTTCTAAGACTCAACAGTCCACAATACCGCCCGCACGTGTCAGCTTGCACAGAATCAAAGCGTCTCCAATGTGAAATCTTACCTCGAATCCTGCTACCGCATGTGTAGAGGGTCTTTTCGTACAGACCAATAGATCAATCGTTCCTATATCAGTAAAGCCATCTGGCTTCTAGAGCAAGGTGCTACGGCATGGCCCCGGCGAATTTGATCAACATAAAGAGATTCTTGGAGGCGGCGTTGAAGGCTCATAAGAGCACCTTGGGGCTAGCGTAGAATGCATCATTTGACTCCGTACGCAACTTCTCTAGCCACTACCTCAGATTGAAGGAAGAGTCAGATTTGAAAGAGCTGTGGAAACAATCTCTGGACAAGGCTTGAAGTTCCTGGAGACAGAATATCCTCGTACACGGCTATACCTGGAGGCTTTGGCCAAGGTCTATTATATACATACAGGAACGCTGGGACGATGCAGAAGTGTGACAAAAGCACTTGGTGTCAAGTTTTGAAGCTAGTCTCGGTGCAGCCCATCGAGTGATATATTGGAAGCATGGAACTTCCTGGCAAATATCTGGGACTATGTGCTGGAGAAATCGCGGAACGTAGCCTTGTCCTACATTAAGCATGGCCGGTGGACAGATGCAGAAGCTCTGCAAGTGAGTGTGATAATTACTTGCAGGAGAGTGCTCGATACACACCTTCAGCTTACCGTGGACACGATGTACGATCTTGCTGTCACTTGAAAAGGTCGAGGTCGAGAAATGAACGCCGCCCAGGCACACAAGCTGCCTTTAATCTGATAACAGAATTAAACCCAGAACTCACTTGACACATAGTAGCCTCGAGCGTAGCTACTCTGTCAGATGCAATGATGAACACGGAAGTTGAAGGAGCCGTTGTTCGGTCCGATACAGTAGAGCGGCACGGGGTGTGGCCGACGTGGTGAATGTGTCGAGCTGGTTGTGATGCTGCTACTTTTTTGAGTATAAGTGCTTGATCTCGGATGAGAATCATTTGATGCTTGTCGATAAGTAAATATACGTTTTGAATAGCTCCGTCTTTCTTTGTGGTGAAGCTTTTCGGCTCTCGAATTTTGTTTGATCTGCTATCGTTCCTATGCTAGTAGCACAATACTGGACAAAGACTGCTTCGGTACAGTAGAAACTTCATCATTACCTGGTGTGAAAGGTTTTTTTTTCCCGCTTGTGACACATGATTAAGTACAAACCAAACCGGACACGTGCTACCGGTTCATTTAATGACTTTCAACACACACCAATATCGACGTCAAGTGTCGCATGCCGAGAAAAGCGCCGTACTCGTATGAATTTGATTACATGGTACTCGTCGCACTCACAGACGCATGTACGACGCATGTACTTCGTAGGGTAGAATAGTCATGTCGTGAGATGGTAGTCATGCTTTCGGCTCGGCGGGCAGGGACGGCGGGGTTGATTAGAAAACAAACTTGAACTAGCTGTGTGGCATGCATTTTCCCTTTAACCAAACTCTCATCAGAATGAAGTATCCAGATATGCACCTACTGCTCGATTCAGGAAAAGATGGCCACAAGGACAATGCTGAGCGTGTGCTAGGTTAAATACAACAGTCAGCCAATGCATGTTGTCGTCATCATCTGATCAAGTGATCGATAAGAAGTGTCAATCCAGATGTTAAATGTTTATTGACATCGCGTCACACCCGCAAGACTCGAGAATACCTGGTCAGTCAAACCATATTCGCTGGCCATTCAATTTAGCTCTGCACTGTCGAAAACGCCGATGAATACCGACAGAGGGGTTGTGGGCACTTGTATACCGACAATTCATATACCGAGAGCAATCCCGTAGAACTCGGTGCTGCGCAAACAAACAGTAGAAGCTTGTTTGATTACACAAGCTTGGCTTAGTCGTCGGTGTAGGTCAGCTAACGTTGTATGATGTAGTCGAAAAGTCCGATACCAATCAATCGAGTGCATGGCACGGTGCTAAATCGACTAACCCATGTCATGCGGATGGCGGGATAGCTGAAAGGATGGGGTTCAGAGACGGTGGCTCAGAGGGGCCAGTCGCGTGATGAGAGTGATGTCTCATATAAGGATGTTTCCGGGAGTAAGAGAGTCTACTCCGGACAGAGTACACCGGTTACTGCTGTCTCAGGGTTTCGTGAAGGCGATGATGATCATGAACGAAAAATAAATGAACGTGCAATCAATTCGTGGGGATTGCGGGAGCTGCTCTGAGGTTAGCGTTGGAGCAGATAGGGGATTGTATCGATACTGTAAGTTTCCATAACAGCCACAAAACAGTATGTGTATATGAGGCGTGCGCTAGTAAATATACCGACCCCGGTCATTTCACATGCCTACCCTTGGCGGGTGGGTCGCGCCTGCCTGAGATCGTCCGCCCGATAACGCTGATAAGTCAGAGCTCTTTAACGAAGTTATTAACTACGTATGTACTTCCTACCTACCTACGAATTTATATGAACCTCATTATCGTTGGCCTCCGCTTGCTTTTTGTCTTCTTCTTCCCGATTATTTTTCTTTGTGACATTCTTACGAGTCTCGCAAATATGCACGGTGGCTTTCTGTAGATTGTTGTCTCCGCGAGGAATTTGTGGCTGATTCTTTTCGCCGGCGTTGAGTTGCCACACAAATATAACGACAGCCGTGTGGCCGTGACACGGCTCTTCTTATTCTCCTTACTTTCCACAACCTTCAGACTATCACAATACACGGCCACACCTCGGTAGGATGGCTTCACAGTGGGAAAACAGGTCCAAATGGACGCTAGGTGTCTTGAGTCCGCCAGAAACAGATGAAGTTCCCGGTAGGATTGTCCACATTGTACCTACCCGATGGGCGACTTAATTTGACGGTGAAAAGGCACGATACTCCTTCTCGCTTCCGACCGAAACGAACCACTGGGCTTGCGGAATCAGCCAGCTCGAACATCGGCATCATCACTTCCTTCCCCATACCCACCTAGCAGATCGTCTTCACATTCAGTCGCTCCCGTGGCCAAAAAGACCCCAGATGGGCGTATAGTTCTACACCCTCAGCCAGAGGACTCGGCCAATGATCCCTTAAATTGGCCCAGCTGGCGCCGAGATGCGGCTCTTCTTTCACTAGGCTTCTACTGTCTCATGGGAGGGGGAATGACTCCGGTCCTAGCTGCCGGCTTCAATGACGTGGCTACGGCCTATGGAGTAAGCACTCAACAAGTGGCCTACACGACTGGGCTTTATATGTTGGGGTTGGGCTTCGGATCTGTCATCATGGCACCGACAGCAATTCTGTGGGGCAAGCGACCTGTGTACCTGCTAGGAGCTACTCTATTCATTCTCTCCGCGATCTGGTGTGCACTTTCCCCCAACTACCCAAGTCTGGTGGTGGCACGAATCTTCATGGGAATTGCTGTGAGCCCAGTTGAGTGTCTGCCGTCGGCAACAATCGCAGAGATTTTCTTTTTGCATGAGAGGGCTTATCGCATCGGTATATATACACTTTTGCTTCTCGGAGGCAAGAACCTTGTGCCCCTAGCGAGTGCTGCTATCATTGGAGCGCTTGGATGGCGTTGGGTATTTTGGTAAGCTTAGTCTTCTGTAGTGCCTAAACTTCTCAACTCATATGATTAGGGTGGTTGCCATTATTGCTGGGGGGAGTCTCGTGTTCCTCTTCTTCTTTGTTCCAGAGACCTTCTGGGACCGTACTCCCCATCGCAAGTCAAAGCCAAAGGCGAAACGACCTGGTTTCTACCGCAGTGTCTCCGAACTTGCCCATGCCGGATTTCGTGGAAGGCATCCAGAACGCAGGACTGACGAAAAAGTGTCAGATTTACAGAGCCCTCAAAGTGTACGAAGCCCTGAAAGCGTGCAAAGCCCGAACACCGAAAAGCGACGGAGGGATATGCATGTAGGCTTTGCTGAAGATCCATTGGATGAGAAAACGGAAGCCGCGGTTGAGACTGCTCCTGAGAGAGGCCTTGGCTTAGTCAGTGATGCAACTTCGTTCGGAAACGCCGCGCGTGTGTCATCCATGGATTCAACTCGATCTCCTGTCGATCTTCCATCTCCCATTGCTCCAAGCACCCCTCGCAGGTCATCAGGGATCGGCCCCGGAACACCCGGGGCAGGTATTCCATCACCCGATGCCGTGGACGTGGAGGCCATGCGGGCACTTAGTCTATCTCCTATGAGGCACGAGTCCGAGGAACATGTGGCAATGAATGCATCGGCGCTGTACACCCACAACCTGCGCGAGCAGCCTCGAGTCTCTTACAGACAGACTCTCCGAATCTGGAATGGACGACTCAGTCACGACAAGTGGTATCGAGCGGCGGTTCGGCCATTCATTCTTTTTGCCTACCCTGCCGTTCTGTGGTCGGCTCTTGTTTATTCCCTATCGATTGGGTGGCTGATCGTATTGTCCGAGTCGGTGGCCACAATATATGAGAATAAAGAGACCTACAACTTCTCTGCTTTGGGCACGGGTCTAGTTTATATTTCTCCCTTTGTGGGCGGCGTCCTCGGCACGGCAGTCGCGGGACGAGTGTCCGATATGATTGTCCGATATATGACCCGACGCAATGGAGGCATATACGAACCGGAATTCCGCCTCGTAATGGCGATTCCTGTCGCACTATCGACTGCCGCGGGGCTCATGGGCTTTGGTTGGAGTGTGCAAGAGAAGGACGCTTGGATTGTCCCCACCATATTTTTTGGAATCATCTCGTTCGGTTGCTCTCTCGGAAGCACCACGTCTATTACATTCTGCGTTGACAGCTACCGGCAGTATGCGGGTGAGGCGTTGGTGACTCTGAATTTCAGTAAAAGTACGGCCCCTCCCCTTTTCTTGATCTCCTTTGTTTTTCTCTTAGGTCCACGTTGACTACCGTGACCGATGCTAATATTTACAGATGTCTTTCATGGACTCATATTTTCCCTCTTCATTGTGGACTGGCTGAAGAGCGATGGAGCTCGGACTGTATTTCTTGCTATTGGAGGGATACAGATTGCCTGCCTTTTGACTTCTATCCCGATGTACATATTTGGGAAGCGGGCGCGTATGTGGACGGTGAAGCGGAAGTTGATGGAGAAGTTTTAGCTTGCATATTGAGCAGTTTGGTGCTTCAGAGCATAGATGAGATCTTGCTCCTTTTGGCTGGTGCTGATTGGATCTGGTTTGGATACAGCTTGGAGTTGGGTGTTGTGTTGAATAAGCGAGTTGTCATGAATGATGATTTTCATATCTTTCGAGTCTTGCTCTGTCATGCCTTCAGTTGTCCTAGGACCTCCAGACGCATAAAAGAGTACAAAACAGTTGCGAGCGCTAGAGCCAATCAAATCTCCACAGACCACATGCTCTACGCCACATGCCCAATCAGAATACTTACAGCCAGCCGAAAGCGGGTGTGTCTCCGTCACTGTCCCAGGGGGCGCTCGCCGGCCAATCAGCCTGCAGAGTCATGTCAAGAAATGACGTCACATGCTCTGATGGGGTGCTTAATATTCGACACTCGCAGCACCGAAGACAATCGAATCGGCCCTATTTGCAGCCCATACGTAGTTTGAGGCTATTCCTAACCGTTGGCTGGGTGCGCACATAATAAATAGGTATATCCCCCCGTCCGCATCGATGGACCCGCGCACTCTCTTTTTCTTTCCGCGCTCGTCAGATTCCCTACTTCTCCGTCTCGACGACATCGCGACTTTTCTTTTCGCTCGATTATGCAAAATATGTGTACATATTCTTTTTCTAAACGAATCTACGATAATTTTCTTGTTTTGTTCATGATTCTTCTGGTTCTACTAACTATGCGCTCGATTGTGCGCAGATTCTAGGGTTGAGTATGCGTCGCTTGAGTAGGGCCCGATCGATAGCAATGACGCAGGCCCCGATGCGTTGTTCCCGTTGCTTGCTTTGCGCGAATGAGCACTTATGAATGTTCGGGGAATGCGAAAGAAGTAAGTGTTATACTCTTGATATTGTTCTTCTCGTGTTATATGAAGTCGACTCTGTCCTGTCTGGCGAGGACACCGTGCGATAAGCCTCTCTCTCTACTCATTCTCTCGAGGGAATCAAGCCCGCCGCGGAAAAGCAGCAGAAAGCAGACAGCACAACAGCAATCAACAATGGGCCGACACATCGTCGCTTATCAAAATCAGCTGGTCCGTCAGCGACAGTCGCCAATAGGTCCCATGGGCCTTAGCCTCTTCACCTTCTACCAACCACGAAGTACCGGCATCGGGCTAAGCGATTGTCCGCAGTGTGTCCAAGCTACGCAGCTACGTAGGTGACGCTCTCGCGGCGTGGCCTAGACCCATCCATACGCTCGACTCGGCTCAAATGGGAGGGAGCAAGCCATCGGCCGGCAGTTGCACGTTACGAAGATTAAGCGCTTGAGCTACGTAATATGGCATGTCCAGACACATTACGTATTGTGGAGGGGAGGATACTCTTAAGAAAAACTGAAACGTCTCTCATATATATAAGACCCAGACGCTGCGGGACGATCGCCGGAACCTTTGCTTTGGACCGGGTGTTGGAAATACCTTTTATGTTGGTGCGGGAGAGATGATCTCTGAATGCCAACCACGATGATCGGTATGTTATTGTCGTTTGAAGATGGTGAGTCGTTTTTGCGCGATTTGGGATCAACAAGTGTTCTGGAGGGAAAGAGAAAAAAAAATTAAATTATGCAATTTGTTGAATTTGTGTTGTGCTTGGTTGATGTGGGCTGACACTGAATAATTGTGTAGGCTCATCGGATTATCCAGACGGTCGGCTTCAGTCGGTTTGATGCCTGGTGACTTCATCGAAAATGTCAGGCAACAACAGCGATGCAAAAAACGACGGACAACAGCGACATTAAGTAGTTTACGACACACCAGCGGAGCAGCCAGCGACGACACACAGCGGACGGCTTCTGTTCCGCCAATTGAACGTCCCCAATTTTGCTCGGGAAGGACTGAGTCAGCAAGGATTGGAGATTTTCACACCGATTTTCGATATTTCATCCACCACCGTATGGGCTGGAATTAGAGGGACAGATGGGCTGGATACTTGGATATTATGACAGCGTGGACCTGGAGATGCGACAAGGCAGATAAGCTTAGAAGTCGGGCGCCAGGGCGCGCTTGATGCTGCCGCTGCTTCTCTGTCTAAGACTGTCCGTTTTTAATGCTTTCTAATGCTTGGGGCTAGGGCCTTGTCACTGCCTGGGCTCTGTGGACTCAGCGGACTCAGCGGACTCAGTGTGGGTGCTTCAAGGGAGAGTAACCTATTGGTCGAGCCGCGCTCTCTGCTCTGGATCGCCGAATGCTGCTCCAGTCAGCGTCTGCAGGATGAGGTAACGGTCACGCTCTCATTGGCTGACTGTCAATGTCGCCCCATCCATCCCGACTGACCCCACCTCGAAGTCACAATGCAACGTGATTGGCCGAGACAGGCACCATCTGCCAGGTCATATCATTCGTTCTTCCAACTTTTTTCGCCTTCGTGCTGCGAACCTGGGTTGTTCTTTCCCTCAGCGAGTCTTCTGACTGGAGGGATGAAGGGAGAGGAGCTAACCGCATGCCAGCTTCCTTTCGAGACTGCTTCTTCGCCTTCGCCCCCTCAGGAGAGACACGGTTGTTTGACGTTTTGTCGACAGTAACCTGTGATTTCATCGGCCATCGCCTGTTGCAGCCCATTTCCATGGGTGCGATGGTCATATGATTCGTTCAATCCGCGAAAGGTCAACTGCAAGGTGATTCAATCAACCCCAGGTGTCCACACTTCCAATACGACGCGATACTACACACGTATGTGGTACTTGCTCTGTTCATCACCGCCAATCTTCCAACTTTGCCTACCAGAGATGATGGATTAATTCTCCGCCTCATGTTGAACCTCCTCGCTAAGCCAAAAAGGACTCTCCATAACTAACCCATACATTATCTCGCACCCTTAAAAGTTCTATGATGATGCCATGCCGAATTCCTGCGTCGCCCTAGCTCCGCTTTTGTTTGCCGACCCAGCCCGTCTTTGGTGCCTGCGACCAACTTCCCAGAACCGGTTCTCAGTTCTTTCGTCAGCCAACGAGCGCGCGTCTGATCACATCAGAGGGTCCCCCCATCCATCCTCCAGCATTTTTCTTTCCTACCGTTCATCTGAAGTTTGTGAACAAGCAAGGCAGGCCTTACTCTCCGACTTTGTAGTACTTACAAGCATACGTACTACGTACTATTCCAAGCCACTACGTGGAAGAAACGAACAAGTGGCTGCATCGGTTCTTTTCTGTCGGTCGCAACGTCCCGTTACTAATGATATCATTTGACAACCCCCTCGACGACCTACGAACTATCAATCCCAACCAACAACTCCGCTACCCGACTAAACAACTCGACGACATCTGCACCCTTCGAATACTTTCGACCCTTCTCCGCGTCCACTTTCGGTTACTCTTTTCGTGTCTGCTACTGTCGACAGCCGCCCCACTGAGGTCTGAGACGACGCTCGAGACTTGATCATCGTACTTTCTTCGCTTTGACCCAATCGCCGATCTGGTTCTGGTCGAATCCCGCCGTCCCGCCTACCGATTTTTCCGTTCCCTTTTCGATACGTATCGGTGTGTGCGTGTGTTATTTCGTACAGTCAGCGCCTACAGTATTTTCTTCCATACAACAACCTCATTTCAGCGCGTTGGAGTTTCAAGGACGGCTCAATCCTCAATATTTCACATATCCACATAGGCTTTATTCGCTCTGTCGACTCGCGACCCGTTTTCGAGTGAACCGCCGTCTTATTGCCCAGGTACAAACGGACTCAATTGAGGGAGGGGCCACATTACAATCTGCCCACCCACTGCCAGGTGAAAGAATGGTTTATGCTTCGTTGCTCAGTCCTCAACTGGCTTCACAGGCGTCATAAGATACAGTAGCATGGCACCAACGCGTGAAGCTCTGGTCGCTCATCGCGACGACCGTCGTTTCCGCGAGCTTTACCGCTATTTTCAACCCGCAAACCCTGCCGCCCTACTCTATCAACTCCAACATGACTTAACTAATCACACGATTCCTCCCAGCGACCCTCCGGATGCCGTCCCTTCGGTCGAAGAGAACTCTGGGAATCCACTGGCGGTGGCTTTAATGCCTCCCCAGGAAGATCTTTCGAGCCCTAACACAATATTGACGTCATTTGCGCAGTTGGCTGCTCACAAGTTGAACGTCGAACGAGCTATCATATGGTACGTCCTTGTTGTTATCAATGTTTACTGATATCTGTGTCTAACGATAATTAGTGTACTGGGTCGTGATACAGAATATATTTTAGCCGAAGCTGCCCGCGCTGAGCCGACGAGTAAGCAAGGGCTCTGGATCGGATACGGTAGTGACGGTCGATTCGGACCGGAGTTGAATTTGGTAAATGATGTTTCCAAAATTCTGAAATACAATTTGCTAACGTGCAAAAAGAATACTGTAGCACTTCCCGCGTCTACAAAACTGAAGTACCAATTTCAGGTTGTCAACGACTTGACCGCTGATGAACGTTACGCGAACTTATCTTTTGTGGCCAATGACCCTTATTTTCGATTTTACGCTGGCACTCCCTTGACGACTGAGAACGGCATCAATATCGGAGCCTTGTTTGTCCTTGACCCAGAACCTCGGCCGAATGGTCTGAACGAATACGAAAAGGAATCGCTAGGTTCCTTGTCAGTCATGTCTATGGATTTTCTTCGCGTCAGTCGTCAAGCCGCAGAGGGACGACGCGCTGCTCGTTTATCGCGTGGTCTAAGCTGCTTTGTGGAAGGAAGTTCCAGTTTTGTGGACGGTCTCGGCTCACTTTCATCTGGCTCTCGATCTGGATCACATCTTGACTCGCATTCCGGTTCTCAAGACTCTCACAGCGGCTCTCAGCACGGCTCCACTCACTCTACATCCGCGCGGTCGTCGGCATCCCCTCCGGCCGTTGGCAGTCCAAGTACTCGCTCTCGTCGGTCGCGAGGATCGCGGGGCTCGCGTGGGAGCAGCATAGACGTGCGACCCAGCCAATCACCAGGCCCGTCATCTTCTGGAGGCAAGGACACAGGAACCTCATCTGATGTGACAACACCGCTTCCTGATTGGCTACTCAACGGTACAAAAAGCTCAAAGGCTCGCTTAGCTGACGAAATGCACAATAATCACTGGACATTTCGTCGTGCAGCAAATTTAATCCGCGAAAGTCTGGAACTCAACGGCGATAGCGGCGTCATTTTCCTTGAAAATAGTAGTATGCCACTGGATGCTGATAATGGCCGGATGGAATATTTCGAGGACGCCGATACTCCAGCCCCCGTGCTAGGAGTATCGACAAACGAAGAGCCATTCGCGCCTGAACCTGGATCTGATGCATCATGTGCTGCTGCAAATTGCGACCGCCGATTTCTTCAGAATGTTCTTCGTCGCTATCCTAAGGGTAAAGTCTGGACTTTTCATCGGGATCGAAGCTTGTTTGCCTCTTCCGATGATGATGAGAAGAGTCCGAATTCACCAGTATCGACAGTCAGGACCCCGGATGCACCCCCCGGCACTAGCAGAAAATGGCGCGCTTCGGAAGCTACACAGCTAGCTAAATATTTTCCCGGCGCAAGTCAGGTGCTTTTTGTGCCACTGTGGAATGCCGCGACTTCTCAATGGTTTGCTGGATGCTTCTGCTGGAGCTGTACTGAAACGCAGGTGTTTAGTCCCACCGTGGAATTGGCGTCGATCATGGGATTTGGGTACTCTATTATGGCCGAGTTGAGTCGACTGGAATCCATCATAGCAGATCGACAGAAGGGTGATTTCATCGGCAGTATTTCTCACGAACTACGGAGCCCACTACATGGCATTCTCGCGGCCGCAGAATTTATGGACGGCACGTATATGAACGAATTCCAGAAATCATTGGTGGAGACCATCAATGCTTGTGGGCGGACTCTACTCGATACAATGAATCAGGTGCTCGATTTCAGCAAGATCGTATCGTTGGAAAAGAGTTGGCGGCAGGTGAAGAAGGCCCGGCGCGACCCGAAAGAAGATGTGATGGATAATATCAAAGGGATTGATAGCATGGGAGCATTACTGGATACACACACCTGCGAAGACATTTGTTTGCTAGCAGAAGAGGTGGTGGAAGGAGTTTGTCTCGGTCATTCATATGGTCGCTCGGCAGGCGGGTCTTCACGTGTATCGCGTACGCCTTCAATGCCATCAGGGGCCGATTCTAGTTCGTTATCTACTCCAGATAGCGAGTCCACCGGCGAAATTCACCCGGAAGTTGAAGTGATCGTCGATATCAAGGAAGGGGATTGGGTTTACAAAACACAGCCCGGTGCTCTTCGTCGAATCATCATGAACATTTTCGGTAACGCAATGAAATACACCGAAACCGGGCATATTATCGTCCGCCTAGAAGCTGTCAAGAGTAAAGACTCATCGGCACAATCCAAGGTCCGTCAGGAGTCTGACGAGCTTGTTGTGCTCACTGTTTCGGATACAGGTAAGGGTATATCTGAAGAATTCCTTCGAGCACGTCTATATACGCCTTTCGCCCAGGAGGACACCTTAGCTGTCGGGACAGGTTTAGGACTGTCTATTGTACGCAGTATCGTCAAGTCGCTAGGTGGTCACATCGGAATTCGCAGTCGACCCGGAGAGGGCACAAGTGTCAAAGTCACTTTGCCTTTGACTCGACCAGGACCTCACGACGGAGCTTCCCCCGTGGTGCGCCCTCATCAATCAGTACCCGGTCAAGACTTGCAGATCATTCGTGAGCGGTTCTTGGATAAGAAAGTTGCTATTATCGGATACGACCCAGAGAATTCTACTCCGACCAGCACAACCTCGGTACTTGCTAAGTATGTCACAAATTGGTGTGGACTTACTGTAGTGCCGTGGCCTGCTAGTGCCGACGCAGCAGACCTGGTAGTGGCTACGGACAAGGATGTCAATGAAGAGTTGAAAGTTCGGCAATCTGTCAAAAGCCGTGCTATGGTTATTATATGCAGTACTACGGTCGACTACGATACCTATCGTTCGGCTTGGTCAAAATTAACCCATGTTGTGGAGTTCCTCTACCGACCTTGTGGTCCGTACAAGTTGGCTCGGAGTCTGCTGCGATGTTTCAAGCAGGCTGCCGGCATTCCACCTCCTCAGTATACCAATGCTATACATCCTAGTTTAATTGACCGCACACGCATGGTGGATCCGGATGCGAAGGCTGGCCAGTCCGGACGCGGCAGTGGGAGTTCCGAAAGTAGTGCAGCACCTTCACTGCTCGATCTACGCACCAGCAGCGAACCTCGTCTTGAGTCTGCACAGCCTGCTCTTCTCTCCCCGACAATCGAAATGCCGCCCGACCTTATGGATGAAGGCGTTCACGGACGACGTTCAGCACCTGCTGTACCGTCTCTCGAACGTAGTGACAGCAGCCTCATACGAGCATTTCCTGAAGGACAGGCACTATCTCTTTCCCCTAACACGCCGGTCAATGTTTTGGTGGTTGACGACAACCATATTAACCTGCGTCTGTTGTTGACTTATCTCAGCCGGCGCAACATTACCAACTTGGATTCTGCTGAGAATGGGAAGATGGCAGTGGATGCAGTGGAGAAGCGGACGGATGGGTATGACATAATCTTTATGGGTGAGTCAACGCTTTCTATTCTCATCGGTCGTCTCTTCCTAACTATCGTCAGATATTTCAATGCCAGTGATGAACGGTTTCGAGGCCACTCGAGCAATTCGGTCTCTGGAGAATGAACGTGACGAACGCCGGCCCGCCACGATCATTGCTCTGACTGGTCTCAGCAGTGCTCGCGACGAGACGGAAGCCATGACTTCCGGTGTTGATCTCTTCTTAACTAAACCCGTGTCTTTGAAAGAGGTCTCACGACTATTGGACGAGTGGCACCCAAAGTCACAAACCGATGATTAAAATGTGTTTTTTTATTTTCTTTTGCATGATTAATTGCTCATTTTACGACTCATACCCACTGCACATGAGCTTTATGACTGTTCTTCTTGCTTGTCGTTTTTCTCTCTGTCACAACACAAAAACCGGGTTTCATTGCATATATGCATATTATTTGGGTTATATTGGAAGCATACGGAACTGATATGATACCCCTACTGCGAGTTTTGATTTTCTCTTTCTCTCTATTCAAGCTATTATTCATCATCGACCTGCGGATAACGATTGGGTCACGGCGTTCTTGGTTATCTTTCGGGCTGGGATGATGTCGTATATGTCGGTTTTCAATATTATGTTATGGTGTTTTCGTTTCTGTGGAAAAGGGAACTTGACCTGACTTACCTATTTGTATTCTGAATGAACAACAAAACATATTTCTTCCTCGACTATTACATTGTACAGCAATCTTTTGGTCCTGCTCTAGGTCAGTAGAGATCAGTCGCTCCTTTGTAAATACGTACCGAATTTTCAGTAACATGTCCGCAGTAAATAGATCATAAATGCTTCCATAATCAAGGATATCCAATGCTTACGTGATTAGTAAACCTCCTATCTTAGGGCTGAATACGCGTTTCACTGACTTATGATTTGCTGCACTAGAACAATCTATTTTGATGCCTAAGGTACCCAATGGCGAGTTGGGGTCTAGCTCAGCCTCAGCCTCAGTGGGCCTGGACCAATGTTAAGCTGTGCTAAGCCCTTTCCCCCACGCAATATATGACCCGCACTGTCTGTCTGTCGTTCTTCAGCTCATCCTGACAACTCTCAATCTCTGGGGAGTAAAAATTTGTCGATCATTACAGTCTACATCACGATATTACCCACGAGAAAAGTCCACAAGACGGGACGTTGTGTTACGCGGTGCCTCTTTTGCGTCACTTCGAGACTCCTACGGCGGAGCGACCCTATAGATTTGAGATATAGCATACTTGGCTCCTCAATCATCAACGCAGCTCAACTTGTCGAAACAGTCAAAGGACCAAGGAAAGACCAGTTCAAAGAAAACGATTCAGCAAGATGATGAAGAAAAAAGAAGTCTATACCAACATCACCCCCCTCCCCTCCTTCATCCCGCGCCAACTAGCCCTCGACATTCTCCACAGCCACAGCGAAATCATCACCCTCAACCCCCTCGTGCTCGACCACAAACCCATTTCGGCGCCGCGCGACGCTCCCTCTGAAGAATACTATTCGACATGGTACGAGATCTCGGAACGAATCCAAGTTGTCCCCGGCGCCGGTCGGTTGGGGGGCAGTAAAATCCATTTTCGGGGCTGTTTTCATGACGTGCCCTGGGGAGTGCAGACGCATATCTATGCGCCCATGGGGATTGATCTGAGACATAATTACCGTGTTGGGGGCTCGCAACCTGGGGAACCACCTGAACATCGCGAGTTGGGCGTCAATGCGCCTTCGACGGGACTTTATTTACGTGAAGACATTGAGATTCGGTGCAATTTCGCGATGGTCTCGTTTGTACGGAACCAGCTCAAGGCAGCATCCAAGGTGTTGGTGGATCGATTGATTAAGAAGGCGGAGTTGTTGGATGCTGGTGTTTTGCAGGCGATGATGGACAACGGGAGATTGAAGACGATTAATCCGGCGGATCGGTCGAATGTGCAGCAGCAACAGATGAATGCGCCTACGTCACCTACTGTGCCCATGTCGCCGTTGCCCTCGCCATTGCGGTATCAGTCTGCTACTTCGCGACCGAGTACGAGCGCATCGAGTCAGCCGGAAGAATGGCAACACCAACAGCATCAGCAGCAGCAGCAGCAGCAGCAGCAAGGAAACCTCTACCCGAATTCCGGTCTGCCCAGTCCGGGTTACCCACCTCCATCCTCACCAGGTAAAACATTCGCCAACGAATTACCCGGCGACACGAGCTATTACCAGCAAACTCTTAGCCCAACTAGTGCTTACCACAGCCCCAATCTGCGCGATTCGATGCAATCCACATCGTCGCATGGCTGGTCGTATGCGTCATCGAACTCTACAAACTCGCGACCGACGTCCACGGTCAGCGGGTATGTGCCCTATGTGCCGGTGGACAGTGGTCATGGCAAGCAGCAGTTTGCGGCGGAGCTCCCGGCGATGCAAGAGATGCACGAGGAGGGCCAGCATCCGGGCCGATGAGCTAAATCCCGACTGGATGAGGAAGTGAGATAGGTATACCCATGTTTGTTCATTTGTTCTATGTGTATTCTGTGATGACCATGTCTTTTTTACCATGTTAGCCTGCATAAGTGCTTTACTTCATGACGTCAATTGATGAAAGTCCATACGTAGTCTATGTCGTATAATTACCGTAATTACATCTGTTAGGCGCGTATTTAAAACGGCGCAACCAGCGCGCCCGTGACCGATACAGCGTTCTGATTGGTGCGTTGTCCACTCCAGTCACATGGGTTCGAATCCCCGCATCCGTCCAATCACATTCCGCGGCGGCACACGTGCCTATTTGAGGCTTCTGCAAACGAGCCTCGACTCTTGTAGATTCTTCCTAGTATCTGCCATCGACAACTTTTAACGACTGAATCAAGTTACCTCCTTTTTGATGCTCTAAAGCAGATAAGAAGCCGCAATGGGCAGATCGTCAATCTGCAACCAATCGATGTGCCTGTGTCGGAGCAGGTGCCATCGTCTGGTTGGCTGATTTGGTACCGGACGTCCCATCTTTCCCTCTGAGTCTGAGTCTGTGTCTGTGTTCGGTTAAGGTTTTGCCTGAAGCTAATATCGACGGTCGACTCTTCTCCCATATTTAGTTCTGCTGATTGTCGCTGTGAAGGGCAGCATGGTTTTTCCTTTCTGTGCTGCTGCTTGACCGTCCAGCTCGTCTGTTGTGGAGTGTACGACTCGAACGTCGAGTCTCCAGAGGAAGTAGAGGAAGCTGCCAGCATGAAGACTACAGTCACAATCGCGCTTCTCGCCTTGAACGGCTGGACGGCGACTGCGCTGCCTATCCACCACCATGAGGACATCGATCTCGCAGCGGCTATTGCAACGCCCCTCCATACGACATACAACCATGCCGGACCATTCCCAGTCATGACCAAATCCTCATCGACTAAAGAGCATGCTCCTCACTTTTTGGAATGGGTTGCCAACAACTATGCCGAGCACCGAGGTGCGCTTCTACATGCTGCTGCGCATCATCGCGACGGCAACAACGGTGACAATTGGCCCGAGCGAGTTCGGAAAATGATTCACACGTGGTCTACATTCTACGGGACAGAGTACCCAACCAGACTTCCTCTCTCTTCGTCCCTTGCCAGACCAACTTCATTCGACAGCGGTAACGACAACTCCATTCACGTCGACCCTTTGATCACGGGCGATGCATGCGGCGTCATCGTCGAAAGCCCACCCGCTGAGGGAGATGCATCATTCACCACCATCCCATGCCCACCCACTCGTCAATCCTCATCAAACACACGCCCTCGCCAACCCGGCTACTTTGAACAGTTACGCCGCAACCTCGCAACCATGGACGTTGCCATGATCTGCAGTCGTTATGGTCCTGAGCTCGTTGCGTTGTGCATCTTCTTGCTTGTCCCTATCTCTGTAGTCCTAGTCGAAATTGTGGATATGCTACAAGACAAGATGATGACGGAGAAATATCCCGAACGGGGTCGTGGCCGCGTACGATTGACCGGTTCCGAGAGGAGGCTGAACGTGCTCGCCAAGTGTGAGAGGGAAAAGATGGTGAGGGATGAGGCTCAGAAGTCGTGGGTCAACCCGAGACGGGGGTCGAGACATGCCTTCTAACTGATGCTTTCTCTTGTCTTTGTCGGTTGATGGATGTACATACTGCATTGCATTGCATTGCATTGATTATCGCGTATATACCCTAGTTAGTGATGTTTATGATCATTTATTCCTACATGTCCTTGCTTCTTTCACAGTAGAGGGATTTCAGCAAAGAACTAACATCTCCTCACCTCTTCTTTCCCTCCACCGATTCGTAGCCCTCAGCATCTCCTCGCATCCCCCACCCTCAAGTAACCACGCATACTTCCTCACAAACCCTTCACTCATCTCCCACGACTCCACGAGCCACGACTCCGACCACACCATAAAACCAGACTCAGTCCGACCCAGGGAGTGGTCAAACATTGATCCGAGCATATCAGCGCAGAAATCGTGTACATCGAGCCTTGAACCGGCGCGAATCAGGGCGTCACGCATGTCAGCGTGGGGGAATAAGTCGATCCAGGGGTAGTGAGGGGTGGATTGTTGGAGGGACGTTGGCTGGAGGGACGCCGGGAGTCGTGGTGATGAAGTGAGAGTCCGGGGTGGGGAGAGATAGTGTGGCAGGTATGCGGGATCTTCTTCCTCGTTGTGGCAAACGGAGTCGTTGGAGTCGTCCGTGAAGAAGTGAGATATCCCCAGTATGAGGCTATTTATAAGCGTTGCTTGCCAGACATTCAATTGGGTCAGAATAAGCCAATCGGGCAGTTGTAGGGACAAGTAGACGGTCGATTGATGTATTTGATTGTGTGTGGTTGAGGCCAGGGTGGACTTTGTATCTTTTAATGGAACGAGGACCCCATAGGGACTGTCATCAGCCGAAATACGACTTGCACCACTCTGTTTGAAGTACTTCAATCGTTTCCTTAGCCCTACCAAGATTGGTCAGTGACAAGGTCGATAGCGCACAATCTGCAGCTCTCGGACATACGACGAGCCCTTTGATTCAATCTGTTTTGCTCTCTTCGGCGTTCATTCCGGCCATTCGTCCGAATTCTATCCAGGGCCCCGTCCAGACGCTAAGCAAGATATTTGAGCACTCAACCTCAGTAGGAACCAAGACTGCCGACTTACCCCTTCGCGTATGCTCCAAAGCTCGGCGTATGTAGAGTCCATGACCATTGTCACGCTTCGGCTCTCTCTTGACAAACAAGTTTTGAGCAGTATCCAGGTAGTGTTTAGGCAAGATGCAGTCACAGTCCAGCAACAGGCAGACAACTACTACGTGAGAATTTGATGAGATTGAAAAGGCCTTAGCTCGTCGGATCATTCCGATGCGTTCTGTAACCGTCTTAGCTTCATGCAGGGTGATGACACGCTAGGATATTAGAGGCTTAGCGCTATGGGATTGTATGGCTCGTAGATCAGGAACAGCCTGAGGACTATCGATCAAAAGCAGTATAAAAGGACAGATAGACTCACTCTGACCGAGAATCAGAGCAGGAGAACCTTTTCTTGTAACTTGTCTTTTCAATCACGAAGAAATGGTACAAATGGCCAAAACCGTTCTGATCACCGGCTGCAGCACCGGCGGCATCGGCCACGCCCTAGCCCTAACCTTCCAACGCAAAGGCTTCACTGTCTTCGCCACAGCTCGCGACGTCTCTAAAATGAACGATCTGAGCTTTCTCCCGAATACGCACTGCATCACTCTGGACGTCACTTCCAAACCCAGTATTCAGCACGTCGTGGAGTTCGTGACTGCCCATACAAATGGTCACGGATTAGACATTCTCATCAATAACTCAGGTCAACAACACGTCCGACCAATGACGGATATGCTTGAAGAAGAAGCCAGGAAGATGTTCGATGTCAACTTCTGGGGCGTATTTGCGGTGACGCAAGCGTTTGTGGATCTGATCATTTTGGCCAAGGGGGCGATTGTGAATCTTGCTAGTATTTCGGGTTATTGGTATACGCCTTATATGTGTATGCCTCTTCTTAATCCTTGATCCAACTGAATTGGTCTGACGAGAGACTGGAAGCTGTATACAACGCCTCCAAGGCCGCCCTCGCCATTTTCGGCGAAACGCTACGCCTCGAACTCCAACCCTTCGACGTCCGCGTCATATCCGTCATCACAGGCGCAGTAGACACGAACATTATGAAAAACTCCTCCGTCCCCCAGCTACCGGATAAATCACGCTATTCTGCCGCAGAGAAGCAGATCATTGATCTTGCGCTGGGCAATGATAGTGATGGTGTGAAGCGCATGTCTGCTGAGGAGTTTGCGGAAAAGGTGGCAGGCGATGTGCTCGGTGGTGCGAATGGGAAGATTTGGAGAGGTGGGTATTCGTCGATTGCGAGAGCATTCAATATCTTGATGCCTACTGCAGTGTTGGTGTGTTCTAGCCTTTTGCCCTACCACTGGAGTGTTGTTGCTTACCGGATGTTTCATTTAGGACGGCATATTGACGAAGGATCGGGGTCTGGATGCTCTGTGACGGGAATGCTGGTCTGTTGTTATTACGAATGTCTGAACCTTGACTACGGCACAGAAATCTCGCTAATACATCCAGGCTAAATATGCCATTCTAATGAGATTTCGTGTATGACATCGTTATTCATTTTCTGCTTGTCATATTTACAAGCTCACCTCCGCGATAAGATACATGGACCTAGGTAGATTGAAATCCAGTTAGGAATCAAACCACTGAGATCGCTATAATACTACAGAAGTGAAGAGTCTAGAGTCGCTTTCGTGCCAGTTTATGGAGCCACACTTTTTGAATACCGTCGGACTTTAAGCCCATTCTGGCTCTTACCACTTACACTAGAATTCAGTGCCTCTCTCATACTATATGACTAGTCGTTCAAGAATGATTCGAAAGCCCTAGGCAGAAATAGAGAACTTGGACCATGGAAACTGCGCTTCCATCGACAGTCTTCATAAAATAAGGTGGACCTAGGGTTTTTCTCTCACGTGTTCATGGCTACCGGAAGGTGATATCCCGGACATACGGGAGCGGCGGAGAGATCGAAGATGAATTGGATATAGACGTCAGCAGGACATCTGCGCATTGGAAGAGGGTCTCATGCTATCCAAGTCAACAAGTCAATACTTGTCAAGTGATTAGACCCTGGTCCCTGAGGTACTTTTGGTGGTCTTTCGGTAGATCTGCTATATGTACGAAGTACCAATGCTCTGTCAGGGAATGACTGTGATGTGCACGACTTGGCAGTACTTTGGCATTGTAAGGATTCGTAGTCCAAAGGAACAGAGAAATGAAGTCATCTTCGATATACAAACCTTGGCTTGGTTTTTAGACGGGTTTTCCATCTCCCTCAATTGAAGCACGTCCCTGCTTAGAGGAGTCTGTCAAAAAGACTTGTCTCTGTGACTTTCTGCATATGAGATCAGTCGTCTATACAACGCGTACGAAGCAAACGACTCAGAGTCACTTCCCAAGTTGTGGTTGTTCCCTAAGGAGAAAACGCTTACCATAGAACGTCTCTGTGAAAACATTACCGGTGTGGGTAAGAAGCAAATTGAATACCAAAAGCTACAGAAGACATCAAGAGCCCCCAAAGCAGTCTTTGCTTCTCTTCGGAGTCCAAGCCAGGTAGTCAACAGCGCTGTCAGCAACTTTGGCTCCTCGAACATCAAGGGCTTCGATTTCTTTAGCTTAAGCACCACTCTTCTGCCATTTCGGATATACTCATTCTACTATTCTCGAGCCTGTCAATTGTGCATCTTTGACGTTGAATACAGAGAACGGACAAGTCCCCTTCCAGTCTTGTCGATGGATCGTGCACTTCCGGAGTCATTGCAATGTTGGTCCTTGTACAGTCATCGCTCGGTATCGCGTTCGTCTTTTATGCCATTAGATAGATCAAGGTCAGTGTGCACCTATAACTTAGGGCTAGTAAGAGTGTGTGCGGTGCTTTTGGCGCCTAGCCAGAAATATATCCTCGGTACCTATTCATATCAATACATTGACCACCTGGCTATATGACCTCTTGACTGCAAAGTCATAGCTATATAGACTTGTATTTCTCCCGTGTCTTCATTTACAGTACTTAGATTTTGACCTTCAGGCCTAGATATGAGGCATAGATGCAGTCATATCATCTTCAGTGTTGATACGTCTCAACGCAGTGAACGCGCCTAATCAACTATGACCTTGGCCGTATCAGTGTGAGTCTATATTCTAGGTATAACAGCATAGTTCACTATTTCACAATCACATCAACAACAGCAGACATCTTCTGCTCAAGCACAACCTTCTTAGCCTCAATCAAAACATCCTTCAAATCCGCCACACGGGTGACCCTCTTAGTCCATAGATGGCCATTAGCAGCCGCTTTGGCTACCTCACCATAATTTGGACCATCAAGCTCCAGCGAGATACCCAAGTCCTGATTTGTCACGGTGGACGCAACCCCCTGAGGATGGACGTCGACGATACACTGACGCGTCGCACGCCAGCCACCATTGTTCAATACAATAGTCAGGAATGGACAATCATGTCTGTGACTGGCCCAATACACGGCAGTTGGGACGGAAAATACAAAGCTTCCATCGCCGGTAATCATGCAGACAAGCGGCTCTTCACTCGAGTCATTTGCATCCTTTTGCTTGACGTTGGGTCTGTCGGTCAGATCGTAAAGCTTTGTTGCGAGTTTAACTCCAATGGCCGCGCCGCCTGCCCAGCCTAAGCCGCTTCCACCCTTGGTCAGGTGTGATCCGGGGCGAGTGAAACGAAGCTGCTCACTAAGTAAGACCTGGTTTGTGACAGAATCAGAGACAAAGTATGTGTCATCGGGCACTACGGAGCGAAGAGTATGTAGTAAGTAATCCACGCTGGAAGGAGCGTCTGGGGTTTCTGCCGCACTCAAAGCCCGATTTACGACGAGCTTTTGGCCTTCCTCAAAACTGGCCTGGACGGCGTTCCATCGCTCGGCGTAGGTACCTGCCGAGATTTTGCCGGACTTCAGTATGTAGTCTGTCAATTGCGACAGTGCAGTGGCACTATCAGCATGGAACGTTGCGGTAGCGCCGATATCAAAGAGGTTCATCCTCTCTTTACGCGGGTCTAGATCAATGTGGAAAATCTGTGCTGAGTGAGACGGCCTGACCCGCTTAGGGATCCAGGGTACATCGGCATCGAGGACGAGCACAACATCCGCGCTCTGGACCACTTTGGCAGCACCTGTTCCACGTGTGACCCAAGCGGGATGGTCTGCAGGAAAGCATACCTCACGAATCTCCGAATCAAAGACCCTGATACCCTGAATAATATCCACCAAACCTATCAGGTTCTTCACCGCTTGGTGGTTCCTTCCTAGATATCCGGTAATTACCAATGGCGCTTCAGCTTTAATTAAAGCATCAGCCACCAATTCCACTGCGTTTGTCGATAAGCCGCCTAGATGGCAGGACGGAATAGCGCGTTTCCGAGGCTCTAGTGAATCCACAGGCTCAGCCAACATCTCCCGGGTTGCTGTCAAATAGACTGGTCCGGGGGAACCGGTGGTGGCCATGAGAACTGCGCGATGGACCACTGTTTGCACGTGCTGCGCGGACTTGATCTCTGCCGTGTATCGGCTGTACGGGGCCACTAGTGAGGCTTGGTTGGGGATGTCTTGGTACCATTGTACATGCTCTGACCTGGAACCGGCGGACTCTCCATGCAGTGTGGACGGCGCAACACCAGCAAAAATGACAACAGGGGCGCGGCCACTAGAAGCGTTATGCAGGCCCTGTCCCAGCGCTGCGGTGCCAACGTCGACATGAACGATAACGCAGGCCGGGCGATGGCTGATTCTGGCGTAGCCATCGGCGGCAGACATGGCGGCGAACTAAATTTGCCATTTTGGCAGGTGAGTCAATCTATTGATTCAACTAGTCCAGTCTTGTAAAGAAGTTGGTTATGGAATAATAAAAATTACGAGAAACGTACCTCATGCTGAAACAGAATCATACGGGGAAATTCTTTCCCCTGTAATTTAGTTCGACGCACATAGGCCTCAATGATACTCGGGTGATCGGAGCCAAGCACAGTGAAAAGGTAATCAACCCCAGCCTGTGTAGTTTGAGGTTACATAAGCTGGCCACAACGCAATGTCACAAAACCACGCAGATCGATGAGAAAACAAGTGTTTCACTTACCTCTGCAAGAGCTTCCAGAAAAGCATCTGCAACGATGTAATTGGAAACCGTGTCAGACATTTTCCCCTTTCGGTCTGATCGTCCTCAAACCTATATTTGCACAGTAGACCTAATCATACATCGAGTGAAATTAGTGCCGTCCACATTTCGACACATGGCAACAATAAGAAACGGAGTCACAAGGGGTTGAGCCTTGGCTACTTACCAGTTGAGCAAGCGAGAGCTACTACGTAGTAGACGATTGTATGACCAAGTACGTACGAGCTTTCGTCTTTCTCAAAGAATTGAAAAAGCAATATGCGAGGAGTTTATATCGAGTAATTTTACATGTTGATTGCCGCCGATCCGACTTATCCATGTAACCACTATCAAGTGATTTATGTCGGATACGCTAGTATTGACTTAGTCTTGAGCTAGTAATTTTAAAGTTTGAAGTCTGGACGGCTGCGGATCGTCCATCCCGCTCAGCTTGAATCCCCACTTTTGCCGGAAATGTAAAGAGAGTTAAAAAAGCTCACTAATATTTAGCGTCTTTTTTAAAGTTTGACCTGGCCCTGGTGAATAGACCCTATGTTGTACGCCAGGCATATGTAATATGGAACACAAGTCTATGAGTATTTAGGATGAGCACTATGTTTTCTTTTTCCGGAGACTCGTTGCTGTTTGAGAATAGTTGCAACCTCTAAGGTGGCCAGAACTCGACGACCAGACTAGCCAAGCAATCTTAATATGTCGATAATATCACTTGATACTACTTTGCCTGCATTATCATCCTTAACACGGAGTATATGAAATGATTATCTCCTCATTGGTCAAAGTACTGTCCCCATTTTCACGGGTCTCTAAGTAAAATCAAGACTGATAGTTGGATAGTGTCGCGTTTTCCGGCGCATGCATTTGCCATCCTGTTAATAGTACAGTCTGGCCCACAATCTCTTCCGACCCCTAGTCTTTGTGTTCTCATGTTCTGCATCTCTGCCGGAGAGTTTCCACTTTTGATGTATTGATTTTGCTTCCTTTTCCGTCTTCCACGTTGTCTCGCTCTATCCATTCATTGTCGATTTTCCAGGGCCCACACTCACTTCAGCAAGGGGGAGGACTACTTTATTTGATCTTTGATTGATATTTGACACCTTGCTGCCCCTCTTTCATATTTCTTTTTTCCCTTTTTACTCGGACCGGCATTTGCATACATTTCATCTATTGCATCAGAATTGTATGTGCAGTGTAGAATCCGACATGTCTGACGTTGTTACTTCAGTCGAAAAGACCAAAGGCATCGAGCCTGCGGTGCTTGAGTCGCCACGCAGCTTGGAGTCGCCCAAACCCGAGCACAGCAAGGCTCCCATTGATCCTGCGCTGGAGAAGAAGTTGTTGCGCAAGTTGGATTTCCGTGTGATTCCCATCCTATGGTTTCTGTTCCTTGTCTCATTTTTCGATCGGTCCAACATTGGAAATGCCAAGATTGCGGGCATGACCACGGCATTGAAGATGAAGGGAAATGACTACAATATTGCCGTGACCGTGTTCACCGTTGCATATGTGGTTTTTGGTGTACCAGCCAATTTGTTGGTTAAGAAATTCGGTCCCAAGATCCTATCGGTCTTTATGTTTTGCTGGGGTGAGTCACTTGCACCTTTGACCATAAAGTATGCTCTAACGGGTAGAAAGGTCTCCTCGTCCTCGGACAGGGTCTTACCAAAACTACTTCTGGATTGATCGCCTGCCGTTTCCTGATGGGCATGTTCGAAGCCGGTTTCGTTCCGGGATGTGCCTACCTGATCGGTTGCTACTACAAGCGTAACGAGTTCTTGCGCAGATATGCTGTATTCTTCAGTGCCAATATGGCTGCCGGTGCTTTTAACGGTCTCTTCTCGACCTTGTTGCAAAAATTGAACGGCAGAGGTGGTCTCGAGGCGTGGCAATGGTAAATCTTGATATAAGGCCCTATTGATCAGTGACCCATACTAATTAGCACTGCAGGATTTTCGTTATGGAAGCCATTATTACCTTATGCGTCAGCATTATCGGTTTCTTCATTATTGTGCCGTTCCCCGAAGACGCCAAGTTCTTGACCGAGGACGAGAAAGCTCTTCTCCTACAACGTATTGAGGAAGATGGTGGAAGCGTCCGACACGATGAGATCAACTTGCAGCGAGTGTTATCCATGATTGCTGATTGGAAGATCTGGATCTGGTATGCTTCTTCTCTTGACATGAGAAAAGATTGTGAGCTAACTTGATGACCAGTGTTCTTGGATATATGGCCGCTGAAGAAACTGCTAGTTCTTTGGTTGCTTTCCAGCCAACCATCTTGAAAGATCTCGGCTGGACCAACACCTCTGCTCAATGGCACACCATTCCTGTCTACGCGACATCTTTCGTTCTTACCTTGAGCAGTGCATGGTTGAGCGACTATCTTAATCACCGCTACCTATTTACCGCGTTCGGCTCTCTTCTTATCATCATCGGCTGGGCAATTGAGCTGGCTCACAAGAGCACCGCCGGTGTTCTGTATATGGGCATGTTCTTCGTCTCGGCTGGTGCGTTCATTAACATGTCAACGATTGTCGTTTGGCTCTGCACCAATGTCGGCAAGGGTGTCAAGCGTACCGTCGCCATGGGCATCCTTACCGGCTTTGGTAACTGTGGTGCTTTCGTATCTGGCAACGTGTTCATCACCAACCAGAGCCCCAAGTACCCAGTCGGCTTTGGCGTTGGACTGGCCTTTGGCGTTGTCGGTCTTGTTGCGACTAGTGTCTATGCAGCATTCTTGACGAAGGAAAACCGTCGCCGTGATCACTTGCAAGGCTCGAACGAGAGAGTCTATGACAGAGATGAGGTGGAGCAGTTGCAGGATCTCGGAGAGGCTCATCCTGATTTCCGGTTCCAGCTGTAAGATCTTCGGCATCTGCCTCGGTGTGTAATATGTTTTTATTTGTATATGTGTAGTTAGATTGAGTGTCAATTCAACTAGAATTAACGATCATGTATCTTAATTGCCACTTTTCGAACATATAATCATTCGATGCTTACTGCTTATGTACTCAGTAAACTTCATACATTTCTACCGTGTTTATGGGAATGGAAAAAACCGTTTGCAAATAGATTTGGGCACGATCTTGCAAGCTTGTCAGAAGTCTAAGGAAGTCACATTTAGGATCAATTGTTGCATTCATCTGCTTCGCGGACCTAAATGTATAGTCTTCGGAATTCAGTCGCACTGATCCGATTGCTTCCTCCTTTCGGACGCTTTTATTAGATACTAGTGGCTATATACACCACCAATAATGTTTCTTTTAATACTTGTTCTTAGCACAAAGTTGAACGTGCAATCGCTACAATATTGTCCCACCTGTCTCGTTCTAGCCTTTGCCGTGTGGGTTTCCATTGTCGCTTTTTCCTCCTAGAAGGCCACTTAGCTTTGCCATATGTAAATGGTTGGCAAGCATCGTAAGCGAAGTTAGCTGCATCTGTTAGTACCCAATAGGAGAAATGTCCATATATCTGGGAACAGTAGAAGGATGAAACCTTGCTGGGGTTATTAATGTGGTTTTCCATATAAACCTGGCCATACTCGTTTGAGTGAATAGTGGTGCAATCTATTGTACCGTAGTACGTGTTGGATGAGTGTGAGCTGTTTCCTTTTCCGATGATAGGCACCTTAGAAATATGCATACTATGCAGGGATAATTTGTCCATAAACCAATAGAAGATGCCAAGTCACGGAAGGAAATGAGCTACCGGACTATGTTTGATATCTGCATCATGTTCGTTCAAGACATACGAATCGTAAGCCATTTTATCCATGATCCTTGTTGGTTACATATTGGTTATGTATTGTGTACGCACACACCAATTATTGGCCAACTGGTAATTACATATGTTTTTCGGGTCTAGACAATAGACTCTTTTCTATTCTGCTTTCAGGCTTTTAGCCACATATGAGTTTTCCTATTTACCCGGAAGCGCAGTCATTTATAGGAAGAGTTCTCCGCCACAGATGCTATATCAACATTAGATAATATCTTGTGGCATTCAATCACAAGCCCTAATATCAGCCTCTTTTAGTCGAGAACAGAACACGGCACGGACCGACGGATCACACTTACCGTCTCGAGGGGTACATTGTACGTAATGTAGCAGCGCGCAATTGTAACTGTACGGAAAAATGTCGGATGGGCCAATTTTAGCACGTCGACTATGTAGTCTAGGAATCCTAATCCGCGAGTCCGCGGTGGAGTGACTGTGCCGCCGGAGTTCTCTCGGTTAGTGCTCCAGCGTGCCGTCCCAGGACCCTTGATCGCCCCTTACTGGGTTACTACATAGTATATACATCCCCGTACGCAGTAAGCTTGCAACTAGCTCCAGACTAAAGTCGCGCTAGGGATTCGGTATCCACTATCACTTTCAAACTTCTTCCATCAACTTAGAGCTTCCGAATGCCATTGGCTTCCGTAAGTGGATTTAGAATATTGTCTTCCCGTGCTCCACTCAGGAAGATCCTTTCAGAGGCTGTCATAACATGTCAGACGGTTGGTTACGAGCTTAGCATGTATTTGGCTGACTGGTTGGATGTTGGCTAACTTGACGATCGAGCTGGGTAATGTCGAACGTATCAACTGATGTTGCAATTCACTTTTCTGATCGACTGTGAAATCGCCTCTCTAGACTCTTCTACATATGTTACGATATGTGGTATGGTCTAGTATCCACGTACAGAACTAGTTATTTTGAAAGTGTTCGATGAGATTTCAAGTTTAGAATCATAGAAAACATAGGGTACGTCGTGAGGCGTCCGAAAATGAGAGTCGTAAGCAATCACAGGGAGCCCGTGGCAGTACGATGGATTTTGTATGATCGTGGTATATTGACAATTTATTGTTCGTATGGCCACTTACTAGCACCACAAAACAATAGCACCTTCTTCTGTCTCAAGCCGCTCAGACTCCACGGAATGTGGATGTCGTCTCATTCTTGGGTTAGTATCTGACAGCATGTGCTGAACACGGGGTATGGTGCGGCCCACGTTCAAATCATGCGCGTTATTCCAACCCTATCCCTGTTGGTTGAGATAGATGAAATGGTCAGTGTTAATGCTTTTTGTTCCGGATCGTCACTCAGATCACGATGCCGATGAATGACCTGCTTGAACCCGTACGAGATGTGATGTGTTGAGGTCGATCCGATGTGCCAGATTTGAGATATCAGCACTTTCAGCTCTCCTTTTGTCCATCCGAGTGCAGATCGATCCTTTGGCACGTTATTCTATTCGTGATTTCAAACGATATGTGATGCCCAATAATACCAATGGCCCTCAATGGTCAACAAATCGAGAATTTCAACAAATCGAGAATTCGCTTCCGGCAAAGAAATGAAAGAAAATCCTGCATGACCTTCTAGCCAGTCCAGCTCACGCCGCAGGTTAGAGGATGTCGGGACGGAGAGACATTCCCCAAATCTCTTTCTGATCCCGAGCGATGTGCATCAATAATACTACGTTCATTATACTCAATGAAATTACGTCTCAGAAACCAATCATATCTTACAATAAGCAATAGTGAGCCATGAAATCTGCTGATTATGTAGCCATTATCACACTCGATACGTCTATTCACTCATTTATCAGAGAAACGTCGGTTTAGATTGTCAATATTTAGCATTCACAATTAGCACTCAATATCTCTTAGCCAGAAGTTTCTTCTCAAAAATAATCCACAATTCCAGGAGGACTCGATATAAATCAATCCTACTGATGGCGGGGTTCGGTTTCAGGTAGGAGAGAGGTGACGAATACGATCAGATTCTTCCGGCAAGACGTAAATAACTGGCCAACTATGGAGTAGCATGTACACAAATTGTGGAATGATTTTTCGATAACTCAAAATATTAGTGCATATACTAGCCACCCAGAATAAATAAGTCTATTGGGCACTGATTTGCTAGGATTAGAACCTTGAAAGACAATCTTCGTTTCTTTTTCCCCCCTTGTAAGGTATTTTTGACAGTACGTATCTGTACCTGGATCATGCGAGCTCACCGCGAGTGGAGCATATGCTAAAGCCTTACTATGAAAATTATCAGATCGTTCTTCTTTAACACGTACTTGCGTGTATTTGTTATACACTTATGCGTCGTCCGGAAAACACAACCAAAACTTTATATACCTGGGTATTCTTAATATAAGCTTCGCTTTGACTCGCTTTTCTTTTACAAGTTCGAAAACTTAATCTGACATTTTTGGGTCGGCGTGTCAATGCTGAGAACATGATGAGTAGCACAGTGAGTGTCCCTGACAAGGGACCGACATTTATCGCCGTGACTGGCGTCTTGTCAGGCATAGCGTTTGTTCTCGTCGTCTACAGACTCGTGCACGGCTGGACCTTCCGAAAGGCCATATACACGGATGATATACTAATTGCTTGTTCTATGGTGCGTTTTTCTGATTTCATTAAATCAACGTCTGATTGACAATTTGTCCCGCAGACCGTACAAATCATCACCACAATAGTAGGAGATCTAGGTAAGAGTGCAAACCCTGCTCTGTTGTTTTTACGATGTTTTCTGCGCATTTTACGGCTGACATGTACAAATAGCAAACCACTATGGCTTTGGTCGGCACAAAACAGATATTGCAAAATCTGGTGGAAACCTGGTGGTAGCGTTAAAGGTTTGACATGCCCTCTCCTTCCTCAGTTTCCTCCTATCTTGATAGTCAGACCAAGCTGAGGCTCAATAACTGATGAGTTTTACCTTCAATAGTACTTCTGGCTCTTCCAAGTCTTCTACAAGCTAGTGTTATGCTTGACTAAACTGTCTTTCCTGACATTCTATCTCCGTATCTTTCCCAGCAAGAAATTCCATCGGATCTGCCACATAACCATGGGTGTCATCATTGGCGGAGTTTTCGGCTTCGTCATCGCCACAATCTTCCAGTGTGTCCCCGTAGCAGGCTCCTGGGAAAAGACGCTACCAGCAAAATGCATCAATAACGCCTGGTTCCGCTGGTGGTGGGCAGGCTACAACACTGCATCCGACATCTGGATCTGCCTTCTACCGATGCCCCTTCTTGCGAGACTACAGCTGGACACTGTGCGCAAGATTGGTGTCATGCTCATGTTTGCCCTCGGTCTTTTCGTTTGCGTCACTAGTATCGTCCGTATCACTGCCCTCGTACAAAGTGTCGCTACCACCGATCCAACATGGGGTTCATGGGATGCTTTATTATGGAGTGCTATTGAAGCTAGCACTGGCATTATTTGCGCCTGTCTACCATTCTTGAAGCATCCTCTCAAACAGATGTTCCCCAAACTCTTCTCCTCCTTTGACAGCAAAGTCAGCCGGAGTCGACCAACATACAAACTCAGTGCTCTCTCACAAAGAGGTCATCGAACTCATCCCAATGGGGAGTGGCAGAATCTCGACTCGTCTAAGGTTGCTACAGGCACAGGCAGTATCGGTACGGGCGGCAGTGAGGAAGCTATTGTACCTGGTCACATTATGATGAAGACGGATATCTCGCTCAAGACGGAACGTGTATGATTCTGATTAAGTTTACAGGATGTGATGGAGGGGGTGAGAAGTACTTTGAGATGTTATGATAAGCGATTTCTATTGTGATGTTTACTCTCTTTTTCTTCATTCCTTTTGTAATTATATTAAGGAGGCACCTACTTATTCGTGCTCGAGCCGGAGTTGGGTACTCATTTAATCTAGATCGATTCATTTGTCAAGTGAATGTTTACTTTTGCTTTCATAACAGAAGAATCTCACTAAGACCAAGAATTACTGTAGTCTCAAAAGTTTAGTAGGGTTCGTGGAGACAATAGTGAGGAGGACACTGAGCGGAACCGATTGCGAAATCGTGGTGATATGCAAACACAGTAGGCACTAAAACGAATTGTTATTCACCTCCATGATACGGTTGTTTTCGAGGACTTGCAAGCGTTCAAAACCACTGCTTCGATAACAAATTATCTTGAAAATACAATGTTTGTAAGATACTTATTTATGTTGAGATGGGGTAAGAATTCACGAGGCACTGAGTAGTCAATTAAATAACCTGGGAAGTGACCCAGCAAGCCCTAATTGCCGAAGTTGTTGAGCAGGACCTTTTGAAGGCTGAGCATATTACCAATGAAGAGTATGCAATCTATAATTCAATAATTGCATTTCTCATCCTTCGGGATTCTAGACATCGACAAGTTAGAACTTGATTGCATAAGATCCTTCTGCCTTCATCTCATTAATAACTCCGCTGAGATGCACGCCTTGCTTAGGGCATTCCCGAAATGTGACAGATCAGATATTGCGATCACGTCCGACGTAATAAAGCATGACAAGATCCAAGCACCAACAGAGGTTTAGTCGGAGTCAAAACGAGCAGAACTCTGGAGCATCCACAAAGCTGAAGTATTCAAGAAAGAATCTCTTTGCTGTCTACGTCGTTCCTCAATGAAAGGCTGATATGTTTGCAAGCCCAGCTTTTTATGATCCAACTACCGAACGATCGAATAGAAAGAAATGATGTATGGCCTTACGTGGTATATGTTCAAATAGATCACTTGAGAGTTCTTCTATTTCTTGCATACGTAGTCAGAGATTCGGCGATGTCGATCATGTTTTACGGATGCTCCGGAGTAACGGTTAACTCTTGCCGCGAAGGGCGGGGAAACAAATACACAAAGAACTTACGAGAATTTCATTCTGCCTCTTCTCTGAGACAGCTGGCTAGATCCTTTCTATCCAGTATTTTGCTCGAGAAAGCCTCCCGTGCTTATCTGATTTGCTTTCGCCTAGTCGAGTCTCCAGCCAGAGGATAGAAAACATAAAAGTACCTTCACGATGGCAAAAGAATACAAAGTCCCATTCGAGGTATGCATACACATTGTACCTTGTTGGCAATCTTATCGACTGATTAATCTTGACTTGATGATCAGTTGGACAATCCGGAGCTACTCAAATTCGACTCCTTCGTCAATAACGAGTGGGTTCAATCGAAGAGCCGCGAGAGATTCGAGATCATCGGTAAGATGGACTTACCTTTAGACATTTTCATTGCTAATATTCCACAAAATGACTCTGCTGATGTATTTTGAGTAAATAGATCCCGCATCCGACACCCCTTGGGCCAGCTGCCCTGTGTTCAAGGCCCAAGATGTCCCTCAAGTTGTTGAAACAGCGCATTCAGCATTTCAGCAATTTGCAAAAACCTCCCCAAGACAGCGTGCTGAATGGCTCTTGAAATGGGATAATCTCATAAAAGAGAACAAGATGGACATTGCCAAAATCTTGACACACGAGGCTGGCAAGCCGATTAGAGAAGCTGCAATCGAAGTTGACTTCTCTACTGCGTCTCTGCTGTGGTTCGCGGGCGAGGCAGAGCGTATTGAAGGTACTGTTGCAAATACTTCATATCCTCCTGGCCGAAGGGCGTTCACCATCAAACAACCAATTGGTGTTGCTATTGGGTTGTTGCCATGGAACTTCCCAATCGCCATGCTATTGCGCAAGATCAGTCCAGCACTCGCTGCTGGCTGTCCGATGATTGTAAAGCCTAGTCCAGAAACACCTCTCAGCACATTGGCTCTGGCTTACTTGGCCCAGAAAGCTGGTTTCCCACCTGGTGTCATTACTGTACTGACGACAGATCTTGAAAATACTCCAAATCTCAGTGAAGCTCTTTGCAAGCATCCACTCGTCAGAAAAGTAACTTTCACTGGGTCGACGCGCGTGGGTAAGATCATTGCTGCTCACTGTGCCGAAGGTGTGAAGAAGGTCACACTCGAGCTTGGTGGAAACTCTCCATACATCGTTTTTGATGATGCCAATCTCAATCAGGCTGCCATGTCATTGATGATGGTAAAATGGATGAATGCTGGTCAAGCCTGCATTTCCGCAAACCGTGTCTACGTACAGTCTGGAGTGTACGAAAAATTTGCAGTGATGGTAAAAGAGCACGCGGGAAAAATCATCGTCGGGCACGGCTCAGCCCCTGACACCACCATGGGTCCTCTAACTAGCTCCCGTGGTCTTGATAAAGTCTTGAATCAGATTGACGATGCCACAAAGCATGGTGCCAAAGTAATACTAGGCGGTCATCGTGTGTCAAACAATCCAGGATACTTTATAGAGCCAACGATTATCAAGGATATGACATCTGAAATGTTAATCTCGCGAGAAGAGAGCTTTGCGCCTGTCCTTGCCTTGTACAAATTTGAGACGGAAGAAGAGGTTACAAAATTGGCCAACAATACTAGCATGGGGTTGGCCAGTTATGTATTCACCAAGAACGTCGATCGCATCTGGCGCATGTTTGAGAATCTGGAGGCCGGTATGGTAGGACTCAATTCTGGTAAGTCCTAGTTGTCCTATCTTTCACCTGTTTTGATAGTGTCTAACCGGTAATGTGACCGATTAAGGTCAAGCTTCTACGATGGAAACGCCATTTGGAGGTACCAAGGAGTCGGGCTATGGCAAGGAACAAGGCAAACATGCTATTGAGGAGTATTTGATTACCAAGACTGGCGTTCTGGCCCTCGAGGAGCATGTATAAACTATAATAAGAGATGGAAGTGTGGACAGCATGCGTATGTAGTGCTCTTCAATATTATATCTCCTGAACTGGTTCTGTACGTGAAAGGTTCACAATGACGGATACTCCTCTAAAAGATGTGATCAGAATCTCGCGCCTTGATGCTCTGTCAATATTCCTATATAGGCTGGAATTTCTATAAGCAGATTTACTTGTGATACTATGGACGAGCCGTAACTTCTTCAACCTCGTGGAATGCAGGGGCTCATGACTAAACCCCCATTATCCGCCTTCCTTGACAACCCCAGGAATGTCGCGTATCATACAACCATCAACGGTACGAACATTATTTAACACTTTGGACTCTTTTATAATACGAATCGTGTTGATGGCAAAGAAAGATGCTACAATCTGGTTCATTCGTCTCAAGGAAGACTTCGAGATCCGTTCTATCAATGCGGTTGGAGAAGCTCTAAGAATTGAGATGGCACCTTATTTCAGAACCTGGCGAAGGAAACCCTCATCCTGCAAGTCCACATTCCTGGTATTGAACATTACTGCTCAACTGCTCAACATACACAACGATACTATATCCATTTCCTTCCAGCATGACAACATCTCGTTGTTTACAGAAGTCAATATTGTGCCAGCATTCCTGTGACCAGAACCCGACATACACGTGGAGCATAAAATAAACCAGGGCATGATTCTATTTCCCAAGTCCCTATTTCTTCCAAGGTTTTTTTGACTCGTAAAAAATTTACCTCAGACGAGATTAGTTCTAAAGTTTCCCAATGTTCATTGCTATATAATGACACTACGTGAGAAACGCTCTCAATAAGCGCAAAACAGCTATTCTTTGTGATCACGGATCAAATTCGGTTGTTCTGACGTTCTCCTTATCCCTTTCCTCCGGTTGTTTTTTTTTTTTTAGAAGCTTCACAAATCCATCACACCGACTTTAGCGATACGCTGGCGTACGCTAGAGATCATGTTTTGTATCGGCCTGTTCAACTTCTTGAGGACGCAGAAAGTGCAAGGCGCTCTTGCTTTGATATGTCTCATCACTTTTCCTTTCGTGGTTCCATTGTCCTCGATATTATCATTGAATAAATATAGACAGCACCCTATCAAGAATTTCCAATGTGGTGGTATGGCAAATTTCATTTTCTTTGAATGTGTTTATTCTTGATTTTGAACTGATTTCGTGCTACCGCAGTAAATGCCTTACCAGGACAGGAATTGTGCCCAAAGGGCATGTGCTGTTCTAGATATGGGTATCCATTTGCCCCGGTTTTCTTTCCATATGGCAGTCGCTGATGACTTTTTAGATTCTGTGGGACAACAAAAGACTACTGCGGTCTAGGATGTCAGAGTAACTGTGGGAAAACAGCAGGATCAAAACTGTATGCTCAATTCGATCGCAAGGGCAAGCAATTGCTATGACTGACAGCTGCAAGGTTATCATCGAACAGTGCTTCCTCCTGCCCCGGAGCGATGACTCGATCCATCGCATATTACGAAAGCTGGGCAAGTCATCGGGTCTGCAACAAATACATGCCATCCAACATTGATCCAACACCATACACGCATATCAACTTTGCTTTCGCCCTTATTGATCAGGACGGAAAAGTCATGCTTTCTTTATCCAACGATACCATTCTCTTTGATCAATTGAAGGACGTCCGCGAAAAAAGCCTGACTAGTGACATCGAGTTGTGGATTGCCGTTGGCGGATATGCAGTAGGGGCAGCACCATTTGCCAAATTAGCTGCTACACAGCAGGGTCGTAAGATATTTATCGACTCCGCCTGCGCTTTCATGGACAAATATGGCTTCCAGGGCATGGATCTCGATTGGGAGTATCCGGCAGCTACGGATACTGGTGGCACTACGGCAGACACGAGGAATATGGTCTCATTGGTGAAAGAGTATCGCGAAAAGTGTAAGAATAAAGGCCTGAGTGTGACATTGCCTGGCGGAACGTGTACGTGCTATCGGCTCTCGATGTTTCAGTGCATTCATATCTCAGCAACAGATTGTTCTAACAAACAGCAGTTTATATGGAAGGGTTTGACCTGAAAGGTCTCGAGCCATATGTTGACTGGCTAAACGTCATGGCATACGATCTTCATGGAAGCTGGGAAAAGCCTACTGTCGCGGAACCGCATACCAATCTCTCGGATATCCAGCAGTCACTACAGCTTGTGTGGAACTCAGGAGTAAGTCCTGGCAAAGTTATATTAGGGCTTGCAGACTACGGCAAGACGTACACTTTATCCAGCGACTCGTGCACAAAACCTGGTTGCGCTGCTACTGGTCCTGGTCTCGTAGGGCCGTGCTCCAATGAAGCAGGGAGCTTGCATAATGCCGAAATCGATGCAATTCTAAAGAAGCATCCGGACATAAAGCCCCAACTCGATAAGAAAGCAGCCGTGAAATATTTTTCCTGGGACAAAACGCAATGGTTAGTTGGATTTATAGTAGATTAGATTCACTTTTTCTTCAAGACAGATGCTAATTTTACTTTTGATAGGGTTTCGTACGATGACAAAGAGACATGGCAACTTAAAAAGCAATATGCTGCCGATAAATGTCTTGCAGGGACTTTGGAGTGGGCTGTAGATATGAATGTCGTTTCATCAAAAGATAAGAGGGACGATCTGTAGAGGCTGGTGGTATCATGTATACATAATTTTCTCGGCGTCCATGTCATAGCTCTTCGATGTACATTATATACTCGAAAGTCATAATCTCCAATGACGAAATGTCTTTCAAGATACCCCGTGAATGGCATGTGTTGTACTACCTATCACTTTCTGCATGATACTCATAATGGCCCAACGTGTTCTCATTACTTCATTCTGTATTGATAGTTATTTTTGACCATTCATCGTATCGAAGAGAGGTCGGGGTTTGTCCCGGTCTTCTATCGAGCAATCACGTCCCTTTCTTACACGAGGAACTCAAGCTGCTGAATGAGTCAACACATTATGTAGAACATACCCATGATGAAAAAGAATAGAGCGTTGTTTACATCCAAGTTGTACCTCTTGGTACCTGCCCAGAGATACGTACAATACCATACATGCGTATTGGTAATGGTGGGACGGCTGGGCCCCGCATGGTCTTGGTGGGTCGGACCCGATCATTTTTCGACCATGAACTGAACGATGCATTTTAGATCAACTCTATCGAAGCTTATTTTAACATTGCCCTCGAAAACAGGAATTCATCACGTATTTGCTAGTCTCGGCATTCATTTTCTGCGTTATACAACTAGAATCATTGTTCCGAAGGTACGGCTCTACTCCCGGAGGCTCTGCGAGTATTGGAGACTCGCACATCGGACGAAGAAGCAATTGAATCAACTTAGTCTATCTTGCTCTTCCAAAACATCGATCTGTCACCTACTCAAGACGTCGCAAAATGGAGCACGACGCAGATGAACTGCGTTTGGTGGTTCAGACTCACCCAATAATCGATAATCATGCGCATAATCTTCTCACCGCTGGAAACGCACTCAACTACGAGAAGTATCCGCTAGAGACAATAACCTCGGAAGCTGCAGGTGAAGCCCTCAAGCAGACACCCTATACCTTGTCCCATCGTCTTGCTGTCAAGCAGTTAGCTGTACTATTTGACTGCGAGCCAACATGGGAGGCTATAAAAGCTGCGCGGCGAAAGTGGGTTATTTCAGACTATAAGAACTTAGTCAGGAAATGTCTCGAGGGGACTTATTCGCTGTTATTGGATGATCTGTTGACGGATCATGATATCGAAGACTACAAATGGCATGACCAATTTATTAGTTCAACGACGGGCACGAGAAGAATAGTTCGTATCGAGGCTATTGCGTCGCAAATTCTACGTGATCTCTGGGGTCCAAACTACATAGTCGATGGCTCTCGAGGTAGAGGGATTACGACATTTATGCATGAATTTCGACATCGTATCCAGAAAGATTGCTTGGACCCCATGGTAGCTGGGTTCAAGTCGGTTATTTGTTATCGAAGTGGTTTGAATGTCAAGACAGATGATAACAACTCGATTTCCGAGTTTGACGATATGCTCCGAGATATAGTCATGCATGAGCCTTCACTTCGTATTGCTAAAAAGCAAATGAATGACTTAATATTGAGGATGGCATTGGCAACTATTCGAGACACGGCTCTTCTACATGGATTGAAGCCCAGGCCCATGCAGTTTCATACTGGTCTGGGAGATAATGATATTGACTTGGTACTTGCAAACCCGGCCTATCTTCAGCCACTCATCGAAAAATTTCATGACGTCGATTTTGTCCTCCTGCACTCGTCATATCCGTACACAAGAGAAGCCGGCTATCTCGCGTCCGTTTACTCAAATGTTTATCTTGATCTTGGGGAGGTATACTCCATGGTCAGCAAAGACGCAGATCTTGCTATCTTACGACAAGCTATGGAACTGACGCCTACAAGCCGTCTATTGTGGAGCACCGATGGACATTTTCATCCAGAAACTTACTGGTTATCAAACAAGCAATTCAGGGATGCACTTGAGACGGTAGATTTTCTTATTCTTTCAGTTGAGTGTAGCATTTCTGCTGACTACTTTAGGTTCTAGTCGATCACGTTGAACAAGGTGTATTGACAATTCTAGAAGCCAAAGAAGTGGCAGCGGACATACTCTTCAATAATTCGAATAAACTGTATGATCTCAAGCTAGCTCTACCAACAATCGCATCCGAGAAGAGCAAGTCTAGGTCAAATGATCTCTCCATTACTACCTACACGAAAGATCTGGATGAATTGGCTGCTCAAAATCCAAATGTGATTGTCTGGATGCAATGGGTAGATTACACGGCCACAATCCGCATGCGCATGTTTCCAATCCGTGAACTTCAAAAGATCGTTAGGGGACAACGCCGAATAGGCATCACACTGGCAGTCCTGCATATGTTACAAGACGACACACTCGCACCAGGTGGAATCGCCACAGGTCAATTCTACCTGAAGCCCGATCTATCTTCTTTGCGCAAGAATGTAGCCCTCAAGTCTAATAGTGCTACTGTGATGACTTTCTGGGAAGACGAGAAGGGCGAACGTTTAGAAGGCTGTCCACGCACGACACTGCAGCGGATTATCACAGCGTTGTATCCGATCCAAGTGACGCTTGGATTTGAAATCGAGGTTGTAATACTCCGACGTGATTCGTATGGTCAATGGAACCCTCTTACAACAAACCATTCCTGGTCTAACATGACGACTGATATTCGTCAAAACGCTCTTGCATTATTGGAAGAAATTGTAACAGCTCTGGCCAGCATAGACATTCAAATCGAGCAATTCCACGCCGAGTCTGCTCCCGGACAGTTCGAGTTTGTTCTTCCTCCCGCCCCCCCTCTGGAGGCTATTGATACCCTTCTCAAAGCACGACAGACGATACAAAACGTCGCCGAAGGACGCAGCTATCGCGCCACCCTCTATCCACGTCCGTATCCTTTTGCAGCAGGTACAGCATCACATGCACACTTTTCAATATCACCACCGACAGAAGAGGAGTCCTTCCTAGCCGGAATTCTCACCCATTTTTCAAGTGTGACAGCCTTTTCCTTGGCGCAAGAAATAAGTTACGAGCGTGTCGCATCCGGTGTCTGGGCAGGCAGTGAATGGGTGACATGGGGTACACAAAACCGAGAAGCGCCAATCCGCAGAATTAGTACAGGTCACTGGGAACTGAAACATATTGACGGACTAGCAAATATGTATCTTGCCATGGCTGCGCTGCTTGCGGCTGGGCTTCTAGGGATTACGAATTCGATGTCTCTGACGCACAAGGATTGCCCAGTTGATGCGTCGACGCTGTCCACTGACGAGAGACAACGGCTGGGGATTACTGAAAAGATTCCGAAAAGCCTAGAGGCTAGTCTCACCGCGCTAGAAGGAGATGACGATATGTGTGTTGTACTGGGTATTGGTTTTGTGGAAAAGTATATAGCTGTGAAGCGAGCAGAGGCGAAAAATTTAGCCTCCATGAAGGATGATGAGAGGAGGACATGGCTTATTGAGCGATATTGATTTGCTATGAATGTCTCGTTTGCTCTAAATGACTCCAAGTTGAAATCTTTGTCGTTGGTATTGGGTGCAAAGTTGTTCAAGATCACTAGTATTATATTATGGTGAAATCTAGCGATAAATCAGTCCCAATTTCCCCGTATAATCGGCCTAGCAGGATCCCACGGCCCAATAACGACATTCTTGTACTTCTGCAGACTGATGAGCCACCAGCTACAAGATCCCATCGCCAGTGCCGTAAGAATAGTACTCAGTATTGAGCCAAAAATTGCAGCAGCCCAGCCGCCGCGCAGTGCAGTACCAACGCCCGCGCCGGCTGCAAGAACAAGAGCGAAAGTCAAACAAACATGCCCCGTCCATGACACATGACGCAACTGTCGACGGAAGACGGGAAACAAGCCAAATACCTCTATTGAGAAGAGGGTCAGGCTAAACACGTGTGTAGTCGACGGAAGACGCGAGGCCAATACCGTTGATGCCATTAATGCGGCGTTGGTTGAGAGTGATGCAGGGAATTTCGTAGCGTCAGCCTGTCCTTCGCCGCTGCCATAGTCAAAGGAGAAGATGTTTATGATCATCAGCCAGCAGCTCAGTGCCCAGATAGAGTCACTGGCGGTGGACTTTGTAAGTGATTTTAGAATCGGACTGAGCCCGAGTAAGGCGCAATAAATCAGTAGCGCCGATTTAATGGTTGCGAGACGTTGTCGGTTGCGCGGAGATAATAGTGATTTATTGTCGTCGTATGAATAAAAGGATGGCGGTGCGAGCATTGAAGAAGAGCCTGGTGTCATGGATTGGAAAGAAGCGACACTCATACCAGTACTCCTGCGCCGCAAATGAACTTCTGACCCTGAACGAGAAAGATCTAAGCCCAAACCATGCACATTACCTCCTGCATGGTCATTCGTCTGAAGGCCCGCCGCGGGCGTCTGCGAGGCCGTAGAGCTCGCGCTCGACCCATCGTCGACCTCACCAGAGTCCACAAACTGCGTGGGTTTTGTCGTTTCGTTATCCTCCTTCCATACCCAGGTATCCCACAGCACCCAGCCCAGCAAGGTGCCTATACTTCCGCTACCAACTACCGAAACAGGGCTGATCCTGCTCTGGAAAATCCCGACAAAACAGCATACAAATATCACGACGGAGCACACATGCTGAACGATGACTGTCGAATCGGCGACCAGGGGCCAAAAATCGTATGGCCGGAGGCGTGGGTTTCTTTGTAAATGATCAAGGAAGGTCTCGACGTCCGTGTAATTGTCCGGATCTGTACGTAATCAGTATATTCCAGGTGTATATGAATCTGGCTCCAACATCGTACATGACTGGCGAACCCAGAGTAATTTTTTCCATACACCCTTGCGCTTCTTCCGTCGCCCATCTCGAAACTTGCGAATGTCGTTCTTTCTTGGCTCGGAGCCAGGCACTGCAGGAGGCGGTCTGAGGGCAGCAACAGATGCAGGTGTCGCAACGATTCCATCGATTGGTCTCAAATTTGAGGAGCCATCCTGCCATAACCGCGTTTGGGGGTGAGCGTAGGCATGCTCCGGAGCGAGGCGTGTCGGATCCGGGGGAACACGTTGTGGTAACGGCGGCTTCAGTCCTCCAGCCCTGTTTGGGTGAGTTTCGACGGGAACTGGAGGAGGAACTGGGGGTGGAGATTGAGATTGAGGCGCCATCGGGCCCCATGCGACGTTATGAGCCGAACATGACAGACGATGTCTAAAGAAATGAGGTTGACTGTCGATCTGCGGGTTTGCGGTTGATTAAGCTTTGGCGAGCTCTGATTGGTCGGTGAACGAGAAGTCACGTGATTCTTGATGAATGCGCGGCTGCGGAAGGCTGAATGAAGATGCGGAGTAAACACTCATTCCCTTCGAAGATCTCACTAACAATCTACTTCGCGTCTTTCCACAAAGAATCACTTGTACATACACCGATGATACGAACTCATTAAAAGTTTGGGCTCTTTGTTGATTGACGATATAGTGCCCGACATTGCCAGCGCGTGTCCTGGCATATCAGTCCTGATTTCCAACTTTCAGTACATTTCGATCTGGTAGATCATAATATACAAACTACACACAAAAACCTCCGAATTTATGGCCGACGGAGGGACCCCTGGGGACCTGAGGTAAGGGAAAGTTCTGCCAAGCCTAAAAGATGTGGAGAACAAGTTCTCGCACACGATATGATATCCACTTCCACCTACGCGTTTCCCAGAGACGCCAAGCATCTGTACCACTCATGGAAAGTTGGATACTGACATGTTGACAAGATCGGCCAGCTTGCTGAGGCAAGTAGAAGGTACTGCCGTAAAGCCTGAGGCGTCCACACCTGGCAACCAGAAGACCAACAGGGTGGTACTGGCACCGGGGCATCAACTTCCAGCTCATTTGACCCAGCTCTTGGAAGAATGGCATCAAAACCACCCGAGCGAACGACCACTGGCTGGATTCAAGAAAAAGGGTTCAAGTGAGGACGAGAAGCGAGTATTCACTTTTCTGTCGCGGGATCAAAAACCATGCCCACCGTTGGAAGAGATCATTATCAGCAGACCAGTACACTATTGGGTCTACTACTTGCCTATTCATGAAGGCAACCAAACGGGTGCTTTTGTCAGACCTTTGACATGGGGAAATAGGATTTGCTTCATGAAGAAATGGCAGGGAGGCAGTAACTTCCAACCACAGCCTATCGCCGTCCGGCTGACGCAGATTGACGACTCATTCGGCGAGTTCCCAGACGATAGCCAGTGGCAGAGAGCAACGGAAAAAAAACTACCAAATGAGTTGAAAGCCGACGAAGACGAGCAGATCATCCGACATAGCATATCCAGGAAGAGGTCGCGCGATCGAAGCGATTCTACGAGCAGTTCGGGCAGCGACATTTACCCTGAAGTCGTCAGGTCCTCAAATCGAAAACAGCAGCATCGAGCTCGGTCAGTGCACGCTCGACCATCCGATGGCGCGCTTATAGGCATTGGCAATGATGACGAAGTCGAAGCAACACCCGTCGGACTATCAAATCGAGGCTTTCCCATCATTTCGCGCTCAGCAACTGTCAGCAGGTTTACAAATGTTCAATCCTATAATTCTAGAAACGCCACATCTCGAACTTCCCTACCACATACTCTACATGGAGGTGCCACACTGCTCACTTCACCTTTTATGGTTAATGCGCCGAGCACCACCACCAGTGATTCAGGCGTCGACCTCACAACAGCAGCAACTACAAGTCACCCACATCCGACCTGTTCGGAATCGACAATCATCACATTCAAGCTCCGTATACCGCGAACCAGAATGGAACGGCACATCCGCATCGAAGACAACGAGCACAATGCAGAGGACCTTTTCAAAGAAGCAACGCAATACTTCCGACGCCACGACAGACTAATCGGCACACCGATACTAGAGTGCGTCATCGAGGGCGAACCCGATTGCCGATGCATTTATAATGCGAAAGAATTGCGGTACTTCATTGAAGAGCTTCGCGAGCGAGGAGAAATCGTCAAAGTGACCGTGACACAAAGCTTTTGAGAATAGACTTTTTTCTATTTATCTTTATTACTATTCTAACATTTGAGCGATTTGATTTTCCTTTTTGTTTTTTAGGGTCGGATGGGTCAGGCTAGATGGGTTCGAGATATTCACTGGAGTTTTACATATCTGTTGTCCTTTTTCTTGCTTGACGATACCATGTAAATTTGAGACGAACGAATCGAGAATTTTCATTTTTACCTAAATGCGCAGCTTTCTTACTTATGGTCATGGAAGAATTAAGCATCTAATCCTTGGGGTTTTGGACATGGATATGGATGGTAATGGTTAAAATATGTCCGGTGGAGCTTCGCATCATTTCATAGCCCCCCAAAATAGCACCATCATCATCATCATGATTTCTTCTATACGTCTATGCATAAATGTACAACGAAACAACAAGGCACAATGACCGCAAAACCGGAAGCTCGCAATTTAATCGCTCTTAACGAGGTTGGTGTATGCGTGGGTTGGATGTAAATGCTCAATGCATGAAAACATGACCCCTAGTATCTGAGAAGATCTTAGGTGGAAATGACTTGAAAGAGGAATCTCCTAGACACCAGGCAGGAGATAGAGCGGCTGCAATGAGTTTCCGTTCGCCAATTCCCCGAAAAGAAAACCCTTTCTATATCTCTATTGTTGTTTCTCTAATTCCGCCTGTTGAGATTGATTGATTTCTTGCGCAAGATTCTCACGAAATTCTTTCGTCGCTGATGCCTCGTCGATGCTGCTTCGACGCCCCCAATTTTGAGGCTGTAATTTAAGAAACGCGCCGACTGCGCCGAGATACCCTTCATGTCGTAAAAAGTAAGCTTGCTTTTCGCCTTTGGACCAAAACTTGATAGCATATGATAGCGTGTTCATGGTTTGGAGGTGACCGCGAATGAAGGAACCACCAAAGTAGATGTGTTTCAGCTGATGTTTCTCGGATTGTAAATACGCAATTTGACCGATATTATTACTGAAGTTCGGGGTTAGCGTCGAAAATAAATGTTCGGCAGATACGAGGGTTATCTGACCTGATTGCAAACAAAAGACTTCGACTCATATCGGCATGGCTGAATTGTACTGGCGGGGTATCTTCTGGGTCCTCACCAAGATCGGAGCCATCTTCAGCCCGTTGCTCAGCACTGCGTTTCAATTTCAAAACTTTGCCAAAAGTACTGGCAATTGCCGTACTCTTCAATCCGATTTTGTTATAGTCCATTCCATAGATATCGCCCACCAACATATCAACGCCACTGTTATCACCTCGGTCGGCCATTGCTAGCATATCGTCGAACGTAGTAGCACCTGTTAACAGCGCCATTATGCCCCAGAAAGTTCCTCCACCGAGATGCGTTCCTCCCACGCGTTGAAATTCTTTAGGACCAGACACCTTGATCATTGACACTCCTGAGCCGATATTGACAAGTAGATATGGATAGACGCTCCCGTTGGGTTCTGCAAACTTCATCGGCTCGGTTTCACTATAGCTAAAAACTTCGTGGGGTATCTCGGTAATGAAGAAGTTGAGGCCTAAGACAAAATTATGTGAGTCCTGATCGAACGTAGCTTGGGTTTCAACCTTGTCCTTACCTGTAATCAAGCAGTCCATCTCATCCTCTCGTAGAATGTCCACCTTCAATGTTTCCTTCAATTTGTCATAGTACTTGTAAGCACCTCCTCCCGTCGCGACAACACACAATTCGCCGGGCGCGGAGCCATTGAGTCTTTCATGGTCTTCCTTCAACTGTTTGATGAACTCGATGCATCGATCTATCCGTTCGGTCTCGAATTTGATGAAATTTAGTCGGCCACCCTCGGATTGTGAGGAAATTTCTCTGGTGAAATAGACTAGTTTTGCCAATGATCCTCCAATCTGTGAACAAAAAGCTGTAATTTAGTGAATGCTTTATAGGAGAAGCTGCTTGTTGGCCGGTGTATCTTAGCTAGCACAGAGCTAGAAGAAAGTGCGGGGAAATGCCGCAAAAGAAGTTGCATGCGACTTACATCAACTGCCACATGACTCACGACGCTTGTATGGTGAGGGAGTCGGATGTCTTTGCGCTCGTACACTATCCCATCTTCTTCTGCTGGACTTTCTGGAGTCGGTGGTTGATCGTCCACGATATAGGCACCTTGCACGTTGATTTTCACAGCTCCCGGATTGATGATAGCGTCTTCCAAACTAGGGCGGGAGGGGTCGGTCTCGGCGGCATTGTTCTGAGTGGGCAACATTGTGCTATCGTTGACGTGGCAGCGACAGCGACAGCTTCTAGCTGTTCGCGTCGCAGATATGGACTTCGGTGATTAATGGGAAGTAAAGAAGACTGAGGATTGAACCATGATTGGAATTGTGTGTCTGCTAGGCTGATCTTGATAAGCTGGTCGTGCCCAGGCTTACGGCGTAGATCTCCTTCTGACTAACAACGTAGTACTGATTTCTCGAATCCGTCACCGAGCGTCTGGTTGTTAAAAGAGATTTTGTGCTTGAACAAATGATTCGCACTCCATTCGGCCCGAGGGAGATCGATCTCTTGAGACACTGACTTATCAGAGAGATATGTCAGCGATCCTGTGACTCGGTGAAAAAGATTGGATCCATAGTTCGGGCAAGCGGGTACTCCGCATTCGTATTTACGTACCTCAACGCTTTCTCCGATGGTGTTTGTCCCTTTGTAGCACTCCAGGCACCAGCAATATCTGATGTCGGAAGGATTTGGTGGATTGTCCGCAACAGGACATTTCGACCGCGCAATGAAGCTGCCATTGACTGTAAGTGCGCAAAAAAAAAAATAACAATAAAAAAAAAACAAACGGAGCTCGAATTAGGTACGGTACGGTAGATTTGGACGGTAAGCACAAATGCCGATGAATATGGAACCGAGGCGTCGGCACGACCCTGCAGGTTATTTGTACGTGATATGATTTACCTCAAGCCTATTGACTAACAGTCGGCGAGAGCATCTCGCATGCACATAAATTTTAAAACGCAATGGCATAGAGGTGGTATGCTAGGCCATTGACTACGAGTAATGACGCAAGCAAGACGGAGAACGTTGGCTGTTATACAGCATGCAGGTCAGGTTGGAGATGCACACAATGCTCGGGACAATCGGAACGCAATATCAATGAGGTTTGATAATGCATGAGGAAGTGAAGATCTATTGAGTCTTTGAGCATGAAGTAAAGAGTGTAGAGAAGGGGGAGCGTACCTGCCTGGGCGAGGGATAACGTGACAGTGCATGTGCTATCGAGGAGGCTACATCCGTTCCTCCTTCCCACTTGGGCAGGCGCACACATGTACACGCTCTTTCTTTAATCTCAGTCATTGTCTTCGACCATGACGAATAGAGCCATGGCCGCTTTATCTTGCGCCGCTATCTCAGTCTTCTCTGGCACATTTACATCTTACAGATGCTTGCTCCTCACATGCTTGATGTTTATATCAGAATCAATGTGTCTTTAGCGAAAGGTAGCCATCATGCGACTTTCGATTGTCCACATGATTTTCTTGTTCAGCTATGCTGAGACTCTCTCTCCCCCTCGAATTCTGCAACCCGGTCATGCTCTCCAGCCTTCATCCGACGAGCCACAAACGAACGATGCCGAACACATGGCCAAGCATCAACCTCCTCAGTGGGCAGAGAATGAAACCCAAGACTCTCGGCAAGTATTCAGCAGTCCGTTTCAAGTCGTCGGCCAATCTGGCGTCCCGGCTATGGCGGCTGCTCTGATGCCGAACGGCAACGTCATTTTTGTCGACAAAGATCGAAAACTATACACAGCTTATACTGGACAACGGTCAATATGCTTATTCGGCTGAGTACAATCTCACGACAAACACAGCACACGGATTGTCTTTAAGTACGAATCCATTCTGCTCGGGTGGTGCGTTTCTCGCCGACGGAAGACTTGTGTCAATAGGGGGCAACGGGCCCTTGCCGGAAATTGACCCAACTGTCGGTGACGGATTTCAAGGAATACGGTATCTTGAGCGTGGAGTAGATCATGATGACTGGTATGAACCCGGTCACTTACTATCAACTCCTCGTTGGTATGCCAGTGTTCAGATGATGCAAGATAAGAGACTGTTCGTCGCCTCCGGTAGCCGCAACGGAATGGATCCGATGCAAAGCGAAAACAACAATCCGACATTCGAAATATTGGATGCAGATGGTATACCTGCCAATGAAAGTACAATGCTATCCATATTGTCAAGTAATCAGCCATATCACATGTATCCTTTCTTGCATCTCTTGAAGAATGGACTGCTCTTCATCTTTGTTGCGCGATCCGCGGAGTTATACGATCCTGATAGTCAGGAAACCATTGTGCGGCTGCCAAACCTGCCGGGAACGTACAGAACTTATCCGAACACCGGTGGGAGCGTCCTTCTGCCACTCTCAAAGGAGAACGAATGGGAGCCAGAAGTCGTTGTTTGTGGCGGCGGAGCTTATGCGGATATCGCAAGCCCTGCGGATCGAACTTGTGGGCGTATCAAGCCACTATCAGATTCTCCTGAATGGCACCTGGAAGAGATGCCGGAGCCAAGGGTTATGGTTGAAGGTCTTCTTCTCCCTGATGGGAAAGTACTCTGGTTGAATGGTGCTCGACGGGGTGCACAGGGCTTTGGCACAGCTCAGGAACCATGTTTCAGTGCACTTATATACGATCCTGAAAAGCCTCGCGGAAGCAGATGGAGCCATGAAGGCACTTCCAATATTCCCCGTCTGTATCACTCCGTGGCACTTTTACTGTTAGATGGTACTGTCATGATCGCTGGCTCGAATCCGGTGGAACAGCCTCTACTGGAGCCAGACTACAGGAGTCCAGAGACTTCCTATGTGACTGAATTTCGAGTTGAGGTCTACACGCCCCCATATCTGTCAGGGGTAAATGCATTGATTAGACCCCAAGATATCACACTCTCGCAAAGGAATCTTACTGTAGCCGATGATGAGTCTTTCAGTATCGCCTTCACGTGCGACACAAACTCGATGGATCTGAAAATCGCCCTCTATCATGGCGGTTTCGCCACACATTCCTTACACATGGGCCAGCGTCTGCTTTTCCTGGACCATGAGGGCTTCAGTCCGAGTCTGGAGGAACAAATCGTCAAAGTCTACATGCCAGCAGTGTCGAGTGTCGCACCTCCTGGCCCTTATGTGATCTATGTTGTCGTAGATGGTGTTCCTGGACTAGGGCAATATGTTATGGTGAGCTGAGTGCGAGAAAGTCAAAGAGAGTACTTTCACTACAAGATCCTTTGCGACCTGACTGTCAAAAGACGCAGGCAATACTCATTGTTAATTATACTTCAGGCTTTAGGTCAATTCGTTCATTCACTTTATCTCTTTCTTCACTGTTGCCCACTTCTGTTCTTACCTGCCAGATAACATACAACTGGGCAAAGCCTTCCTTTCACATGACGTGTCTTTGTTAACGCCATCTGTCTGTTTGTATGTCCTAAGCAGAAGTAGGAAGCTGCGCCCAGTGACGCCCAGCTCACTTTCCTGTTTGGCCTGTTTGCTCCTGCCGTCTGAGATCCCTATTTATGTTCCCTCTCTCATCCTCTCTTGCTAGTTCTCTCTTCCACCTTCCTCCTACCACCTGAAGTCTCATCCTCCCATTCTTATTTCATCTTGATCTTTCATCTCACACACATTTCCTCCCATCCTTCTCTTACTACTCCTTTTTATCTCACTCATCACATCATTTTCAATGACCATGAATTCATTCGGCACTGAAGAGATGGCAGCTGTCTTACCTGACGTTGCTGGGACTCCAGAGATTACAGAGGTTCTCAGCCGTGTCGACCAAGAAGCTGCAGTTATTGCCCGCGACAAAGGCTGGACAGAGCCCGAGAAATACGACTACTCGCGATATGCAGGTTCCGCTGGAGATCTAGCGGCTCGCAATTCCGACTACGACGCGATCCCTTGGGCCTCTGACGCTCGTAAGTATGAGTGGAAAGAAGAGTATGGGGAGGTCGGTCCTGAAGACGAACAACTGGAGAACATACTGTATCGCCATGACTTGATCAATCGTGCTGGCATCAAATTCGATAAGTAAGCTTCCTTCACCCGCTCTCGACATTTGTTTTTTTTGCTACATGCTAAATTTTCCTCGCAGTCTAAGCAGCATCAAAGTAGTCGTCGAAGCTGTCGAAAAGATTTCTCCGATCGCGCGCTTTGCCGATGCTGGTTTGCATCCTATCATGGAGAAAAACGTGAAAATGTGTGGCTACGCGATCCCAACTCCTATCCAAGCATATGGGATCCCTACGATTCTCGAAGGACACGACCTGATGGCTATCGCACAAACTGGTATATATCACTCGTTTGAAAAGTTTCTGACTTAGCGCTAAATTTATATCGACTAGGCTCTGGCAAGACGGCAACTTACCTGATCCCAATCTTGTCGAAACTGATGGGAAAGGCCAAAAAGCTGGCCGCACCTCGCCCTTATGTCGCAGAAGGCTTCGATCCCAAGGTTCACGGAGTTCGTGCTGAGCCGTTGGTTCTGGTCGTCGTGCCTACTCGCGAGCTAGCTTGCCAAATCTTTGATGAGGCTCGTCGTCTCTGCTATCGCTCCATGCTACGTCCCTGCGTCGCTTATGGAGGTGGACCCGTCTCCCACCAACGCATGGAGTTGCAAAAGGGATGTGATATTCTTATCGGTACTCCAGGACGCCTCATTGACTTCATGGGCCAATCTCACGTTCTTTCGTTGAAACGCGTTCGGTACGTCGCGTTTCCAATCAACAAAAATAGGCACTCAACTGACTTTGATTTAGGTACACCGTCATCGACGAAGCCGACGAGCTTCTTAATTCCGGCTGGGAGACCGAGTTTGCTCAGCTCCTGTCTGGTGGAGGTACGCAACTGGCAATAAGATCACAACTCTCCCTATAAGATGCACTATTTAATATCGATGACAGACTCCAACGAGGATGCTGATCATCGCTACATGATGTTTTCGGCAACCTTCAACAAAACGTGCCGCCAGGTTGCTAAGAAGTACTTGGAGCATGGATATGTGCGTGTCCGTGTTGGTCGTCTCGGGAGCAGCCATGCCAACATCGAGCAACGTGTGAGTACAATGATGGGACCTCCATCCAAGTGTCTAGGTATCCAGACTAAAGATCAACGATCTAGGTGGTCTATGCGGAAGACTTCGCCAAGCAGCAGTGCCTTTATGACCTGCTTCTCTCCATGCCTCCGGCGCGTACTCTTATCTTCGTCAATACCAAAGCGCAGGCAGATCGCCTCGATGACTTCTTGTACAATCGAGGACTTCCCAGCACCTCAATCCATTCTGACCGTACTCAGCGCGAACGTGAGGATGCTATGTACGTCACCGTCACGACTTCTGAGCTTGATAGCTTGAGCAATTCTGATCTGAAGATTCACTAGGTCGGCTTTTCGCATTGGGAAGACTCCCATCCTCATCGCTACCGGGGTGTCTGCTCGCGGCCTGGACATCAAGAATGTCATGCATGTGATCAACTACGACCTCCCCAGCTCTGATCAGGGTGGCATCGACGAATACACTCACCGTATCGGTATGTGACGCATCGTGATCAAGTGTTTGCTTCCATACTGACATGAAATCTATCAAGGTCGTACTGCACGCATTGGCAATGAGGGTATCGCTACGTCTCTCTACAACCATGAGAAGAACCACGATATTGCGCAAGACCTTGTAAAAGTTCTTTTAGAGAATGGGCAGGCAGTTCCCGACTTTCTCGAGGAGTTGAGACCCGAGGGCGAGCTTGTCTTTGACAACGATGACAGCGATGAAGATGAAGAGGATCAGGAAGTTGCCGCTGGCGGAGAACCTCAGCTCGCCGAGCCCGCTGTCTCCGATGAGTTCGCTGCTTCCTATCAAGAGACTGCCGTTGAAGTACCTGCTGCTGGTGGCGACGACTTTTCCTGGTAGCCGTGACTCGGATGTTGTTGAAGTGGTCAGGCATGCCTGCTCATTCACACATCAACCCTGATATCGAGACAGTTTCGATCGGTTCTGAGTGATTCCTTGTGCAAAACTGCCTCTTGTCTTCTCTGTCAATGTTTGAATCGGTACAAATGAATAAGAAAAATCCAGGGAAAAAAATGTGGGAAAACTGTAAGGGAAGTAAGACACCAACAGAAGCACCGGAAAGCCATGAGACTTTGTCAAGGTGCAAAGTGTCTGAAAACCAAAGTTAATGATGATGGGAATACAGTCTCAAGGCCAGATAGGAAGGAGCTGCTTGGGTAGTCACCATCCCTCCTACGTAGTTGCCATGAATACAAATTTGGGGATCCTCAATAGTCACACTTCCTCCTCCTCTGACTTTCTTCCCTGGACTTCTTCCCAAGCATTGGGACATTGTACGTTCTTCATATGTCCTCACGCATCCTTTACCCATGATGAAGCTCCTTACAGTTCTAGCATACTATGTCCTTTTTATCGTCATCTCCTCAGCTAACGCGATGACGCCGCTCCGCAGACGTGCTCGCGGATTCGTCATTGACGACTTTTGCAGAACGTCCGTCAACAATCTCGGTGCATGGCATGGCCCTGGCGAGGCTCTTCCAATTGAGTATGACCAAGACGACGACGATGATTGTCTCGTACGATTTTCCCCGTCCAGTCCGGACCACAACTATCATACCCAGTTCTCCTATTCCTGTTTTGACCTCTCCAAATACCGAAAGATGTTTCTTCACGTTAAGTATACCGGCAGCGATGCTTTCACTATTTCCCTGTATCAACATAACGGGGCTTGTAACCCCTGGCGTGCTCCGTTTCCAGGAACATTCGATAGCGTCGAAGCATCTCGCTACGTGGCTGATGATGGAGGAGACATCTACGTTCCTTTATCTCATTTCTATATCGATTTCAAGCGAGCGTCATCCGTCGCTTTTCATGGATTCTACACAAATGAGGAAACTGTTCTCCACAAAGTTGAGATTGTCAAGCATTTGCCCGACGACGTCGATGTTCCTAGGAAGTTGCCAACGGGAACGATGGTGTTGAACTGCAAGAGGCCGAATTCCTTTGCATTTGGCATCGATGACGGCGACCCAGCACTGGCTCAGGAGGTCATGGAGATCCTCGAGGAAGAGGGTATCAAGGTCACCTTTTTTGTTGTTGGGAAGGGATTGCGGGATCCAGATACTAATTTTACAAATCTGTACTCGGAGATGCTCGAACGAGGTCATCAGGTGGCATTGCACTCCAATACACATCCAAAGTAAGCCCCCCCGCTTGGTTTCCACAGGCAACTGGACTGAAGTGAGATTTGCAGGATGGAAGGTTTGCAGACGATAGATGAGATCGATGATGAGATCAACGGGGGACAGCATGCTCTTAAGGACCTTCTTGGAGTCAGGTGTAAGTTTTGCTTCTGCGGTTTGTGTCTACTTAGTTTCAACAACTGATCAACTGCTCAAAGCTCGATATTTTCGTCCTCCATATGGTACCGTCGGAGCTCGAATGAGACAGCGTCTTGCGGCCCATATCGACAATCCATACATTGTCAACTGGAGTGTTGACGTCGAGGACTGGCTATGGGCAAATACCGACGAGCCCTGGAGGCAATTGAAAGCATTCCGTCGTGACGTCGAGCGAGGTGGAGACCTAGTGGTGATGCACTATCTTACCTGGAGTACGGTCAAATACTTCCGAGACTTTATAGATATCGCTAAAAGGAAAGGCAAGCGGATTATGAGGATTGACCAGTGTATGATGGATCCTGATGCCCCTAAGCTGTCGAGATTGAAGTCATGGCAGGACGATAGTGAGGAGTCGAAGATGCTGCGAACGCAAGTTCACAGCCAACATGAAGTTGAAGGAGATGAATTTGAAGAAGGAGGCTCGAACAATGGAGACTAGGAATGATTGGAAGTGATTTGCGTGAAAGCAGGGGACCTAGTTATTTCTATCGATATCATCTTTATATATTACTATGAATCACAGGATGATCGTTCTGATTCGTACTTGGCCGACATATTCGGAGATCTTATCAGATCTGACCCCTCACCCGGCAACAGCACGACTTCGACATCACCACAACCCATGTGTATCGCAGTGCAATGCTCATTAGCCATACACAATGTCGGCCTCCACAACCCCATCCAACGCCAATCTCTCTGATTCCTCATCCTACCCACGCCAAATCTACCTCCCCTCCGAAAACATCTACCTTGAACTAACCCACTCCCCGCTCGACACCAACCTGATCCTCGCGCAAGTCTCCTCCCCCGCCGCCGGCGCCAACGTCCTGTTTCTCGGCACAACACGCGACACATTCGACGACCGCCCCGTTTCGCAACTCAGCTACTCCGCCTATGCGCCTCTAGCCCTAAAAACACTTACCACAATCGCCCGGGACACATTCACCCGCTTCGAAGGGATCAAGGGTATCAGTATATCTCATAGATTGGGCGTCGTGCCGGTCACGGAAGCGAGTATTGCAATTGCGATTAGTGCGGCGCATAGAGGACCGGGTTGGCGGGCGGCGGAGGATGTGCTGGAGAGGTGTAAGGAGCGATTGGAGGTCTGGAAGAGGGAGGAGTTTGTGGGCGAGAAGCCGGAGGACGGGGAGTGGAGGGCTAATAAGGATAGGGATGCTAGTGGGAGGGTAGTTGAGTCTTCTTCGAACTAGAATCACCGTCAACCAGAGCTATCGTTGAGGAGTGCTTTTGAAATTGAATAGAAAGCAGCGTTTGAGCATGGGGAGTGGAGTTTTTTCGGGTAGCTGATTTGATGCATCTTGGGTAGGTTCTCACTTATTCTCGGTTTCTGATGATGAGGTATGGGACGTTGACTGGTTGCAGAGGTATTTCCCTCCGCCATTGAAAGAGCGGACGATACTCGCTTTGCACGTACGCGCGATGGATGAGACGTTGAGATGAGTGCTTGCATGAATCCTCGCTAGATAATCGGCCATTTTCAACCCAAACATATCGAAACATGGTGATGATAATGATAATAATAATACAGTCTATTCTCTTCCTTCCCTCCAGTCCAATTTCGTTAAACATCCAACTTCTTGCCCTCCCTCTTCCAATCATTTACATGCTCCATAATCAACCTTGTCGCACTCTCCGGCGTATCCTGCCTGCCCACACACTCCACAAAATCGCCCTCCGGATCCATCAGATAGAAATAAATACTGTGATCCACCAAATAATCTTCTCCGGGCTTCACATTCTCCGGCGTACTGAAATATACTCGATACGCTTTGCAGACTTGTTTCACCTGTTGGTACGTACCCGTCAAACCGATGATCTCGGGATGGAATTCGGCGAGGTATTTTCGCAGAACCTCGGGAGTATCGCGTGCGGGATCGCAGGTGATGAATACTGGACGCATGACTTCGGCGCCGTTAGAGGCTTCTTTGACTTTATCGATTATGGAGGCCATTTTATCGAGTTCATCGGGGCAGATATCCGGGCAGTGCGTGAAGCCGAAGTATACCTTCCATCAAATCAGCAGGCACCTTAACCACATAGAGGGGGAGATTGTGAAGAACATACGAAGCTATACTTGCCCTTCAAATCCTCCGCCGTAAACTCCTTCCCGTCCAGATCCTTGAGCACAAATGGACCACCAACCTTGGGTCTTCCGACGCCCTTGCTCATTTCCGTAATGCGTTTACGTTCCAGACGAGCCTTCTCGACGCGGAAGTAGATGATCATGCCCGCACCAGTCAAGACGAATAGCAAGGCCGCTTTCCATGAGAATGGACCCGTGCGTTGTCGGGATTTCATTTGCTGAATTGTTTTCGCTGGTCGGGCGGACGTTGTAGAAAATGATCTCGTCGTTGGTAAAGAAAATCCATTGCGGAATTGTTGTGACTGAGTCTGTCGTTGAGAGCGGAGTGCGACTTGCGATATCGATGAGCGCGAGAGGTAGGACGTCGTCGATGAGGAGACCTTTGGTGCAGCGAGCGCACAGAGGCGGCCAGTCCGGCCCATTGATCGGGACAGGGATGGGAGTGAGGAAGCCATACGACGGTATATGCAATTGTCGCTTGCCAGCTCTGCGAGACTTGACTGTTGAGAAGAGAGACGCAAGCCCAAAATCATGCGGAGATCCATGGATGTCATGAAATCCGCGCCCTGTGGATCCACTTCCGAGAGGTTACTTCCTTTCCAGGTTAGTGTAGGATTGCCATTAGTAATCGTCTTGTTCAAAAAAAAAAGAGTCAATATCCGAAAGATTTTCATTTAGGTAGAAGAAGGACATATCTGTAGAATTAGAGAATTAGCTGGCTCTCAATTTCTTGCTTGAAGTTGACTGTAGCTTGTAATTTAAGAGAAGAGTGCGCGCATAATGATCCTGGTGCAGCTATATATAAAGGTAGCTGAGAGAGAAACACATCAATACCCAGGTCGCAGCAACCTCTCGACTCTGGTTAAACTGATAGTATTTAAAGATCGAATACTTGGGCATCGACGTCAATACTCACGCTACAGTGAGCTTTCAACTATCGATCACAGCAAGACAGGATGTGATCCGCCGGTTGTTTCCAGGCGCAGAGCTCATATCCATAAAACACCAAGATCAGCCTGGGAGCTGGCCGAGGGCCACAGGTACATTGGTGAGAGGACCCAACGGCAATATATATTTAGATTAATAAGTCTATATCCGAAGTATTTTAGTAGAGAAGAGTATCGGCTTTTTATTCCTCATTTAAGACCTAGCGATCATGTCACGCATAATAAGGATAAGAAAGAAATGGCGCCTTTAACGCTGTGCAGTAATGCAATAAAACGAATATTACTTCATGTGGCACTGGCACGGCGAGAGAGAAAATTTCAGAAACAAAAAAGAGAAGAATCTTGTTTGGACGAAGAAAAGAAAAGGTAAGAAAAGAGGAGAAGATAAGAAAATTGAACCGGAAATTAGAGACATGAGAATGTATACGTAAATAGACGAAGAGAGAAAAAAATTTGCTATGAGACATTTGAAAACTCCATATCATATCCAACGAAGAGAAAGAAATAAGGAAAACGAAATGCAAGGTTTGTTCATGATGCTTGTATGAGGCTGTCGAGAGTATGAAAAGTAGAAAAGCAAAGTTCTAAGGCTCACATTCAGCGGCCAGGGAGAGAGTCTGGGCGTGACTCAACCGTGGTTGCCCGGCCTGACAGGTTAATGCAAACCCCGACTAGCCTGGCTGGCACGACTGGGACTGGTTCGGCTTCGCTCGTCTTCCTCTTCTAATACGTCACTGAGACGCGTTGGATGGCGGTGCCGAGGGGTGATAGAGTCCCAACCGCCCCATCCAGAGCCGCTGTAGTCGACGTTGCCCTGGCCGTAGCCGTGGACGGAGGACGCGGCTGTTGTGCCGGGAGGATAGGAAGCTGGGTCGTATGGTTCTTCTTCATCATCGTCGTATCCTTCGCTGCCTGCATATCCATGCTGAGGATCGTGACGGTAGTCGGGGTGTGTTACGGTGCCGTAGTCTTCTTCGACTTCGCTGCCTTCGGTGCTGGCGACATAAGAGCGAGCATCGGGTTCGGGCTCGTTGTGAAGAGCTTGGCCGCCATGTTGATAGAATCGACCGGTGGGATCGGCATAAGCGCCCGTGTTGATAGGAGGTTGGGAAGTGGGTGTACCGCCAACTACAGTAGATGCTGAGGTTGGTGGGCGTGCAGCAGTCGGATAGCCCTGACCAGTTCGCTGACTTGTTTCAACAAAAGGATCTGTCTCGGTCAAGGATGGCTCTTCGATATAGGGATCTTGTTCATGGGTTTCATGCTGTCCACCCATGCTGGACGCAGTAGGACCGCCGGGGTATGGTCCCTCGCGGGTTGATGGTCGATTGGCACTGCTGTTCTGTCGACTGGGCATGCCGGCAATCATGGGTAACACCTGAACACCTCCTACCACTGTAGGCTCGCCGTTGCGCAGAGAAGCTGTTCGGTCTCGTTCTTCCTGCTCTCTCCGACCGAGTTCTTCCCAGGCCCTTCTCGCCTCTTCCTTGGAAATTTGTAGCTCGCGGCGCATCTCTTTGACCAATTCTTCCGCTCTTTTGCGGTCTGTATCGGCTTTTTGGCGCAAGTCAACGACATCGTCGCGCTCGAGCTTTAGTGCGGCCACTTGTCTTTCGAGATCAGCTTGTACTTCTCGAGCTTTCTCCTGTTCGGAGCGCGTATCAAAGAACCACCTTTGGAAGCGTCTCTCGGAGGATGCTCGAAGGCGCTGTAATTCTACTACTGCGTGGAACAAGTTTGCTCCTGCGGCAGAAAGGTCATTGATCTGACGGGCCATCTGCTGATTGAGCGGATCCTGGCTGAGCTCATTGTTGTTCTGCTCGAGCTTGCGAATCCAGTAGCCAGTTAAGCCCTCCCAATGAGATGACAACGTTTCCCATCTTTCGAATGCGTGAGGAAATGTGGTCCTTTTCAACTGATCTTGAGCTTGTGCTTGACTTGGGTTCTGAGAGGCTTGGGGTTCGCTAGGCTGAGGAGCACTCTGAGCAGGCAATGGCTGTCTGACTTGTGGTTGCGATTGAGCTTGAGGCTGCTGGTAGGTGGCTGGAGCGGGTTGTGATGTGGCTGGCGGAGCTCTCACCTGGGGTGTCCGTTGGGAAGGAGGGCGAGCAGCTTCTGCTCTTCTGGTGGCAGCAGCTGACGGTGGTGGATAGGATGTTGGCTGCTCTGGATAACTAGCCGGGTCGACTGCTGGTTGGCGTACATTTGGCTGTCTCCGCTGAGCAGGCACTTCCCCCGCGACAGCACCAGCAGCGGCAGCATACTGTTGCTGTATTTGTCGTTTTGTTTGCTCTTGTTCTTGAACTTCACGATCATGTGCTTCTTTTTCTGCTTGCTTTCTGGCCTCCCTATCTCGGCGGTCCCTCATAATATCGGTAGGTGTTCGTACACCTGCTGGAACTGTCGTGTGTACTGGCCTGGCTTGAACCGGACGTGAATATCCATTCTGAGGACGACTTTGAGACCCTATGCCCGGCCCTGCTGGACCCGCTAACTCCGACATGGGCGCGTTTAATTCCTCTAGCACTGGAGTAAATGGAAAGGGCTTCCGAATGGCCTCTTCCAACACCCAACGAATTGCAGACGCGGTGCGCGGCGAAACTCTAGTAGATCGTGACGGCCAGTATGATTCGTCGAGTTGATTGACCGAGTCACCTGCGGTCGATGCGCCAGCTTCTGTCTCTGCTTCAGAAAGCGCTGGAGCAATGTCAGCAGAAGCGACCCCAGCTACGCGTGAACGACGGCCAATGGGTAGATTGGTCGGCTGTTGGACGTAGCTTCGGTCGCGCTGAGGGTGGAAAGGTGCATCAACTGAAGCGACACGGCGGTGAGCTGTTGATGATGTTCGATTATTGCCTCCTAAAGGCGAGACTCGACGCAGTGGCCGGTGATCGCTCGCAGCACTTGCAGGTCGAGGTGGAGAAGGACGAGGAAATGGTTGGGGCGTCGATGAAAATGTAGACTCAAGAGCGAATTGCTGCTGTTGGCGCTGCCGCGGAGGGTTCGTTATCGTATACGGGTCGTAAATCTCGTGGGTATCGTCAAGCTCTCCCTGGTGGGCGGAAGACACCGCGGAAGTTGTCGTAGTGAGGTGGTGAGGTATCAGGGAGGACAGTGCGATGAAATGATAGGATGTGATTATTCAAGATCGAGAATGATCAATTGTGATTTTGGAAAGGTTGAAGACAATCGCGATGTCGATTGCGATTGTCGGAACCGCACGGCCTCTTCGACGAGATAGAGTATCCCAAGAATGTGCGGAGAATTAGACAAGGGTATTCGAGAATGAGGATAATCAAAGTCTGGAAGCTGAGTTCAAGAATGGAAGAGACGTCAAAGGCCCCAGGAGTCTACTGAGAAAAGGTTCCAAGCTGGGACGCTATCGCGCGCATTTGATGTGGCTGGTCAAATAGGATGATGCTATAAATTGAGATGGCTGGGGGAGAGCTGGGCGGGAGCTCTGGCGTCGCGAAAAAGGAACATCCAGCATCTAGCAGTGGAGCCACCTGTCATTGAGTCGGGACAGGCGACTCAATTGCTTTGTCTGAGCAACATTTGCACATTCGGAGCAGCAATGGCAAATGTCATCGCGGAGGTTTGGCCTGGGTTGACTTGGGGGGAGGATGCGCTGTGTGGTGATGATGTCGATAGGGCGGGAGTCACGGGAGTAGGGCAGGAACCCAATAGCCTTGCCGCCCCGTCGTCTGTCCCCGTCACTTTGCTCTTGATTGTATGAGGGCTAGGACACTCGCTGCTGATCATTCTGTCGGACAGTGTTTTTGCCACATATTGGTGTGGTTTCTATTCTTTCCTTAACTTTGATCTTGATGTGTTGTCAACTGCTTAGTTGTCAATATTGATGCTCAGCCACACCTGTGTGGCGTTGGAACCTCACTGCTCAGCTACGATAGTTTTTCATTAAGGGAAAAGATTTTTACTAATTTCTCGGCTCATCACCACGTTGTGCGATCTAATGTACACTATTTCATGACTAGGGACTAGAAGAAGTCTTCGACAAGCCTCACCAGGGCACAACCCCACGTTCCTCCGTCCGATTCAGGACGAGACTTGAGTCGAAAAGTTCGGATACTGGCAATCTGGCAGAGGACTTGGAAGTGATTGATCATCGCCTGATTGCTTAGGCAGCGAGGCAACAAGTGTCTTGTCTCGCCTAAACGACGATGGCGTGTCAGCACGTAAGTAGTCAAGAGCGATGCGTTGGCAGTTCTTAATTTAGTCCGTTCAATGGCCCAGTCCATATCCGGCTTAACTACACTGTGCTTCAATACCTACGAAAGGTGGTCTGGTATAATCCTTGCTCGGGAATTATATAGATGGTACACAGCCCTATCTTTCGGACGAGTCTTTTGCTTCCCAAGGTAGTACTGTGTACGCGTACACAATAACACATATGCTGGCCGTGGCAATCTACTGCTCCTAGGGAATGGATATACCTAGGGGTATTTTTTGTCTGGTCAATTAGTGTCTCATAAATGGTCATAATAGTTCATATGGTGTGCATTCATCGAAGCCCACCTTGCAAATATTCGATATATCAGTCTAGGTGCTCGTAGCTTTGGAAACGGGCTTACTCATTCTTGATAGTGGACAACACAAAGTTCGAAGAAGGCAATCATCCCGTTTACACAGGACAAACATCTAAACCACCCTCGCAGCATAATACCCCCCCAAAACGAACACATAATTTCGTTGCTGGGTAGCGGCCGATTGAAGGATGACACGGGAAGCTGTTAGTATGAATCAAAAGCAAGGGAAGTCTTTCGATCGCGATGATCGATATCCTCGGCGCTATTGTCGTGCAGGAGAAAGGGGGACGGCTGTTTGTTTGTACTGTGAGAGCTCCTTGACGATTGCTCACAACACAGCCGCAGTGGAAGAAAAAGATACCCGCTGTCAGAAGATTAAGTTGCCTAGAATCAAAAGCGTACATATATAGACGCCCATAGACAAGCCAGTCAAGTGCCAAATGGAACATTTCCGTCGTGGAAGGTCGCTGATTCGGTGCAATCTGAGGCATCTCCACTGGAGACGGTCTCGGTCTTGCCGCCCTTGCGTGCGGTGGTAATTGGGCTCGCAATAAATAAGTAGATAGTGTCTAGGAATCGGTCTGTATGCGCGACGGGGAAGCAGGAAGAACTGTTAGGTGCATCTAAGCATGAGCTTAATGCGCCTCGGCAGTCTTTTATAGGAAGTTCTGTGAAGTATCATCCATCTTTTCGATGGGGCACTCCTGCAAATGTCGTGCGATCTTTTTCCGATGTGACATCTTGAATCCGAACGGATTCTGCGCAATGCTTTTACTCAAAGATGCTCTATTCTTGCTGAGTGTATCAGAGATGAGATGAACATTGAGCGAACCACATAGTCTAGGAGAGAAAAACTTGAAGAGATTCAGAGATGAACAACTCGACGATGAGCAAGAGCAAGTGGCTCGTGCGCGCACTTAAACAGATTGGGCAAGAGCAGCGGGGGCCGGGTCGGCGTCTTCCTTCCTCCCCCACTGTCAGTGGGCAGTGGGCAGTGGGCATCGGATCCAGGTTGCGCCTCCCCGCGGACGACATGTCAGATCTCTGCATCCCTTCCATACACACATACACACATACACACACATTTATACACACACAAAGAAAATGGAACGAATGGACACGATCCAGACTGCCTCTCTCCAGCCGCCTCCGAAATACTGGAACGCTGTTTGATTCGCTCCGCACTGCATCGATGATGACGCTTCACAGCCGTGAGCTAATGCACTAGCAGAGTTCTGTCTTTAGATCACGGATCTATCTAAACGGCAGGAACTACCAGGCATACGCTACGCTTTCGTAGGACACTCGGACTCGAAGAAGGAATATATCAAATACAGTAACACCAATGAAAGCTCGGCATCGAGTAGTCGGCCTATCGGCGTCTTGGGTGTGGCGATGTCGAAGGTGATATGAAGAGTCACTTTCCCGAGAGCGAAATATCGTCTTTGAATGCATCTGAAACGGCCAAATGCAGCTTCAAGGCTTCATGAAAGTCCGCAGCTCCGAAAAGTCTCTCAGGCGAATCGGTGCCCTTTTCACGACGCAAGAGGATTCTATACAATCGCATATGTAGCAACTAGCTACCGACAGACACCCACAGCTCTGGAATGCGGGGATCACACCCTAATGCATAGCAACGAGCTTAACTCGGGAGAATCTGTTAAGCTCGCCTCGATGCTACGCTGATGAAACTACGCTGTCTACCACGGCTCCCAACAGTCTGGTCCCCATTCCTTGCTGACGACATAAAATGTATCTTGCAGCCACAGCTACAAAAATAGTCGCCTCGCAGCGTTCCCTCCACGGAAACCCGGAAAGAAAGTTTATTCGGCTTGGCAGGCGACCTAGCGTCCTGAAGAGTCTTCAATTGGAGTATGTCTTCTTAGTCAGACCCTCAACTGCTCTATGATGGAGTGACAAATGAATGGGTGGATAGTTGCTTGTCGAGCTAATGCGCTTGTAGATTGAGGACATCCTCATTCGAGGTGTGAAGCGGGCTTCTCTAATGATCAGACTCGATAAAAGACTCAGCCATCTTCCCAAGCGCGCTGCCTTAGTCGCGTTCCGGGCGGAGCTCTTTGACTACGGTCTAAATCAAGCAAGAACCCGAAAAGATTTGAGGCATGGAATGTCTGCCGTAGCGCGTAGCACGGATTCCAAATCATCACCGGCTCATGGCACTGCCGTTGTGTACGGAACCTTTGTGTAATGAAGAATAGCTCAAGCCTCGAGCTTTGGACAAACTTGCGCGCTGTGCTGTACCGCGAATTGGCTTTGTGCACTCCGAAAGAGCAGTTTGCTGGACCTGCAGCACCCAATGTTGCCGAATCGGGAGCCAATATCTCCCTTGCTAATGGGCTAGGGCTTGGCGAAGATCAGTTCGATCGAATCTGTACAAAGGCGAATCCACCTTACCGGAACCCCATCCCTGCGCAAGACATATGCAAGGCTTGATAGGTCACTGAAGTCCGTGCGGCTGCACGGTTCACTGTGTGTTTACAAGGCTTTGCATCGGCATGCAGATGTTTAATGTTAGCCACCTTTGAAATGGCTGAATCTTTGTTTGGGCACTTCTCCTCTTGTGGAGTGTATAAACAGATCGTCGTTGCCCTTGAATGTTTTCACGTAAATCGGTCTCGTTGTTCTCAGTCCATACACCCTGTTCACATACTTTTGGCTGAGTCGTACTGCTGTTGCCCACGCTTCCTGCCTACACTTGCTATCATTTTCAAGGCATCAAACACCTGAAACACCTAGCCCATGGCTGGCGACCGTACTGAGGTTCCCTACCATCTGGACGTCTCTGGGAACCAGTATACAGGCGATGCTCTGAAACAACTACGACTTAGTGTGGAGAGATTCGTGCCATCAAAGACGGTACCTTTGGTTGAGGATCCAAACCTTGACCCTTTCTATCTGGAGAGAGCATTAGAGGCCCCAAGGCATTGGGAAGCTCCTCATGACGACGACTCAGAAGTCGATCTAGACGACCTCGAGAATGAATATTTCATGTCTTACATGACCGAGGAGACACAGATACCACCATCGTCCCAAGACTATTCCATTCAGTGCCAGACCATCCACTGTCAGGAATCGCAAATTACAAAACCCGCTTGCCCAACGACACCTGATTGGGAACGAACACATCACCACAAACAAAGCTCCTGCAGCTCTATACAGACGGACGCTACGGGTGTCACCCCTGACCTCACTCCGAGTAGTTCATTCTCTTCGACCTATTCCGACACCGATTACTCAGCCGCAAAAAAACCAGCGCAGCAGGAATTTTGGCGTGGTCATCGCGCTTTCCGCGACCGATCGCAAAACACAGCGCGATTTTATCTGCCAGCTGCAACTCCTGACGACCAGTCAAGAGCGTGCACGCGGCCGAATACTCCTGTTGAACGATCCGCGATTGCCGCTCTCGCAGAATACCACAACACATCTTCTGAAACACTCACTATGGTTCCAAAAGAGCCTGCAGCAGCTGCCGCATCCTCGCTACGCTCCAAACCATTGCCCAGCTTGCCACCTATTTTGAAAAATACCGGGCCTGTGCCTCCGGCCAAAAGAAGCCAGAACAGCGGATCGAGAAGCCAGATCGATCCATCGCTCATCTCACCGCCGAGTCTGGTGAACCCGGTCACAAAGGAACCCCACATGTCACCATTCAATCATGCTCTTTTCATTCCTGCCCATGATTGTCCCAGTCCGGTGCCAAATCCCACGCCTATTTCTCCACTGATTGCACGACAAAGCACCAATGCATCGACCAAGGGCCGACCCTCGACTTCAACGTCAGTAGCCTATGGAGAACAGTCGGTCTGGGAGTCAGACTCGGAATCAGGTTCCATTACTGGTAAATCACAATCCCGGCGTGGGCCCATCGACACGCTTCGGAAGGTCCGAAGTCGAGTGCAGCTGCGTCGCATTGCCAAATCAGATGCCAAGTTGCACGCGGATATCAATAATGGCACGAACGGAACTACTATTACGACTAAGACTAATAGTAATGGTGGCACAGTCACGACCACCCGTACCACGACGACTCATGCTACTAGCCATGGATCATTGTGGCCGACCTGCCCGCTAGACGCGGGCCAGGCCGATCCCGCGACTCATCCGCACAATCTAACCCTACTCGACAACCGCGCAGCCGCTAGTGTCACCTCCATCACCGACGATTTACTGCCACCACCTCCACCCCTGAAGCAGACACTACGCTTGGTTGCTCCTTCCACCACGTCTCTGCCTCGCCCACAGTCGTCTCATCAGAGCAGCGAGAAATTATCCGGAGATATTGATTCCTCGACAGCCGCTGCTATTCAAGCACAATCCCGTCGACGACAGCGATCTAATGCCACGGACGAGTACATGCCGTTTCCCAAAACCGAGGCTATGCATCATCAATATTACTGCAACAGCCATACCTTACCATCTTCGGTGACTGTATCATCGAACACTGCCACAGAACATCCTACTGTATTCAAGAGAATATGGGGGTCACTCCGATCTTTGGACTGTCGCAGTGGTTGATCGTATTACTTTTATCTTTTCTTTTGCGTTATTCTCGTCTAATTGATGATCAATGTGTCATGCTCCAGCCATCACGCTTGTGAACGTCTTACGCTCTTTATGTCTACGGATATTTCTTATGATTCTATGGTCATGACTATGACTTTTCCTACTTCCACTAATAATTTTTCACGCCGTTATCCTCGGGATGTCACGAACAGTTCGCTGCCTCTTGGCTGACACTCTTTACCATTGTCTTTCCTCTTACTGATTCTTGATGTTTTATCACAACATACATCCGTACCCGGTCAAGGTACTGGCGGCGCAAGCCCAAAAACTGACGATTGGTGTCTTCCGTTTCGTCCTTGCTCATTTTGTTTCTTGTCTGGCGTTGTGGTTGGTTGTCACGGGAAGAAAAAAGTTTATGAACGGAGACTTGGTTTATGATTAGGGGGAGGACATGGTTAATACAAAACGAGCCCATGCATGTATGCACGTCCCTTGACTAGCAACGAATATTTGAAACATGGGCAGTTATATAGTTAGCTTAGGATAGGTTAGTTAGTCTACAACAAGGAGCTTCTGAACTTCTTGATGTGTCAGAATACATTCAATATCACTACAGTCTTGAATCTCAACGATAGTTCTCCTCAAATATAGCGTTGAAATCATAGCCCAGTAAATCGTTACTGTTAGCATGTAACCGAGACGGCAGTCTTCAAACATGGTCCATAGTTCTACAAACAATGAACTACTAAGCCTGTTCCGTGGCTGATTTGTAGGTCGACGAGTCCCGACAAGCTCTCTCTCCCTCATGGCTCCCTTGCGGTACGGACTCGCAGAGACACAATCAGATTGTACGACAATCTCGGGAAGAAGACACCTTCATCGGTTGTGGCACTGTCACACAGTCCATGCGAAATGCTAGGCAATCCGCCTTTGAGCACAATCGAACGGACGAATCTCATTCGATTCAACGGAAGAAGTGAAGAGACTCGACGTAAGTTTTGTCTACAACGTCATGAACTCTACACTAAGAACAGAGTACCCAGCCTTTAAAGTGATTTAACGTGATGAACGAGAGTATGTTGTTAAGAAAGGGAGTTGTTACACGGTAGGGTAGGATACAGACTTACATACGTAGGGAAAGAAACCTCTCGTTTGTTAGCTACGTAGTGTTTGATTTCAGATGCACATTTGAGTACAACTGCCTGTATTGAGCGAAGAACTGCAAGAACTGTGACACCCCAAAACTCCCATCTGCGTTGAAGCGGTGCGATTCGAATCAATTATCAACCCCTGAAAAGCATGGCAGCATGACAAAAGTCGAATTTAGAACTGATCTTTCTAGGGCAATGGTATATTGATACAGCCCTTGTGTTTCCGTATTTCACAATCTGACAAATATACCATATTCTATGTATCCCTGACTCCGAGAGCGGTGGATAGATATAGAGACATCCGAACGGGCAATACCCCTGCACAGGCTTGAGACAGGATACGTGTTCCGAACCCATTGTGCCATGTCAAGACATTTTGATTTGAAATAATTATCCATTCAGAGTTTACAAGGGCTTTGCTAGGCTGTCATTCGCAAGGGTTTTAAGGGTAGAGCCTAGTCAGACTGCCTCACAACCAAAGAACCGAACGAATCAACGAGAAACCCATATAAATGAGTAACATGGATTGTCTAATTGATCCTTGTTTATCACATCAAGTAAATTGTCCTATCATCAATAACAAGGGCAATGGTTTCTTTGCAGACCCCTGGAGCCAAAAACCCAATATAGTTAATTAAGGGGACACAAAACACCCGGATCCGAAAAGCCCCAACACATCCCTTTACTCATACCTTTCTTGTCTAAATATGGAAAAAAAGGCTGGCAAGGACTTCTTTAGGGTCAAGCTACGCTGCTACATTGATAGAATGGAGCAATAGCTGAAAAAGAGTATTCGCTCCCTTGAGACAATCACCATCAGCATAATAATGGGGACTTATAGAGGAGAAAACTCGGATGTAGAAAAAAATTTTCAATGCACGTATAAAATCGTGGTGCATACATGTGATATGAAGAATCGTTCAATCAGAGCATGCAGGTACCCAATTCACTGGCTGCACGGATTGCATGTACTGTGTGTATGTACCATGCAGGCAAGCGTTTGCTTGCGTATATGTAGTATGCACATGCTATGTACGCACTTTTGTACTCGGATACGCACTGCCGCGTCTAAGATACGTACGATGTGCATGAGCTTGATCGTGGAATGTGATGAAGAAATGCATGAAGATCTATTTTTTTCGCCTTCGTCTTCGAGCCTGACTTCTGGGTTGAAGATGATTTCATGTGGATGGGTAATCGGAAGCTCGCTGCTATACCATTGGTTTGAGTAAGGGTGAGCTTTAGTGTGAGTTTATACATGTACATAATCCGAGTCTTTGGTTCGGTATGTCGTGTAAGGTGAAGCTGATGGGACTCCTGCCCTATTGCCACTGTGGGTTTGAATCCAACCTCTCTCTCTGAGTGTATGATGCAAAAGTAGGTTTTCGGCTCATTGGCCCTGTTGACGGTCGCGATTCGATAGCCCGAGTGTTTTGTAGTCTTCTGCTTCGTCGCGTTTGCCATCTCTTGTTGGCAACTTCGAGACATATCGTGCATGAAGACCAAGAACTCGACGCGATGTGTTGTATTCGGCGAGAGCTATCTTCGCCATCTGAGAGAATATGGTTATTGCTGAATAGGTCGAACATACTCATTTCAACTCTGCAATAGTCAAATCCTCCATACTCTCAACCGTCTCCATACTTTCCTCCCATTTCGTGACGCTCACTAACTTCTCCCATTTCGCCACCACAGGCTCGGCTTTTTCGTGCAACCGATTCTCCGGCTTCGATTCATCACTGAATCCCTCTGCAGCCACCTTGTCTGCCCCATTTGTGTCGTCCGCTTTCAGTCCACTGAATAATGCTTCGACGTCCAAGTCTTTTAGAGCATGCTTGTACAATTCTCTCAATCTCTCAATCCTTTGTATCCTCTCTTGTGCTGTACCCCCATTATGACCTTCCTCAACTCGCTTAATTCCTACAGCACGCTTCTTCACAGGTCCCACGTTCGACGACGTGGATTCCAATCCACCAACTAGTCCCTCGAGAACGCCCAGTATCGTACCAACGCGAAGTCCGAATTGCGCACCGACAGGGTAGCCTGCATCAAAGCCTCGTTGGACATGTTCTGATTTTGACATTGCAATTCCATCCCTATACCCGGCTGTAACGTGTTGGCGACGAAGGAATGGAAGATCGGAGGGTTCTGCCGTTGACTGTGCAAACGGTATATGATCAAAGTCTTGACTTCTTTCGAAAACACTCCTGTGATCAGGTTCATCCGGCGAGGAACCGAATATATCGTCGAGCGAGTTGTTGTCGTGGTAGTGATTGTCGTCCGCTTCACTTAGCGTTGAGGTCATGGTTGTCGTTGGGGAGGAGGCAGCTGATTTGGCGTCTGCATTCAAAGTGACAGAGTGTGTGGAGCTTGACGGTGATGCAGGCATTGCTCTCACGTGTTCGCAGCCTTCCTGAAGCTGTATGTGGGCAGTTGACTTGAGGAATGTGGGTTGATGATAAATTATTTTACGATATGACAGAAGGTGGGGTTGTGTTTCGCGATATCTAACCCTAACCCTGATAGGTTGTTGGAAATTATGTATGCTAAGTTAGTCCCGATTTGGCACTCAAGAATCATGATTCTCCGATATTTGGAAACCTTGGAATAGCTAAACACGGCGGCCCTATCTAGAGCCTTGGTTTATAGCAATGTTGGAAGCAGATTGTTCATCATTCTACGCACAGATCAGGCAGTGAAGAACAAGCATATAAAAAAAACGAAAGTTCTGCATTATTAATCACAATCTCTAAATCGTCATCGACTGACACATAAAAAGGCATCAGATTGACCCGGTTACTTATATTAGAGCATCGTCAAAAATTGAGTATTTATACCGAAGCCTGTATTAGCACATTTTCTTGTTTCGTAGAACTTGCCTATCAAGCCGGTGCTAGCGCCTAGAATTACTCAACATAGATCATTAGATCAGTTAAGAGCTAGCACTAGCTCAATAAGCAAGCTCTGAGGAACTGGAAAGCATGCTAAGATAGGCTTCAGATATACACTCAACTATCATTGATCCCTTGATATAAGTTAGTTAGCTATTTATTGTAGTTTGCTACCTTCTTAGAGACACATGGCGAACAAATTGAAATAGAGATTCTTGAGTACGAAGATGAAACATCAACCTCTTTCATAACCATGTTTTCCACCGTCTAATTATCTCAGCGCAGGATGATGGAAAGGTCTGCTTCCCATATTGGTAAATCAGGTCTCTAGACATTGCCGGGTTTAGCTATCACAAGGTTTCCCAATATCGGAGAATCATGATTCTTGAGTGCCAATTCAAGACTAGCGTCTATGATCTTAACATAGATTATCGGACCTTGATGCGGTGTGCAGGAGGTGTTATGAAGCGTTGTATAGAGCTTTGTGACGGTCTGTATCTTGTGTAACATACCATGGACGTGGAGTATCTCAGTGCACTGCTCCAGCCTCTAAAAGGTATGATTAGGAATTCTTCATCCAACGCCCAGCATTTCCGGGTGCGATGCCGCTAGGTACAAGGGCTTTGCTAAGACGATCAAGATATGCATATATTATCATATACGCACAGATCGAATGGAAATCAAGCTTCTCATTGCTATCACCGCTTTCAGAATCCATTGTCACCCCCTGTGAGATCCGCTACGCGTCTCAAGGCTTCGGACTCCTTATCCACGATCGAATACAAAACATTTGAGATGCGCCCCCCTTCACACGAGGTCCAGCACCTCAGATCGTCGAGTATAGACCGTCAACAATCGCTCCTTCCCAATACTGGAGGTCTTAAATTTCAATCTGTCTCAAACTCGACCTCACTTGTCGATCACGAGACCAGACCCCACGAACCTTCATCAGGATGGAGTGTGACCCCCTGGAAGTTGGAACTTCTTAGCTGGATCGGGAGTCTCAGCTTTTTCACTGCAGTCGTTGTCTTATTGAAGGAACTCAATGGCCGTCCGCTTCCAGATCTGCAATTTGGCATCACGCCCAACGCAATCCTCACCTTGTTGGCCACCCTTGGACAGGCCCTTTTGATGGCGCCAGTAAGCTCTGCACTGGGTCAGATGAAATGGTTGCAAGCACTCGAGGAACGGCCGATTGCAAACTTTGAGATTCTCGATAAAGCCAGTCGAGGGCCATTGGGAAGTGGATTCCTTATAGCGGGTCGAAAATCCGGGTATGTCATATTTCTAGAGTCTGATCTGCAGTTTGCAGAGCAGAGATTATATTTTGGTAGACTTTGCGTTGAGAAGTAATCTTGATATTGACCTCTTTGAATCCAGACCCGTTGCATCTTTTGGGGCTCTCGTCACGATCGTTGCACTAGGTATAAGCACCTTTACTCAACAGTCTTTGAAGTATGTTACGATTTATCCTTACACGGAAGAGGCTTATATGCCTGTAGCACAATTCATACAGGGAACTGGCTGGGCACCGATGGGCAACTATGGAACAACAGATGGAGTTGATGCTGAAGTGCTAACGGCACCTTACCTTGCGTTTTATAGTCCTCCACGCACACAGTTCTCTGTAGCTTCCTCAGCACGCTGTGGGAGTAACAATTGTACTTGGGAATCATATCAGACGTTGGGTCTTCGCAGTACATGCCAAAATTTGTCGTCCAAACTCAATATGACCAAGGTATACATGGCACCCTACCATGGCGACCCTTTTACCTACAACACCGATTATTACACTCTTCCAAACGGATTTGGCTTAACAGGCGCGCAACCGTACCCATTGATGAATCAAGTATACTACAACATCAAGAACGGAATGATGACCGTTACCACAAGTTTGGGTGCCACGACTGATTCGATCTCCACTTCGAACTGGGATTCCATCGCTTTTTCTAAGAATGGATCGACCTTGATGAGTATATTTGTGGTTGGTCCGTCTCCCAGAACGATACCATTGCAACCCGATTTGAACTACACCAGACCTATGAATGGTTCGCTTTTCGCTCCGCCCGTCGCTTACGAATGTCTTCTACAATTCTGCGTTCGTAATATGCAAGCCAAAGTCATGAACGGGACAATACAAGAGACCGAGCTTTCGACCTGGATCAATGAGACTGTACCGGAGAACGACCCAATGTACAAAAAAACAAATATGACCCTTCATCCGCCTGGCTCCTCGTCGCCCTTCGTTGTGACCCACGTAGCAGTATCGGGCTTACGTTTATGGCTAAGATCTGTACTGGAAGGAAATGCAACTCTCTACGCCGATACAAACGAGCCAGATCATTGGAGACTTGATAGGTATCAATATTCCTCATCAAGCGCGGCGCAACAGTTGTACGCGGCGATGAACGCATCCGTGACGGGATTTCCGGACATGATGGACAACCTGGTCAACAGCATATCCCTCAGTTTCCGACAAATATCATACCAACCCCCACCCGTGCGCGGAAAAGCATATACAGCAACCAGCCACGCCGTCGTTACGTGGGAATGGCTCATTCTCCCATTCTTCGAGCTCGTCGGTAGCCTCGTCTTTCTGTTAATCATTATCATACAAACGAAAAAGGGTGGTCTGCCTACCCCGTGGACAAACAGTACATTGGCATATTTCTTCCATGGTCTTGACGAGAGACCTGTAAATGGTGTTGCTCGTCACAGTGAGGAGACGATGGCGGAGGAATTGGAAGTGAAATTCGAACGAGGTGTTGATGGGGGGCATTTGATTATTGTCAAGTGATGTCTTTCTACGTTTCCTCTTTCTTTTATTCTCTTCTTTTGCCTTCTTTTTCACTGAGTTTCTTGCTTAGCGAGCTCTTCCGTCTTTTGAGGCTTGAGGAGTTGGGTTACATGATATATGTACAGGAGATACCCATTGCTTAATACGGACTTTTGCCATATTTATTTCCTTACAAAGTCTTCAATGTATACTCTAGTATTCTTGTAGGTTGCTATAGCTATGCAGTCTGAATGATTGTGTCTATCGCACGAAATAAAATTTATGATACAACGCATCCAAATCTGTATCCCGGGCCAAGACAAAACTACCTACCACTCCCAGAACCACTGACAACTCTCCAAGCCCTCAGCGGCAAAGCCTGCAATTTGAGTGCGGTCGGCCGTATATACACGTAGAATGTGATAGCGCCGATGATCACGCAGAGCAGGTTGGTGATATAATACCCGTCCTGCTCAACTACGCACTGCCCCCCACCGGCTTGACAACGGCTCTTGTCCGCTTCGAGCGCGCAGGAGAATGATGAGGTAATGAGGTCGCCTTTCAAGGTTGAGGGGTCGGGAATTGTGGTTGGCGGAACGCAGGTGGCTGAAGTGAACATGTCGACCATTTTGAGGATGAAGAATTTGGGGAATGTTCCTCCGAGGTTGGAGACGCTATCAAAATCAATTAGTATCTTGTCTCATAACGGTAAGGTGTATGAGGGAGATCGTACGTTGCTAGCAAAGTCATATAAGTACCGCCAATGGCTGGATCGGAGATGCGTGCATGGAACGCAGACACTGCGACAAACATGACGGTATTCATAAAGGTCGACAATATGTGTTCGGCAATGACGACTAGTATATACCAAAAGGGTACAGCTGATGCTGCGGGATATATCATGACCGTAAGCTGAGCGAATATAGCTGCGGCGAGTCGACCTACGAACGCCCAGCACCATAATCGCATTGGCGTGTATTCGGTCGACCATTGACCAGCATAGTACCCAAGAGCAATTTCGAATGGGAAGTCAATGAGCACGACAAGTGCCATGTTGTCTTGCCCAAACCCCTTGTCGATAAGTTTGAGACTGGTCACAGCCTCGTTTGCTTGAAAGCCGATCTTGGCAATCAAATGAAGAACAATGATCATTTGGATGTTTTTGAGTTTCAGCACACTCCACATGCTGCGATACACCTCCATGATACCATCTTTCTCCTTGGTGCGTTCTTCCTTTTTCAGAAAGAATAGTAAAAAGGTGACAATGATGTATGCCCATCCGGCAAACGCCATATAGCCACTAAGTGAGAGAAGACCGTGTTGCGGATCAATGTTGGCTGCGGCCCGGAACCATCGGTTGGCAAAGTCGGGAGAGTTGAGTGCAAGAAATACAGTATAAGAAAGGAAATGACCAGCAGTGAGACCAACGGTTTGAGCCGTAGAGGCGTATGAAATGTTTTGAGGCGAAATGAGTGTTAGCGCCCAGCCGTCAACTGCGATATCTTGAGTTGCGCATAAGAAAACAAGGAAAAACCACCACTTCGTGAATGTCCACACATTGCCGTCGCTCTCCCCGGCCGAGTTCAACATCGCCTCGACGCGGCCGGCTAGATAAAGCATGGCGAGACCGGATAGCAATTGGACTGGTGTAATCCAGCTCTTGCGTCGACCGAGTCGTCTGCTCCAAACGGCATCGACAATGGGACTCCAAAATAATTTGAGCGAATAAGGATATGACGCTAGAGAGAAGACGCCAATCTGACCGTACGAAATATGTGGTTTGAGAAGGAATGGAACAGATCCCATGGCGAGACCCATGGGAATACCCTGCAAGAAGTATAATAGTACGAGCAACAAGAAATTCCTCCGGTCTTGTTCCGGTAGCGCGAAAAAACTCGTGTTCTGCAGTCTCGGAGTACTAGGCAATACCGGAGGTTCATCATCTAACGTAAAGCTTTGCCGAGCCATGACCCTATTGGCATGTTGCGCAGAGGAGGGAGCATCAACGGAGGGATCTTTCCTCCGCATTTCCAGGCGTGAGTTCATATCGCCGTCTGCGTGGCCGTTCTGGCCCGTCTCTATCGTCAGGCTCGACGCAGGCCCCCTTTTAGATGATTTCTCACGAGTCCTGCGCTTCATCTGTTTTCTACGAGACGATTCCGAGCTTCCTTCCAGCAGTCCGGCGTTTTCGCGTTCGTCGGCGTCGCTCGTTGAGAGATCGGATTGATCGGATTCCTCGTCGCGTACGTCGAGAACAGAGTGTCTTAATGGTAGGCGTTGTAGTTCGTATTCGGTTGAATGTCTTTTGTGAAGGTGTGATGAAGGTTCCGCGGTGTTATCAAAAGAGTGTGACACTGCGTCTTCTTTCGAGGATGAAGAAGAATTTTGATTGTTTTCAGCGAGCGTGGTAAGGTCGGGAGGAGAAGTTGTGGGATGCATCCATGTGGCGAGAAGACAGTCCTGTATGAGGCAAGCTGGCCTCTCCAGGAAAAGAAGGGAAGCAAGAAGGATATCGCGGTTGGTGCCTGTGAGGTTATTCCTTTGACTGTGATTGGGCCGCCCTGCTAGAGCTTCCGCGGCGCCCACTTTGCCTGGTCAATAACCAGATAGCTCTTTTATTCGTGTAAAAAAAATGAAGGACAGTTTAGATAGTGGCCCAACATGAACATGAGTCTGCGAAAAAAATCAAGTCGATGATTGAGGCAAAAGATGCCTTGGACGTCAACCGCTCGGACAATTACGCAAGCAGGGCCGACCCTTGTCTGTTTCTTATTGATGCCAAGACTGACCCCTGTACGGTCACGTGCATTCAACTGCGCGGCCCTAAATCGCCCTAAATCGCTGAAGAAGATGAACCCAACTCAGGGAGTTCAATTGTTTTATACAATGAGAAGCTTATAAGAATGTTTGCAGATATGCTAATAGTCTAGGAAGATGATTTTTTAAATCACTAATAGTAGGCCAATTATACGCCGACCTGCCGAGAGGAGTAGTCTCCTTTGCATATTTCGTGAATAAGAAACTGTGTCTACATAGAAAAAGTCCTTCAGATCCAACGGAGGTAGGGCTGCCCTCTATACTCGGATTGTGAACTTATCAGGATCTCAATTATGATTCAATATTCTGTAGATGACGAGAGCTACAAAAACACGCGAAAAAAGCATCCGTGTGGTCGTCAAACAAGCTAGGATTTCTTGGATACACACTGTGCCTTCATTTTTGTCCAACATAAATTAAGCTCTTGAGCCCGGGATCGGACTGAATACTTGAACAAACAGGGAATGAACCGAGAAATCGATTAGAACAGCTCAGTCACAGTCTGTATTATTGGGGGAAACATACAGTTCCGAGGCAAAAACGCCAAATATATGGGTATAACTTCTTCCACAAGCAAAAGCACTAGAGCAGGTGTTTAGGCACCTCCTCTTCATTTATCCTCCTCTTCCACCTCGATTTCACCGACAACAACCAATCTTTCCAAAGCTTCTCTTTCTTTCCAATCCTAATGACACCATCCTTCACCCCCAGCCACTGATCAATAGGCGTGGAAATGAATCTGTGCCGAGACCAGCATGACTTGTACCAAAATCCTTCCTCATAGTTGTCCCAGAACTTGATCTGCAGTTGATAACATGGTTCGCAATATTGGACGTCGTTGCAGTCGAGACACCAGTATATCTTTTCGCTCTTTGGGCCGAAGCTTTTGACCTCGACGGGAGGATTCATGCATGGCCCGGAACAGGTGATCATTTCGTCGCTATCCATGATGTCCTGATAGATTGATAGGTCGACAGGGGCATCTAATGGCTCTGGTGGTAAGTCTGTGGTGGCATCTACCTCCTCTTGACCAATCGCGTTCGTAGCGGTCGTCGCATCTACTGGCTTTGGTGGTAACTCTGTGTTGGCAGCTACATCGTCTTGACCATGCGCGTTCGTAGCGGTCGTCGCATCTACTGGCTCTGGTGGTACTTCTGTGATGGCAGCTACCTCGTCTTGGCCATTCGCGTTCGTAGCGGTCATCGAATCTTTTTGAATGGGGTTGACTTTTACAATCTCTTGCACAGCGTGTTCATCCTCACTGGGAGCCGGCGACGGTAATGTTTTTGCCGCCTGTACTTTGGGCGTGTCCATATGCAGTACCTCACTAGCGTGGCCATTCGGTTTCGTCTCATTGGCAGGTAAGGGAACATCAGTAACCTCGACTACCTGGGTTGATGTGGAGTTGTGTTTGTCGTCGGGTTTCACAGGGTCAATTGAAGAAAGCTGAACAAAAGATCCATTGACAGTTTCTGTAACTGTAGATATCGCTGTCTTCGGCTTCCCAATGTCAGTTTGCTCTTGATGTGTCGATGATTGCTGCACAATCTGTGAAGGTGGTTCCTCCTTGGTAGGCTCGGCCGTCTGCTCCGCAACGACCAAATCTACTCTCCTGCTATAGAGATCATCGTAGCTCATACTGACATATGAGAACTGTAGCGACAGAGCGATCATTGCATCAACCTCCAAATTCACGAACATGAGCACTTTGGCCAAGAGTCGAAAGGCTGGTGCATCATTCGAGCCGATTGTGTCCTCCAAGTCTGCGATACACAGGGCGAAAACGCGCTCGGCGTATTGCTTGGCTTTTACTTTGTCATCAAAATTGGACCACATCTCCGCCAGTACCAGAAGGGCTTTCCCTACAGTCAGGGGTTCAATAATCTGCATATTTTCGTATTGGTCAACGATCTTTTCCACTTGCCCGATTATCCGCCGTTTCACGTCCTTTGATTCTGTCACGGTGAAATTTTCGTAGTGAATGTCAATCATTTCGGGAAAGACGTGATCGAAAAGCCACAAGTTGTCACGATTCTCCACGAGACGTGCTATCAGCTTGTCAATCTCATTCTCAGCCATTTTGGTGGCGCGGGCATCTTTTCTGTAAACAACTGCCAGTTCCGTCTGCATCGCGAACGAGTGACCAATGTCACGCGTTCGCCAGTATTCGACGGCCTCTTCAAAAACCTGAATAGCAAAGTCAACGCGTCGGGTCTCTACTGCCGCCCTTCTCAAAGAATCCGTTTTATCCGTCCAATTATAAGTTCGGTGCCACAGCCATTCAATTCTGATCCTCGGCCGTTGACGACGCACTGCTTGAATCACTTTCGTCCACTCTCCTTTCTTGGTATGAATGTTGACTATAGTTTTCAAGAATTCCAATACCTCAATGGTGTACTCTAATTCCTCGCTCAAGGCCTCTTCGCAGATTTCGATGGCTTCATCGTCTAATCCCAACTCCATCAGGGCTTTCGATTTGAGAAGAAAGGCCTTTATACACCGTTCATTGCGAAGTTCTGATCCAAGAGCACCTTTCTCTTCGTTCCGTTCAACGAGGGCCTTATCAGCAAAGCTCAGAACTTTACTCCAGTTTGCCTTTTTCTCTTCCTCGGCTGCTTCTGAGGAGGAAGTGTCAATCAGTCCTCGGTAGTACTCTGCCATTCCTAGGTACGAATAGAATTTCTCAGGACCCAGAGTTGTTTTTTCTGCGAGGTTAGTTTGATATAACTCGACACATAGTTGCCTCGTCTCATCTGTGACCACGTCATGGAGGACCAAGGCTGTGGCTATGCGACACCGAGCTACTTCCACAGGATTCTTGTAGACCTCATTTTTACCATATTCAATAAGTGCTTTAGCTGTAGAAGCAGTCACTTCAGGGTACTGACCACGTGGACCAACGGATTCAGAATCTAACTTCTCAGTCTTCTCGAGTCAGTATTTTCGTCTTGCGATCATGTGACCAAAGGTTTCCACATACCATCCACAAAGCTCGACAGATGAAGTTGTAGGATACTCTAGCCTCTCGAAAAGTCATTTTTTCTGTCCACCTTACAAGATGACCACGAGCTAGATTTTCCAGCATGAATCGTGGGTCTTTGAGTATTTTCTCAATCCCTTCTTGTGCCCTGGTGGATAGCTTCTCCTCGTTATGGAAGCTCATCTTTCTAGCCCACGCCAGTAATAGGTTGAGATGCCGGAAACCTTGTTCTTCGAAAGGAAGATTAGATACTGCGTAAATGCTGAATTCAACGTCAAACAACTCGTTTTTGCGAAGTTTAATCTCTTCGAATACACGAGAAACATTGTTGTCATCGCACAAAATTCGCATCAATGCCTCAACAACCTGAGCCCCTTGTTGGGGGGTGGTATTTTTAACATCGATATCTTCGAGGTGCTGTAGTAGCCATTCTGCAGCATACTCTTGGATACTATCGCGACTTGATGCTCCCTGAGGTAATCGGTCGCATAGGATGCCAACAAGCTTTAGAAAGATATCGACTTTTGCCTTTGTCGAATCTCGAATCATGCTGTTGTTTGATTGCTCCAAATAGTCCTTGAATGCTGGTTGGCGAAAGCGCACATGTTTCTGCTTATTCTTCTCGAGCTTTTTCTGTATTTCGATTGCATCATTCTCGGTTTCAGGTTTGGACGAAATTTCTGGTTCTGATTCACTGGTCGAGCGAAAGTTGTCCGTATAAAGCAAGCTATCACATGTGTTAGTGGCGCAACCCTAGATGACAGTAGAAGTTTGTCTTTTCCCCATACCTTGATAGTCTCCCCTCGATTTCCGCAGCAACGTCAAAATTACTGATTGACGTTTCCTGTTCGAGAAGTTGCTCAAGCTCAAGCACTTTCAGAGGCTCCTTAGCAAATGTACATAGAGCGAATATCTTTTCGACAATCTCGCGGTCTCTTTGGCTCCGTTTTGAGCATACTGTATCGATCATTGCAGTGTACAGACCATGTTGACCTTTGACACGATCGATTTTGTTCAAGGCAGATGCGTCGCCGTCACATTGTTCGAGCATCGTCAGTGTAAGATCTACCGACGACAAAACCCCTAGGACATCGTTAGTCCGAGGGAAAGCGCCAAAATCGAACGGCTCTAAAGGAATGCTGCGAAAGAGAGATAATGTCTATGGGGTCAAACTTACTTTCAGGGCTTTCTAGAAGCTTGCGCTTTATGATATCCTTTGTAGAATCCTTAAAGCTTTTCAGCATCTCTGACTGGTCAAAATGAGAGTCGATGACCTTCGCAAAGTCACCACTAGAGCGTGTTTTCTCGAATAGATCAATCTTTGGACAATCCGTAAATTGAGCTATGGGGCCGTAAACATCTTCGTCTGGAGGCCCCGTCATAAGAATACGGATACCGTCTTTGTCAGAGTTCAAGGTCTGAAAGAGATCCAACATCGCTCGGCGGTCAGGAGCATCCATCAATTCCACACCGTCAAGGATGATGTAGATGACACGAGATACGTCGGGCGTCTTTTCAAATTTCTTGACCAAAAGCTTTTCCCACATGAAGTTGAGCTTCTTTTGACCATCTTCCTCTTTCGCAATCTTCGACGCGGCCAAGTCCTTTGCAATAGAGTCACCTAGCTTGCTATCGTTATCCGCGATTTGCACTAGAATATAGGCCAACACATTTCGAAATGATTGGGAGTCTCGTCGTCCAGGTTCAAAGGGAAAGTAAGTCACAAGCGTCGTTTGTCGTGGATTAGACTTGCCTCCCTCCAATCTATTCTTCTTGGCCTGTTCCTCAATTGACTTGAAACAACGATAGGAAAAGAAGGTCTTTCCGGTACCGGTAGCACCAGAAACATAGATGACTGGAGTTTTGTGTCCGTTCACCCAAGATTTGTATGCTGGCTCATTATCTATCCAAGAAAAGGTGCCAGGAACAATATGCGCTTTTAAAAATTCCATATGGATTTGAATCGGTACGATGATATCAGGATCCAAATCCTTATTATCCTTCAGAGTTTTTGTGATCTTCTCCAAGGAAGTGGCCTTGCCCCAAAGAGCTTGCAAGTCAGACGGCTTTATTTTCTCATGCTTGAGTAAGTCAAGGAAACTGGCTGGTAAATCTTCGATTTTGCTATCCATGGCCTTGACAACATCAAGGATTTGAAATGGTATTGTGGCACGAAACACTAAGATGGTCATTTTCACTTTTTCGCATCTAGCCATGATCTTCTTGTTTCTGCCATGTAAGAGAGCACTGATATAAAGTCCTGTCCATCTTCTTTAGAAGCTTGCTAGTGAGTCAACGGGAATCAATACTGACTTTTTCTGCGATATTCTGTGAAGATTTTCCCGCTGAATAGACAGAAATCAAGCATAGCAATAAATATGTCAAGCAATCTGTTGAGGAAATTCGACTCTTGGAACTCTCGCTTCTTGAGATCACCAATATCAAGCAACGCGTTGTGCAGCTCGACAAAGGTCGCTTCAATCAGGTCAAAGTCTTCGGTCACGTTTTTTGCGGCCTTTCAAGCCCTCTCAGCATAATTCTGCTTAGCTAACAAAGGAAAGGAATTACCTTTATCATATACATGACGGCACCCGCCACAATTTGGGCGGGTACTGCATACTACCAAGAAAACAGTCAACGAGGAATCGTACAGTAACACGACCTGATAGCTTACCGTTCCAGATACATGATCCTTAAAGAACGACACCCCAGAATATGTCCAGTCCAAACATCCAGACACAGCATCAATCACCTTGGTTTTCCGCTCCTCTGGATGCCGAGACTTTTGGAATAGTTCCGACGCCTTCTGGAGGCGTTGATCCGGTTGCTGGAACTGATCAGACTCAGTTTGTGAGATAGCCGTGATGTTGACACCATAACTCTTCTGTATTTTGTTCACAGCGTCCTTCCAGAGATCATCGAGACTTTTCGAGTCTTTTTGCTCAGGGGAATTCTCAGGCTTCGCGAGAGGTATTGGTGGCGTCTGTTTTTCGACATTTCGTTGGTCACTCATTATCCTTAGAGCGCGCGTAGTCCTTCAGGTACGCGAACTATCTTGAGGTGTTGAGTCGTCAAGGAAGCCCTGCAGGACAAAAGCGGGAGATGCATGTAGCGGCTCTCAGCTTGAAAGAACGCCAGAAAGTTTTATGTTGGGAGACGCGCGTTATATAGATTACGCGTAATGCTGGCCGGCAGGTGGTAGGTATATAAGACCGAGCATAAGCTCTAAAATAGCATGCGGCTGAGCGGGGTCACATTTTGGGAGCATCCAAGAGTCCAAGACGGATGAAAGCTGATACAATATTGGTCGACAGGATCAGTCAAGGCTGAATAACAGCGACCACCCGGACGCCATCAAGTGCTCCATTCCACTTGCGGCTAGGAGTTGGCTATCACGGAAGGTCCGTTCACCTTGGGCTATTGCAGACTTCGCAGAATACTATTGCAAGACCGCGAAGTCGACATGCAGTAGCTAGGTGGACTCGCTGAGTTATATCCTTAAGCCCCACATAGTCATTCCTATGTTGCAACAGCAGCGAGTCTCTGTGAACGGGCGATGCGATCATCAGCCCGGCAATTTCACAAGGTTGGACTCGGTTTGATGGATGTGATGGCGAGCGGACTCAAGCCGCTCTCAGGCCCCTGACTAGCCATCGCGACACTGTTGGCTCCAAGCGCTCGTGGAGGCTGCTATTGGGCGGCAATTTGAGGTGGGCAAGGCTCGTCAGTCAAGGGACGCCGAAATCCATCATGGTCCTACCACAAACTGGCATATGACCCAATATGTACCTCGCACATCAGAAGAATCTGAGTGTCCAGAGCTCTGGTCGGAATTTCGAGGGTGTGCAATAGAATGAATGAGCCCACGGTCTGATGAAACGACACGCATCACGTGACTGCGCAACATCGATCGGAAATGCTCCGCGTCCAGTGGTAAACAAACAAGCAACCAGCGAGCCACAACAAGCACAACATCCATCGACACGCATTACGATGGATAACGAAACAATCACGACTATTAACAGTTCTCTGGAGGCAATGGACTCTGAGATTGTCAAGATTCGCAACACGAGTATGTCGTCGATATCCTTTCAGCTGGAAAAGGTGATTCGCTAATCAGCCAACGTCAAATTACAGTCAAAAACTTCCAAAACAGACGACGCCTGCTATCAGCTAGCTTACTTTCATCAGACTATGCTCGTCGGGTAATCGAGGAGAGTACCAACAGACATGAGGCCAGCGCGACAACGAAAGCCACGCGAAAGGATGTCTTAACCTTGATGACTGATGCCCGCAGACATCGCGATACAAACTATCATCGTCTAGCTTTCTCCACGACGCTATTCCCCTGGAAGGACCCGAACCCGCACACTGAATCGCCAAACCTGTTAGGGCTGAGGGTCGATGTTTGCGAGCGCGATGGCACATTCGCGAAACCTTACTACGTTCTCTTGCAGGGGGAAAAGGGACCGTCGGCCCTTTTGGGTGAGAAACGGCCGTCAATGTCATTTTCTATATACCGACACACTATCCCGCCATTTATACCTATGGAGAAGTTGGCGCATCGATATCTCCCTCAAGCCAGACCGTCCAGGAGGCAAGGCGCCACCGAAGATGAGATCGAGGCAGCGAAGACGAAGGCAAAGACGAGAAAACAAGATCTCAATGCTTTTGTGCGACATTTGCGGAAAGAAATAGCCGCGTGGTACGCGCGACGCGATTCCATTTCATGGCTTAAGGAACAACTAGGCGTCCAAGACGCGGGCGAAGAGATTAGCGCGACGAATCAGCAACCAAAGCCGACACAACTTGTATCGCTAGATGCTACGTCCCTAGAATCGCGATATGTGAGACTAGAGTGGACTGATGGCAGAGTTGGCCGATTCAAAATCTCGAACTCAGGGCTGGTGGAGCGCGCAGTCGTTATTGGTGAACAGGGTCGGGACAAGCGGACAGAGTTGGACTTGATGGGCGGTGACCGGCGAGTTGAGTCTCTAGTTGATCGTCTGTCCACCGCCTGATCAGAGAAGCGTTTTCACTATACCCGTAGACGGATGAGATATGAAGCTTCAGGTTAGATCCTTATGTCTATGCAAGTCGTACAACCATAATGCAGCATGTGCAGCTAGCCAAGAGAAGCCTGTGTGATGAATGGGTATCAAGATTGGTGATGATATGCTAAGTGTAAGAACGAGAAAAGATATGTGCCGCCCAGGGTATATTATGATATGAATAAAGATGAATGCGATCGTCCGAAAAGCTCTTCGTAAAAAATAGAAGGGAAGACGTCCGTATACCGGCGACCACTGTAAACTGCTATATCAAGATTCTTTCATCGGAGATGCAAACGGGTTCCTCAAAATGGGTATCTCAAACTCGACAAACTCGCGATCATTACTATGACGGCCTTCTTCGCCGTCTGGCGCACTGAAAGAAACAACCGGTAACGGCCCGTACGGCAATCCGGTCTGATCCTCCAACCTCTTCCTCACAATCGCCTCTTCGATATTCCATCTTCGCCTCAGCCGGCTCTTCTTGGCGTCGAAAATCTGTAGCATCTCTTGCTCGGCGCATTGATGGTCACGCTCAAGGTCGGCGATTGCGTCTGCATTGTTGCGGATCAGGCTTTCGAGTTCTCTTTCGAGACGTGATGTCGTTTCCTGTAATTGCTGCTCTTGTCGTTCGCGGAGGACCTTGATGCGTGCTTCGTGTAGCCTGTCCATGGAGTTGCGGTCGAGGTATTCTTGCGCTAGTTGCTCTTTCTGGCGGCGTGTGATTGTTCTAAGCTGCTGCGGTTGGGTGCCATTCGAGTTGAACTCAAATTCGGAACCTGAGAGCTGGGGTGATGGCGGAGGACTAGAGGTACTGACGTATCCTTCCATGTATTTGATTCGGGTCTGTGAGTTTCGTTTTGTTTTTTCGAATTCTTTTATCTGGTCAATCTCCACAGAGAGTTGGCGTTCTTCCATTCGTGCAAGAAAATCAGTGTTCTATAAACAACATTAGCTGGGCTGAAGGGCCTAGGGGGTTTGTGACATGCTTACCCATTCTTTCTTCGCTTTCTCAGCTTCGCTATTAGCCATCCTTTTTTCTTCAACGACAGCTAAATGCGCTGTTTTCAACGAGTCCAGCAACTCATTTTGCAAATGCACAAATCGTGACCTCTCGGCTTTGTGCCGCTCAAATAGTTCGTTCAACGCTGCATCTTCCATGGTCCGATTCACAGCTGCCTCATCGAAAATGGGTACCTCGACTTGTAGCGTCCCTTGCGATTGCGCATCGTCGGGAGGTTCGGATTCTTCCGTTTTGAACGGCTTCGTCTCCACAACGACGGTATTCGCTCCTCCGCTTTCATTCTTCTTCAAGCTTATATGCGCGCTCGGCGGCAGATTGACGGCGGACGGGGTACGTCGCTTCCGAAACGGCCGGCCGATCGCGCTGATAAAACTCGAGCGTTTCCCCCGCTCCGCGAGCCTCAATGCACTGGCACTTGCGCTGGTTGAAGCAGGCGACGATACCTGTTGCGGCGACTGTACCCACGAAGGGCGCTCGACCGGGGCGGCAGCTTGCGGCGGAACAAGTCTCACATCGCAAGAACTTATCGACGTCGGCCGAGTCGAAAACGAGTCGATGGACGGTATGCTTCCCGTATGATCGCGGTCGGACACAGTTGTTTCTGAAAATGAACTGGCAAGCTGATCAACCGACGCAACACTCAATCTCACAAGATCGGCGAATGTGCGGGGGTGCGTAAACGACGGTCGATGACGGTGGTGATGCGTTGATCCAGTAGCGGCCGCAGTGGACGACGACGACGACGATGGCGCAGCTGGTATCGTAAAATCCAAAATGCCGGCGTTGATAGTCGCGGCGAGGGAAGCTGCAATTTGGATATCGGGTACCTTCAACCCGAGTCCGGAAGCTTCGGCGACGAGTTGTGCTTCTATGCTGTCTTCTTCGTCGTCGTCGTGGAGTCGGAGGACCTCCTTTCGATAGCGAGATTCATCCGTCGATGACAGGGAGGTGATCGGTGCCCCTCTAGTCGCCATCTCTGGATGAACCCTCCTTTCCTCCGTTTGCCTGGTATTCTAAGCTAACAAAAGAGAGAAAGAATCAGAAGGAAGTTATCGAAACAAAGCAAAGCATACAAAATCTATTGTAGAGTGGGCCTCTCCCCTGACCGAGGAGGACTGCCCCAATCGGGGTTTTTGCGCGTCAGTGAGTTACAGAAAATGCAAGGAAGAAACGAGCCCCACGGATGAGTCGGTGGCATCAGAGTGATCAAGGCTGAAGCCGACGAGCCCACTGCTAATTAAACTTCTATGATGTTTGAAGCTTGAAGTTTGGGGGCTGGCCGCCAGGAACCGACGCCATGAGGGTTCCGTTCAACAACGCTGAACAGCGGTGCTGATTGCATGTCTTCCGTGACTGTGTATTAGTACGTACATGTCTCTCTCGACACCCCAACCCATCCGTGGTAGAAAGTAAGAGAAAGGCTCTACGTCAGGACCGAGTCCCGCTGTCACCGCTAAAAAGTCTAAAAAACGCTGTGTCCACTTCGAAATCTCAATGTGCCATGTGACCGGTCCATCACCCGGATCGTTCTCTATCATTGACCACAAGCACGTACAAGGGGTACCCGACGATATCGCCGTCAGATATGGTCCAGGGTGAACACGTTATCAATGCAAGTCAGAAATTAGGGATGTTTGACGATGGTAGGTTGCTGCAGGTGCTGTTTTCCCTGCCACCTCATGGCATTCAATAGTACCTAATGGATGATCCCGGTCTGGATCGGAGTCAGCGGGAGAAACGGAGTCGAAATTGCACCACGTGGCCGCGGTCCGGACCGCCCAGATCGGATCAAGTTTTTGCCTTGACAATATCAGGCGAAAGCTTGTCTATCACGAACAATGATTGAAGGAAGGAAAGTTGATCAGTGAATTGACAACGCTTGGAAAGAACTAGTGCTAGGTAATACAGTGATTAGACCGAGTAACTCCTCTAATCTAACTTGATCTCAACTAGCAGGAACGCCGCTTAAAAAGGGTCTAATGCTTCATCAACGTGCTTATCTTCTTCTTGCGACCTTGACGATCTTCCAGTCTGGGGCGGAGATAAGGTGCTCATTTATAGAGAAGCCATCCATGAGACTCGAGTGTGATGAGACTCATGCGTGCTTCTAGGCATAATGAGTTAAAGTAGATCGGTGTGCAGATTCAAGCACCGGAGATATTCCGAATCAGGAATTGCAACATCGATTGTCAAAAACCAACTCAATGGGATGATGTACCGGATGACGACAAATTGATCTTCGTTATCATTGTTTAGAGAGAGGAATACGGCTTCATACAACATGTATAGTATCACCTTGAAGCTTACTGCGACCCGATGCAGCTGTGGAAGGCGATTTGACCTATACATGTACGTAGATATGACTCGGGTAGTCATGATTACTGGTTTTTACAAGCATTTCAGGACTCAACGCAAACCATGATTTCACTGGGTTGCAATAAAAACAATTGACTTGTTCTCTATTCGTCACAAGCAAGACATCATCCCAGTCAAACCCGAACACGGTTAGACCTTCTCAAGCTGCACGTCACTCTCGTGTTTATCGTAGACAGCCTCGTCTCCAGCTTTGATCTCACTCGTCATACCAGCTCCGGGTCTTGCATGAAGAAGGATCTTTTCTCCAGTGAACAGGGTATCAATATCCTCCAAGGACAGGTTCCTAGTCTCCGGGTAGAAGAAATAGATGAGAGGAAGGAAGAGGAAGTTGAATATGCAGAAATAGACGTATGTCTTATATCCGATGTTGTTAATGCTCACGGGTGTGATTTCGACAACCAGGAAGGTAAAGATCCAGTTTGATGCTGTGGCCAGAGAGGCGGCGCGCGTGCGGATTGCGAGGGGAGCGTACTCGGCAGGTACTGTAGGCAGAAAACAAACGTCAGTCTCCAAGGAAAGAAAGGAAAGATCTCAGAGATAGCCAAGGAGAGAGTACTTACGCAGCCAGGGAATAGCCAAAAGGCCAACGGCGAAAAAGAAGTTGAAAAGAAATAGCATGACGATGGCAACAATACCAGCGGCTTTCCCGCCATTCGACACAGTTCCTGCAAGTATAGCCATACAAGCACATTGACCACCAGCAGCGAATAGCATCAGTTTCCTGCGACCAAGCCTATCGATAAGCCAGATAGGCACTAACGAGGAGATCCAGTACGCAATACCGTTAAACCCAGCCAACAGAAGAGACAGGTTATGGGACATGCCAACGGACGTTTGGAAGATAACTGGTGCATACTGCGTAGCAGACTAGATTAGATCGCAAGTCATATATGAGGAGATGGAAGACCTTACATAGGTGATGAGGTTGATTCCCGAGATCTGCTGCATGAACTGACCACCAATACCGAGCATTGTCCGATAGAAGAACCTCTGTGGTCCATTCGTGAACAAGGCTCTATAACTTCCTAAAGACGAGGCTTCGCGTTCTTCAACGATAGCTCGCTGAATTTCGTGTAGATCGTGGGAGATTTTCGGTCCGTTGATATCGGTTTCCTTTGCATTCGGCTGAACAGCCCAGATGATCTTTTTGGCATCATCATGGCGATCATGAGCGATTAGCCATCTCGGTGATTCTGGTAGCATAACGATGCCAGCAAATGTCAAGATGGCAAAGAAGATCTGGAAAGCCAGCGGAAAACGGAATTGAGACTCGTTGTTCACAAAGCTCATGCCGTAATCGATCCAGTAAGCGAGAGCGACTCCGAAGATGTTGATGGCAAGCTCGATACAAAGACCTTTTCCGCGATTATGTGCACTCATCAATTCGGAATGCCACACAGCTATCAGCGATTGTAAGTAGTGAACCAACCATGCGGGGTCGGGTGCTGCCAGATGCAAAGAGAAACAGGCATTGGAATTAACTCACGTATGGTACTGGTATTCATGCCATTCCCAAGACCAGCCACCACCCGGCCGACAATCAGCTGAGCAAGACTGTATGCAGACGCCTGCAGAGCAGCACCAATACTCAAAACAATACATCCAATTGCAATGCACTTTTTCCGGCCAAGGCGCTCTCCTAGAAGCATGCAAATGAGAGCACCAAAGAAGCAACCAATCTCGTAGATGGCCACCACAGTTCCTTGAATTGTTGAACTTCCGCCGTTTGTTGTGTCTATCGATGGGAAGACTTTTGTGAATGCATCTCCTGTAAGAAGTCCGGACATGACACCTTGGTCGTAGCCAAACAGGAGAAACCCAGAACCGGCGGTGGCCGTGATGGCCCAGTTCAGGGGTCGTCCTACCAAGCGTGTCATTTTCAATGGCAGTGAACAATAATCAAGTACCACAATACTTTATACTATGTTCCTAGCCTGACCAGTCGTATATCTACCTAGGTGAAGCCGTACGGTTAAGAAATGTAATCAATGTGTGGAGGAGAGTATGTGGATATATATACCTCCGGATTACCGATTGATCACGGGCACATTCTCCGGAATATCTCCAGACTTGTCTCTGAAGTGGTAGATGATCTAAACCAGGGAGAGAAATGGCACACCAGTTCCACCATCAAAAACTCAAAACTGTGTCATCGCCGGACAGGGATAACTCATAACCAGCCGCTGACTGCATAATTGCTTGCGCAAATCCCACCAAACTGGAATTAGACGTGAGACTGTGGGGTGTGTATGGAGTTCTTCGAGACTAAAGGTTTAAAAAAAAAACTTCGGGAGCAACGCGCAGTACAAAGGACCACGAGGTGTAGAACTGATCAGCCCAGAGATCCGGTACCAGTTGCCCAATGGAGGGCACAAATTGTTCGGAATATCCATATCATATTCTGAGTAATTGCCAATCAAGAATTATAGGGAACTAGAAGCGTGGACGAGCGTGGGACTTAATTACGCGCTCGGAGCCAGTTCCGATGTTTCAGTCCCGGCTACTCTTACAATTACCTGTTTGGTCTGAATGGAAAGGAATTCTGAATACGGCTGAGATCTATCCCGGACGCGATCCGACCATGGTCCATGTCGCATAAAACGCAGTCGTATGCCACAGCCCGATCCGATTGGTATTTTGGGGTATACAGGCGTAAGAACTCACATAGTCATCAATAGTGTCTTCAATGTTTCTATGGTTTAGAAGTATCGGAGTTGATGCCGAGTCCTTCTCTACACAAATGGTACACATGGGCACACAGAGACGTTGATATTAAAGACCACACAATTCTGCGTATAACCGGATGGACAATAGCGGGATGTTTTGAGATGCTATGGCTTTGCATTGTTTGAACAATTTGAACAAATGAATGAAATCAGTTTAGAATTTTACAGGGATTCTTAGGCCCTAAGCATATTGGGGCCCCACGCTTTAATTTTCCAACCATCCCACGTCTACCCCGGTCAAGATTGCAAGTACACCTTTGTCAATACCTGACTCAAACAAAAGACGGACGTATTCCCACACGCTGGGTATGGATGTGCGACATGTGTCGCATGAAGGCCGGCAAAATGCCGAAAAGCCCTGGAAACGGACCAGATCAGGATGTCTAAACTGCAGACGAAAGCGACGTAAATGTGATGAAGCAAAACCCACCTGTCGTCACTGTCACAAGAGCCGCGAAAACTGTAGATGGGGGATGCGCATTTCATTTCGCGCCGAGAATTCGCAAACAGTGCAGATGCCAGTGATACCAACACGGACACCGAGGCGTTTCCAGATACTGGATATTACCTCGGAAGTCATTCGTGACTATCATCATATCGTACCGGAGGGAGACCCTATTCTCAATGATGCTATTCCTTATAGTCCGGATGACGAATTGCTTCAGTATCATGCTGGAAGAGAAGGACGAAGGCAGGTTGGCCTGACGCCAAGGCACGAAAATAGAGCCGACCGTGAAGCAGAAAGACAGAATGATCCATGGAAAAGTCCGGAAACTATGAGAAGCCCATCAGATGGTCAGAAAGAGTCCGACCGAGGGATGACTCGGTATCTGCCTTCAAAAGGTGATATTACTAAATCGTCGCCTTCGAGTATCGCATACTCTCAAGGACAGATAACTCGTGAACCCCTCGAGCAAACAGGAGACATTGTCAATGCTCCCGGCGGCTACAGGACAAATAGCATATGGCCAAGACCAGTCCTCCAGCAGGACCAGCGATCAATAGACGATGAATCCGACTATAGCGCAATATACTCGCCACTTTCCCAGTCGATACAGAGTGGTTACTGTGAACCGCCAATACCCCTGTCCGACTTCCACGTCCAGGACGGAATCTTCCTTCCTGGATCCGAGTACCTTGAGCTTCATTCTACATTGAGAAACCATCTCATCCTAGAGGCAAGGTCAAGTGTGCCTACGCGGCATTGCACTCCGGAGCAGTTGGGTGACGATTTGGTGGTTCCGATCGACAACGCAACTGCACGCATCAACATACCCGAAGAAGACGAATTTCTTTTATGGAAAAACTGGCTGGAGGAACTCGCACCATGGCTAGACAAATTCGACAATCAGAGCCATTTTCAGAATAATCTGTTGGCCATGGCTCGCTCGCACGACCACCTTGGATATGCCATGCTGGCGCTATCGTCACGTCAATTAGAACGGAAAGGCGCGACGGCACACAAGGAACGTAGTCTGGAGTTCTATCACCACGCCATTCATATCCTTCTGCCACTCTTACCGACGCGAAGCACGGCAGTGATAGCCTCATGCGTAGTTCTCTGTGTGCTCGAAATGCTAAGCTGCGCACCAAAGGCCTGGCGACGTCATCTAGATGGCTGTGCCGGTTTGATGGAAGCTGTTGGAATAAACGGTTTCTCCGGAGGACCCGAGCAAGCGCTCTTCTGGTGTTTCGCGCGAATGGATGTATGTGGAGGTCTGATTTCCTGCACCAAGACCCTCATTCCCGTTGATCATTGGGCAACTGGCGATCTCGATGCGGACGTTCGTCTCTTTCAATCGTCGCCTACTCTCGACACGTTTGCAAACTATATGGTTTATCTGTGTGCTCAATTATTGGATCTGCTTGCACCATGTCATCACAAATTCGGGAGACTCGGTGGTCCGCGAAGCAACAGCCTTACCGATCGCGCATTTACCGAACGCTGGTCCAAACTATGGTTGTACATTCAAGATTGGTATCTCAAACGTCCGGAAGAGATGAAACCAGTCATGGAATATTCTTCATCTAGCAGCTCATTCCCGAAAATACTATTCGCGAATCCCGCTGCAATATCTGGCAATCAGCTATACCATACAGCTTCATTGCTTATGTTACAAGGCCAACCACCGGGTCTGCACCTGGAATCAAAGCCGCGATCTGCATTGTGGCATGCGCGGCTGGTGTGTGGGATTTCCATCAATAACCATCACCATGGAGCGTGGACAAATGCTATGCAACCACTCTGGATTGCAGGGCAATGGATGAGTCACCCGAGCGAGCATCGAGAGATTCTCGAGCTGTTGGAGCGAATTGAAAAGGAAAGCGGCTGGCCTACGCAGTGGAGGGCAGATGACTTGAAAGAATTTTGGGGATTGATTTAGCCCTCGACGGACTTCACTACCTGAAACAGCAATGGTAATGTACCAAAATCATTGTACAGTAGTATTGCAGTAAAGCTGCTCAAGAAAGCCCATATAGCTACTGACTACTATAAACCTGAAGACTATATAAGATCTAGAATCCCCAATCAACAAGAACCATAATAGCGCCCGATCCATTCAAGAAGCACCCATCTATCAAATCATTAATTAGTGGTGGTTGCCATCATTCAAATCTCTAAACTCTCCTCTCAACATGTCAAGACCATCCCGTCTTACATCGCTCACAAAGTCGGCCACCCTAGGAGCAATGGCTTGCTCATCGAAACCGAAAAATTTGTATGCTGCTTGGCCAGGCAAAGAGTGTCCAAACGACGACATTGAGAATCCGGCATCAGCATATCGCTCCCAACCGTTCACAGCGTAGGCCTCGATAACTACACGTGGAGTTGACTTGTACTTCAGCACAGATCTCTTGTACTCGATTGCCTGCCGCTCGAAGAGTCGCTGGCAAGGAAAGCTGACGACGCGGGCTTTGATGTTGAACTTTTCTTGCAGGAGCTGCCGAGTACGCATGGCAAACACCATCTCGGCACCCACACCAATCAAAGTCACGTCAGCTTCCTCCTCTTCCACAAAGACATAGGCACCCTTCTGTGCCTTTTCCCTACATGAGTACTGTGGATACTGCTCTAGGTTCTGGCGAGAAAGCGAAATGATCGTAGGAGAATTTGTGGCATTCAGAGCGGAAATGAAAGCTCCGGCTGTTTCTTCGCTGTCGCATGGTCGGATATAGAGGAGGTTTGGCATGGCTCGGTATAACGCTGCTAAAGCAATGGGCTGATGTGTAGGGCCGTCTTCTCCTGTGCCGATGGAGTCGTGGGTAGCGATGTGAATCTGTTGGAGGCCTTGAAGGGCACCCATTCGGACACCTGGGGCAGCGTACTTTATGGAAATTAGTCACGAAGTTGAATGGTGGAAAAGGTAGTTTGGTGCTTACAATATAGAACATAAAGAATGAAGATGTAATCGGAAGGATTGTTCCTTTGTTAAAGGCTGCCAGTCCATTCGAAATTGAGGCCATGGCATGCTCTCTAATACCCCAGTGAATGTAACGTCCACTGTAGTCTCCATTGATGCCGCATGTCGTTTTGAGATCAGGCTGGTTCATTCATATTCAGTGGTCAGCAAGCAATTGAGGAATCAAGAACTGATCAAGAGGTATGGTGAACATACATGCTGAAAGTCTACTTTGCCTTTCCAGGCCATATTCACGGAAGGCGTCAAGTCAGCAGTTCCGACCATCAGGTTCTGTAATTTGGATGCCAATGGGTTGCAGCACAATCCTGCAGACTTTCGTGATGCGGTAGGCGCTGTAGGGAATTCCTCTTTTGTCGGCAGAATCTTGGTCCAATCGTCGGTCATCTTTCCCTCAACTCTCAGCAAAAACTCTTGGTGCAATTCGGGATACTCCTTTGCGTATTGTTCCAAAAGTTGGTTCCATTCATTCTCATAGGCTTTGCCTCTTTGTACCGCATCTCGGAAGAAGTCATAAACTTCATTCTGAACGGCGAAATGCTGCTCTGGATCCATGCCGAATTTTTCCTTGATCGAGGCAACATCCTCCGGTCCATATGCCGCACCGTGCGCCTTAGCATCACCAGCGACCTTGCTGCCAATACCAATGACTGTCCGTACATTTAAAAATGTGGGCTTTGTGTTAGCACGAGCCTGTGCCAGAGCAGCTGTCAGCGCAGGGACATCGTAGCAGCCATCGTTTACATCAATGACATCCCAACCGCATGCTCGCATCTTTGCGTTGACATCTTCCGTGTTGCAAAGATCTACGCTCCCGTCACATGTTACCTGGTTGTTATCATAGATAACAACCAAATTGTTTAATTTCCAATGTCCCGCGAGCTGGATAGCTTCCATAGCTACACCTTCCTGAAGACATGCATCACCAATCATGCACCATGTCATATTGTTGACAAGCTCGAACCCAGGCCTGTTATAACGAGCTCCAAGGTGTTTCGTTGCCATCGCCAATCCAACCGCATTTGCGATTCCTTGCCCCAAGGGCCCGGTGGTGACTTCGATTCCGTCATTTTCAATTTCCGGGTGGCCGGGACATATCGAGTCGGTACGCGTTGAGTGATAGGATTTAAGTTGTTCCATTGTCATCGCTGGATAACCGACTAGATGAAGGAAGGTGTATTGGAACAAGCATGTGTGGCCATTGGAGAGTACGAAGCGGTCACGGTTGAAGTAGTTGGGATTTGTGGGTGAGTATTTCATGGCGTATTTCCAAAGGGCGATACCGATTGCTGCCATGCCCATTGCTCCGCTGGCGTTGTATTGTCAGTTGCCATGGCCATTTACTTCCAATTGTGCACAAGGACGGCAAATCTTACCCAGGATGACCGCCCTTGAACTGTTCGCAGAGATCCGCAATCAGACATCGGAAAGTTCTCAATGCCTGGTCTATCTTTTTCTGATCTTGTACGGGAGATGTTTGCAAATGAGAGCTGCCGTTTGTGGCAGCGCCATTCAAGACGACTGTGCTTATCGGTGCCATTGTAACTTATGAGAAGAGGAAGCCTGGTTTCTCGAGGCAGTCACCGTTCTTTTCAATGCCGGATGCTCCAGAAATCTAGTTTATCAGCACTCTACAATTCCCTCGGGCGTGCTTTATAAATGTACAGCTTGCCACGCTGCCAGGTGTTCAAAGTGTGGTGCTAACATGAGTTGTTGATCACCCAAACAGGAATACCGTGGCTCCAGAACTTCAGAGCTCCTTGACCCCGTTTCCTAATATTTCTTCTGACTCTGATGATATTTCTCCGCTCAGTGAGGGGTCCTCCACAACTGTCCTCGAGGGTGGCGCTTGGGGCTTCCTATCCGGGAAGACCGTCGCACTTCGTCTGGAGTACATTTTGGGGGCAGTGAGGGGGAATGTGCGGCTCGGCTTTCCTTCAATGATTGTGTGACGCTTCGAAGAACCATCCTGGTACTTAAGGAAACGCAAACGTAAAACTTGCATTTGATTTGCATAATCTAGATCGTTGGCAAGATGCCGATTCCGAAATTTGTTAAGGGAAGCTTCATCGGCTTCCAATATCGCTACAGAATTGATTCTAATGGACTGTGATCCACAGTCCGACGACCTACCTTTCATATAACAATTATGGTTTTTTTTCTTGCCTGGGAAGTTTTTGAACAGATATAGAATCAAATCTTGCGCGCAATCAACTTCTCATCTTCATTATCAAAGCAATCACAAAGCGACCAGAATGTCGCCTGTATTACTAGAAGATCCACTAACAAACACCACGCCCGCAGCGGAGAAACCCAAGTATGGCCAGGACACGGTTCCCAACATGCTTTCTCTCCGTGGTAAGACTATCGCCATTACTGGCGGTGCCCGAGGTCTCGGTATGGCCGTCGCATATGCAGTGATCGAATCCGGCGGTCATGTAGCCTGCCTCGATCTCCTCCCCGTGCCCTCCGAGCCGGAGTGGACCGGTCTCCAGAAACTTTGCAAAGTTCACAATTTGACTGCCACATACGCCAAATGCGATGTCACCAGCGAAATCGAGATGGAAGACGTTATCAATGCCATCGAGGAGAAAAGTGATCAGATCGGAGCGCCTTTCTGTGGTATGGTTGCTTGCGCCGGTATCCAGCAAAAGGTTCCTGCACTTGAATACAATTCTCAAGACTTTGAGAGGATATTAAGGGTCAATGTGACTGGAAGCTTTGTCACGGCTAAATGGACGGCGAGGAAATTGGTAGAAAAGAAGAGAGCTGGTAGTATTGTATTGGTTGCAAGCATGTCTGGAGAGATTGCAAATAGGGTACGTCTTGAGTAGTGTTCTTTTCTTGGATTTTGCTCTTAACGAGTTTATAGGGACTCACATGTTCCGCGTACAACACAAGCAAGTCAGCTGTTCATCAGATGTGCCGTTCCCTGGCCCAAGAATGGGGTCAGTATGGCATTAGAATTAACACATTATCTCCGGGTGTAAGTCTTCAAAGAATGTGTCTTCTCACCGCAGCCTCTCATTGATTTTCCTCTGATCTACTAGTACATTCGAACGGATATGACGAATCAATTGCTCGCCGCAGAACCCGAGGTGGAAAAGGTCTTCATGGCTGGAGCACTTTTGGGGCGACTCTCGACACCGGAGGAATTCAAGGCGCCGACGGTCTTTCTTCTTTCGGAGGGTAGCTCATTTATGACAGGCGCGGATTTGAGGGTTGATGGAGGTCACTGTGCCTCAGCATAACGAAACATGCATGAACGGACGTTTGGAAGCATCCTAGAAGATAGTGCAGAATTGGGTCAAATGGAGCTCTGATGAACATTTCAAGATACAGTCCTTATTGCGCTGGCCATTTTGCATTCTAGATCCGTGTCAAGTATTACTAGCAATAGTCCGGGTTTAGAGACCGTGAAAGTATCCAAGTTGAACTGTTCCATATGATCGTACAAAGTCTCTCGAAAGCCCAGAATATGACCAACGTTCATAAGTGATATTTTGATCACAAGAACTAGATGTGTAGGCATATTAATGTACTATATTCCATGATAGATCCACAATACTTGGTAGCCTCGGGACCTATCGTTCTCAAGCGCCGTTAAGTAGCCATGAAGTAACCGGTTCAGGTTCACTTCATCACCTCGTGACCCATAGCCATATTAACGCCCCTAAGAATACTCAAAACACCCAGCGCGCCAGGGTCGGGTATACCCCCATTCTCCTCAAAACGGCTCTTCCCAACGTAGCTCGCCCTTCCCAACGAAGCTTCCATTACCTGCGTCTTCTCGCAGCCCTGCCGTGCCGCCTCAAAAGCCGCATTAAAGTCTTGATTGGTGTGACTGAATGTAGTCACAAATGGAATGAGTGTGTCCATTAACGTTCTGTGACCTTCTCGCGCCGTTGTAAACTTGAAGAGATCTTCCAAGCTCTTGCTGAGGGCTATAGACACTATTTGAGGGATAGATTTTTGTTGCAGGTTTGTGTTCGGATCAATACCCTCTAGGGCTTCGGCTAGCGCGTTAATGAATATAGCGTAAATGGCCCCTGAAGTGCCTCCCATTTTGGTTTCAGCCACCATGGCAATTTGTCTAAACATGCGGGCTAAATCAACAAACTCAGTGTCAAGGTTCTTGGAAAGCTCGACAAGGCCTGCAGGATGTGTCAGAAAAAAACAAGGGTCAGGAAGAGAAGAATATGGAGCTAGTTACCGTTCACGCCGTTCAGTAGAGTCTCGCCGCAGTCACCATCTCCAGCCAGTGTATCATACTCAGTAATCAGGGGTTCATCCTCTCGAGTTGTGCTGGCAATATGATTCACAATATTCTCAATTGTCATTTTCGCAACTGAATTCTTATATTAGTTTTTGTAAAACGTAGCATGTGATTTATTGCTTACCTTTTGGTCCTGCACGGGGCGAATTCGTTACCACTTCCGCCTCCGGTTTCTCACATTCTGCAATCACAACATCCTCCGGTACCGTTGATATCGACTTAGGCCAAGCAGGTGCCGTAGTCGAGGCATCCAACAGCGGCAGTAACTCATCATCAAGCCCCAGCAGCGTGATCGAGAATCCAGGACCATCAAGAGCAGTGACAAACGTTCCGAACACAAACCGTTTGACAATGATAGATCTCAAGTCTAATTGGTGATGGACTTCTGCAGCAATAACGCTGATTTCAAGAGGACTAAGTCCACCCAGATTATTCACCATGAGTGCAACAGGCTGTTCCGGAGTGGGATGCCAGCTATCTGGCTTAGGTGCGAGTATAGTGTTTAGTAGGGTTGAAATGGTCGCTTCGAGTGGTTGCAGCTTTGATCGGATTACACCAGGTTCGTTGTGGATGCCTTCAGCGAACCGAATTAGCTGGGAGCGAATAATAAAGAGTCCAAACCAGGCGGTGCTTACCCATCCCAAATTCAACTTCATCAATTGGTAATGGCTCGATTGGCGCACGTTTTGGTACACTACATCTATCCAAACTCACGGCTGCCGTTGCCATTTGTTTTGCTACTTTGTCCGCAACGTCTCTAACGGATGCGAGGTCGACGCTATGATAGTAGTCAGTCTCCGAGTACCTGTAAGAAGATCATTCCTGCATTAGAGTACCCTTTTGCCGCCAGAGCCCCAGCAACTTTGTGCACAAAGACCACGCCAGCGAGACCTCTTCTACCCACTGTTGGATTATTGGCAACCGAAACATCATCTCCTACCATGACCACCTCCACATTCAACCCCAGAGCCCGGGCCTTCATGGCCGCCAGCCCAAAATTCAACTTGTCGCCTGTGTAGTTTTTGACGATCAGGAGCACCCTGTACATAAACAACTTTTAGCGTATCATGAAAGGTCAGATTACTAATAATACCATACCCGTGAGATGTATCAACTGATTTGAGACCTGCCAAAATCTGAGATGCAGATGGTGATGCGAAGATATTGCCAGCAACTACAACATCGAGCATGCCCTCACCTACGTAGCCGGTATGAGCTGGCTCATGTCCTGATCCGCCGCCGGAAAGAAGGATCACTTTTCTGCTGCCATGTGGAAGTTGTCTATAAATAACTGATTTCGGTTTGGTCAGCTTTATCTGTTGTCAGGAAACGATATTTCCCATGGGGGAATGCTCGGATCCTCACACCTTGTTCAATTGGCATCACTCGAAGTCCCTCAGCATTCCGGGCAGCAGCCAAAAGTGAAGCTTGAACAGGATTTTGAACATCGTTGATAAAGTGCTTAGCTGTATACCAAGCAGTGAGCTAGTGAGTTTCAAGATAGTTTCGCGCTACATACCACTTCTCTGCTCAGACATTGTCATGAGGTTCTCTTTTTAGCGAGGGCAAATAACAACCGAGAGCTAAGTATTGTGAAAAATCATCGACTTCGTTGGACTATCAGAAGCCATCTGGATGTACTTTATAGTGAATTTACATGTCTTCATACTAGCTAACTTTCATGTGTTTTTCTCGATCTAGACCATGCGGGTAGACAGCCAGAGTCCTCCATCTCATATAATTGAGGCCAGCCACCAGAGGTATATCAGATGTGTCCATAACAATACTATTCCCAGTTCACAAAAAGCACCAGATCCATCACCGTCTGCGTTTGCAAATACCTCATTTGTACATGTTCTAGATGCTTTCCCCTGACAACATAGCAAGAACAGAACTCGACTGTGATTGGTTGATGGTTATAGTTGCCAGATGTGGAGGACGGTTTGAGGCTAGGTTGAATACAGACTAGGGTTCACTTTAGACTGAACAGAGAAGGTCTTGCGCTTATTCTTGCCGTTCTGATCTTTGGGTAGTTGTTTGCGCAGTACTTCTGCCTGAAGGACAAGGCCACCATACCGTGCCCTAATGGGCTTCCGAGATAGGCAAGTACGAATATTGTACACTCTTTGCGGGGGTCATTGGATTCTGGAAGAGTTGAACCTCTACAGAATCAGGAAAAGCTTCTTGTATGTCTAAGAACAATATATTGGTATCCTCTACACCCGCATAAGCAGGAAAATAGGCCCCAATATTTGCATGAACATCAGGTCGAATGTTGGCGTGAGTATGAACTTTTGGAGGTTGGGATTGTGCGTTAAAGGTAGGTACTATAAGAAGCTTGCAAGTTGAATATCTTTGCAATATCTGACCCCAAGCTACCGCCCTGCTCGTCTAAAAATGGTATAGGACATGATTTCATGGAAAGAACGAATCATCTTTCAACTATCTACTTGCTGGGTGATCTCGAAATAGCGATTCTGTGCCATATCCTTTGGCTCATTTGATGTGGAAAATAAGTAGTCTCATCAGCCTCGACATCTCGTCTTGGAGGGCCCTTCGTCATACGACATTCGAATCATGATGATCTTTGAGACCGGTTTCGCAGTGAACCTGCAGCCAAGTATCATGTGTTCTGCTCGACGTGCTGCGCCGAATCCCCCGTCGCTAGCTTCTTCTCATCAGAGTTTCGCTCCAGTAGAAACCCTATCAAGCCGACGTCACGTTGCGCTTCAGCCAGCATCCTTGCATCCTCCTCACCAGTATGACTCTTGAAGACTCGATCCATCTCCTCCAAGGTTGCATTCTTAGTCTCTGGAAGAGCGAACCAAACCCACACAATCCCAATGGCGAGAAACACGGAAAAGAATATGTAGGTACCCCAAGCCCATGCATCGAACATAGGTGGTACGAACAGAGCAATGGCGAAGTTGTTGATCCAATTACTGAAAGCACCGATTGAAGCTCCTTTGGCGCGTATGGAGAGCGGGAAGATTTCTGAGACGAGTGTCCATGAAACTGGACCCCATGTAGCGCCGAAAGTACCGATGTATACCCAAATCAATGCTAGCAGATAAACAGTCAGCTTCTGTTCTTTCGAATGGGACAACGGAAGCGAAGGAAGATGATCATGCAGAATGTACATACCAACAGCAGCCCAGCCTATCATATTGAGTGTTAGCACATATTCGACAGACTGGAAACGAAATGGAAATTTCAGATAAGAATGCTGACCAGCTACTGCATGATGCTCCCAGTCGTGCCGAAACTTGGCCACAACGACTCCCACAATGACCATAGCCGCAAACATCAACGCCGATCCGGCTAGAAGCATGGGCTTTCGGCCCACTTTGTCAATGACAAGCTAACGCAAAAAGCTAGTCAGCTATTGACTCAACTCTGAAGATATTCCGGACGTTCGATTACCATTGCAGGAATTGTGCAGACGAAGAACACGACGCCGGTGACACCTGTTGCCAGTAATGCAACGGTACCTGTGTTGAGACCTAGACTGACGAAGACTTCCGAGGCATAATAGATAACTGCGTCAAGGTTAGTGAGATGTTCTGGTTGTTACTGAAGTTGATATAAATACTCGAGTCGATCCCACTCCACTGTTGGAAGAACATGACCAACCACGCCGTCGCAACACGTTTGAAATTGTCCTTTGTCCGAACACAGTTAACATACTGGGCCAATTCTCTGAAGAGAATATTCTGCTTCTCCTTGGCAGCGAGATCAGGAAATGCTTTTGCAAAGGAACGCTGTTCAAAAAGAGCCTCGGCTTGAATCTCGAGAAATTCCACTTGGACCAAGGCATCGTCAACGGGAAGTTTTCGAAGCCAAGCAAGTGTCTTTCGGGCTTCTTCGACTTGACCGTTTTTGACTAGCCAGCGAGGAGAGAATGGCATCCACCAGATTCCTATGGCAAGAAGGCAAGCCGGGATTCCCTGAATGATAGAGGGTAGTTGCCACGCGAGATTTGATTGTGTCTCTCCAGTTCCGCCGATGTTGTTGCTACCATAGCCTATCCAGAAAGCCGACATCATGCCGAGGATGGTTGCGAATTGGTAAAATGAGACTAGTAGGCCACGCAATTCGGGGGATGCCAATTCTGCATTATATAAGGGTCTTCACGCGATTGACCGTCAGATACAACAAGAAACATTCCCCTTTGGAACAACTTACCCAACACCACTGAAAAGTCCTACACCAAGACCCGTGAAAAATCTACCAGCGTATAGAAGTCCCGGATCGCCTACATGCGCTCCGCAGTATAAATAGCTTCCCAGAATAACCCAACAGCATGCCATGAACATTGTATATTTTCTAGAAAATATCTCTCCCAGGACACCGGCTGACAATGACCCGACGATACCGCCCAATTGCAGGACGGAGGTCAACCAGCCTTGCGCACTGGAGGAATTTACGACTGAAGGGAAGTTGGCAGCGAATCTGGTCATGATGAATGACTCACCGAGGACGCCTTGCTGGTAACCATATTCGAAACCACCGAAACTGAATCAAAGGAAGCGTCAGTTGCATACTGTATGATTCACACTTGAATGTATGTGAAGATGAAGGAAAGCACCGAACGTGGTAAGGGCGAGTGAAAAGAAAGGCTTACGAAGCAAAAAATGCTATGAGAAAAATCTTTTTGTTCCTCAACGCCGTGTGCCATCGATTCTTCTGCGCCTCCTGTACTCGCCTATCGGCAGTGACAGGGAAATATGTGTCTGCTTCTATGTCTTCCGGCATATTCGTCAACGTGTATTTCTCTCTTCGTGCAAAAAAGTGCCGATGAGCAAAAACCGAAGATATTACGACGATATACAGTACCCCAAGTCTAGGAATGTCCAGTGAGACAATCCTTCAAGATTAATGTGGGATTTCGGGCGACCTTATACCCCGGTTTTTGTTTCGCGTGCTGCCGAAAATGCGGAGAGACCTCTCATCATGCAGCATTAGTTGTGAATCATGAACCTTAGTGGAGCTTTCAGTTCTGAAAAATGTAATAGTAAGAGGTTCGGGTATAGGTTGGAGACTTGGGCATCAGATTACTCGCTTCGAAGCCTACAGATTTAAGGGCTTTCACGTGAATCAACGCCTTGCTTGATTATCTAGGTAGACTCGAATATCGATTAAGAGAATGGTATTTGACGCCTAACATATAAGTCATATACTCATTCACTCGTGGTCATGATTGATTCTATAGCTATACCGAATTTTTCTGCATCCGGGTCAGTTCATTGTATTGATAAGTTGACGGTTATTCATTTCAATTCTGAATAATGCACTGCCTACTGCTATTGCAGTGATGATCGACAGTCTTGATTAAACTATTGCGAGGCATACCAGACCAGCCTGTGGTTATACCTTCCTTTTCTGGCCACATTTCAAGTTTAAGCCCTAATCTGGGGGCTTCCCCGCAGCTACATGTAACCTAGGAATGCTCCATAAACCAGCCTTGATCTGCAACAACTCTAAAGGCTGACTATATAATTTCAAGCCAAGAACGCAATGCATGCGGTGAAACTGAGGGGTCAATGTTCTTTCACCAGGTGGGATACTTTGCAGCTCAGTGCGTGACCCGTGCCATCACGATTGTAATAGGCGCCTCAGTTGTCTGCCAGATATCTAGACACACTGCGAAAGGTAAAGTAGAAGAAGAACAAGCTTAAGCCGTCAGCAAATATTACAGAGCTACTCGCACATATTGACTGCATGCTGTAATTTGTATAGGTCACCATCAAGTGTTTACACTCCATCCATCACACGGTCTCAATGCTCAGCTCGGCACCAACTTTCTGAATCCTATCCACGAGATCTGTGCCCAAGAATGCCGGAGTCAAACATCCGCCTTCCACACCACCTTCTAGCTTTCGGGTATACAGCAGCGAAGCAGCCCCTTGAGCCAAAAAAGCAGCCGTGGCCGTGTACGGGCCCCCCGAAAACCGAACTCTGGCATGAACTTTTTGGGCTGATGAACTGCTCTCCGGGGAATCTGCCAGCGCAACACCTTCCATCTCGACAACAGCCCTCTTCTCTTTCTCCACATCAGGTCCATGGCCTGGCTTTGGCAGAATGACTCTCACGATAGCCCTCAATGGAAGAAGGGTAAACATCAATTTTATTCCACGAGATTTGAGTATATCGACAACCCCGGCTATTGTAGATGATGCTTTGTTGTATTCACTATAACGGAAGTTCTGGCCGTAAACGTTTCCTCTGTCTAGCAGTCCCCACGTCCGATGGACAACAGCACGATTCTGTAGATCACTAAACGAGCTCGGTGATAAATACCCAAGTACCGGATCGTGCCGTATGCCAAGGATATTGCTGGTGTCCTTCGCATACGGTTGGCCCTCGATTGGTGACAGGTACCACGGTCCCTGCGATTCCTGCATAGTCTTCTCGTCAAGCCTCGTTCTACTTAGCATCGACTTAACGGTTCCCCCGCTGGGGTCTGCGGGCATATTCAGTATTGACAAAATGACCTCTTTGGTCTTGAGAGATGAGGATCTCTCGAGTTCCCTGACGGAGAACCATGTAAGCAGATCTTGAAAGGCGCTGAAGTTGCCACAAGATGTTATAATCTATTTCTGATATTAGAGAAACATCAACGGATAAGGACAAGCCGTGCTTACAGCGACTCCCGCCTGCTGAGCGGCATGGTGATATCGGTCAATCCATTTTCGTAGATGTATAATAGAGCCAGCACTAGAGATTATCAGCTATCGGGGCTATCAGCTATCGGAGCGTTCATGAACATGTTTCTCTTCTGACTGACTCACGTATCTATATAATCTGTCCGGCTGTTGATACACGCCTCGATCACACTCGCTCCAACCTCATTATACGAGACCACGCTGACGCATACCTTCGCCCTTGAAACACAGTTGGTAAGCTGCGCCTTATTCTCAACATCCACAGTTTCAATTCCTTAGCCTCACAATGAGTTGATAGGCACTTTTCAAAAAGTCACCTTAACGTACCTGGCTGCACTCTATCCTGCGATGTATCATTCAACTCTGTCGCAAGTTGGTCTAGTTTTGTGTACGACCGTCCTGCAATGGCCCATTTCAGGTTCGTGGGCAGGTACCTCGCAATGTGATGGGCAGTAAGTTTGCCAGTGTACCCTGTTGCGCCGACAAGGACAAAACCGTAGTCGCGGTCATGCTTGGTTGTCGCCATCTCTCGCATGATATATGTGATTGCGAGCCGCGCAAAGCTGGGTTCAAGAGACGATCCAGATCGGAAGTGTATTAGATTTTTAAGGTACGGAAAGACCGGAGAACGGCGTGATCATGCGGAGCGCGGGTGGTTGAATCTACCCGGGAGGAAATTGGGTGAATTTAGCCCTAGAACATGGGTGTTAATTGATCAAATTGTGCTTACATTTGGGATATATTGATCAATACAGCACACAAAAATTGCCGATTATAACAGGTTAACTCTAAGGAATTAAGAGTCACTGCTAGTAATCAATATTTATAAATTGGTTTCGAATCGGGCTTGGTCGGGCGTCGCTCCAGTCGTGTCTTGGCTTCTTATGGTATCAATCATGTCTAACTCATACAAAAAACACTCGAGATCGCTCTGCATTCATGATTCTATCAAGGGACTTGTAAAGTTGTGTATCTGAGGAGAGCGCTGAGCAAAAGGGTTGAGACTTGGAGTTGGCACAAACAATAATACATTCATGAGAGTACAAGGACGCCACCATCTCTCTAATTGTTCTACACCAGGCAAGGGGTATCCGGATACATCGAATTCCACATTGCTGTAGACAAACCGTCGAACCGCTCATTGCCTTTGACTAGGCGTAGGAGATTTGCCATCGGAAAGTCTCGGTTAGCGGGTGAAAATGGTTCATAGCGCCTGCGGTATTCAATGTCCGAAAGAAGGTTGAACGGTGCTAGATGGTGGGCGTGAAAGACAATAGCGATATCCCTGAAAGCGCAGCCAAATATTAGCGAGTCATGATTGTCGAACTCGCATAGCAGACTCTACGCGCTTGTACTCGGATTACCATCATTCACCAAGGAGCCAGAATGAATTAGTGGATACCGTTTCTCGCAAGGTCGATATACTGGATATATTGAGCCCCGGCACTAGCCAGAAATGCGTCAAGTGTTTGGGAGAAGCGTCGAGCATGATTCAGGAGCCGTACAAAGAACGACAGGAGCTGTAAGTGACTGTACTCATGGAAAAAGTAGAAAACGGACATAAATGAAAAAGACAAAACAGCCCAGACATCATGACCTGCTTGAGCAGCTTGAGCAGTATCAATGGTAATAAATGGCACGCGGCTCAGCACTATTGAACTGCATCAGGGGGTTACATTGTGCTCGAGCTGAGTACTCCCTCCTCCATGTCTGCCTATGCTGCTCAGCGATGATATCTACACCAAAAGGCAGATGAGATCAGAAAAGAGCAAGCGGATACAACCGATGGCCGCTGTGCCATCACAACTACTATTCAATCGAGGAGAATTCGAGGCAGATGTTGTGGGGGGTGGCGGAGAGGGACGTGGGTGCTGGCACTCTGCTATCTGTTGCTATGGGCCACTTCATGTTAGACTTACGTTGGACTGCCGACTGTTGTGGGCTCATATGAGGCTGTGAGCCGCGTTGCGGGAACCAGATCTCGTACTCGATATTCCCGAGTCCGAGTACGGCATGGCAAATGAGAGTTGAGTCTTGTCAGGGAAAACAGCTCCGTCGCTCGCTAAGTATTTCCTTAGCTACAGATCCTTAGCTGGAGTTTGTCTTCATGTTGCCCTACACAATATAGAGATCTATTGCAATGTACGTGGTCATGACCAGTACAGGCCATCAGATAGTGATCGGCAGTCCTCATGGCAGAAAGCAGAGGATCGGAGTCAAACACAGAAATCGGATTTCGGTTGCTCGCGCCACGTCTAATGCTTAACTCTCTGGAGCTGCAGCTTGATCCGGTTCGATTTCAAGGAAAGGCTTTGTTCCGCCTAGATCGAGGGTAATTCTAGCGAAGTCATCAAGTAGGGAAAGACCGCTGAGTAACTCCTGTCCCAGGTTGGTGCCGTCGTCGAGACATAAATATGATGGCGGTTCCCAATCTCGAACCGTGCAAGTCACATATCAACCTTGAAAGCTTGGAGAGTTCCTCCTGTCTCATTTCTTCTACAGCTTGTTCCGCACCTACCAAGTGCTGTTAAGATAAAACATGAACGGAATTTTCCTGGAGCAAAATTGCGATTACTCGCTCCAACATTGCGACTGGCTGGGCGTAGAGGGCGGTAGGTCCCAGTCCTGTTCTTCAGGCGACGGTTTTACCCATGTACTGATGCTTGAGTAGCGAATTGTGTTCAGCAGTTTTGCAACGGCTACCCGACGACTTCTGGTACCTGTCCGAGCATTGGACTCGATCCTCAAAATTGCTGTGGCTCTTCCGACCCTGCCACATGCTTGAACGACTGGGTCCATGGAGGAAGTGGGAGCAGCGGGAGCAGTGGGAGCAGTGGAAGCGATGGATCATGCGCAAGTGTTGTGGACATCCTACTCTCATGTTCATCGGCCACTCCCACGCTGTTTCCTTCTGGATCAATCTATACCGCAGGGCCATTAGCCACTGCAGCGGCAAGCTGTCTGTGTTACGACTCCGATGGAACCTATGATCCGTCTGCGTTGGATACGAATGCAAGTGAATGCGTCGCATCTGGCTCCTCCGCCCACCCTACATACTATCCTTATGCTAGTGCGATGGAAGGATTCTGTTCCAATGTCGCTGACTCGGCGACCACTCCAGCAACAACGAGCCCGGCCAGCAATCTAGCAACTACGACCAAGACTAATGCACAAACCGGCTCCATAGCAAGCGCTACTACCACGTCCAGTGTCGCTCCTACTTCAAGTGCCAAGTCATCAGGTCAATCTGTAAGTCTCAACTTGTGCCTCTTACTTTGCATCATACACGTACATTTCGTCTCCCTCTCTACCTGTCTCACTCGTCGCCCGGCACGAGAATACTCTAGCTTTGAATGTAAAACACATAACTGACAAAGACCAGCTTCACTGGAAAATGCCACAGCTAGCATTCTCTGCTTTTCTGTTATTTGCTATCATCATGAATGTATACTAAGGTCCAAGGACAAGCGAGAAGGCAATACTCGAGGTCTGCCTCGCGCGCGGACAGTTGTACTTTGAACCTGATGATGTGCTCAGATGAGCGGGCGAATTCAGGCTGAATTGAATGACCAAATTTGTGGAATTATGGTATATATTCCGTCATATTGTCTCGACTGCTCCCATAAACCCCGAATCCTGTCGCCGAGGATGAGTTTGGTCAGGAAATACGATTGCCATGATGAAAAGTTGCTGAGGTGCATAAGTACGATCGGTATCCCTCGCACCTTGTTGGTGGATACGCGAAGCGATGTATATATTTCTCTGGTGCTCTACAGAAAAAGTCAAAGAGAAAAGACATGAACACTGAACCAAGTATCACCCCGTCGATAGGAAATTCGTTTCTGGCCGTACGGTAGGCATATCTTGCTTTCTCGGATTTTCAAAATCGAGGTTGTTAGCGTAGCGCTTCACATGCCGACTTGCTTTATGGTCAGGTTCTCCTAGCCTCTTTCTTCACCTTCTCTCATTTATTTACCACCAATAATAACCAATAAAGAGAATTGCCCTTCATATCACCTACGGGAGCGGGCATCAACGCCACTATGGCAGCGAGAGCGTTCGATATCCAGGCGGAGGTTATTCGGGGCATCTGCTGATCTGTAGCGCTTTAGGCAACGAAGGAAATCACAACAAGGAACAGGGGATAGGTTTCATTCGGCGGGAGACTCTTGCAACCTGGCTACTGCGTATTTGCCATTGAAGATGTGAATCAACGACGTTCTTCATAAGAAATCCGTCTCGAGCCTAGAAATGCATGCTGGTACGTACGTAGTCCTGAGAAGAAAGCAGTTAGCTCACCATCATCATGCCGGATTGTTATCCCATGTACTGGCCATTGTAGCGATATGAATGCACCCTCCAACTCATGGAATGTTTAATAGAGCTTACTTGTGGTCGGGTGGTATACGAGTCAGTAATCGGGCTGACACGTGATAAGATCCGGGGTAAAAAAGCTAATTGGCCGCTGCCATCCGCTTTTCCTGTCGTACCTGAGCTCAACTCATCTTTTCTACTTCCTACCTAGTACGTCGCAAGAGTTTCATTCATCCCACCCGATCAATTGCACAATACCAAAGGCCAACATGTCCTGGCTCCTCAAGCGATGGCTCCTTCCGGAAGAAAAATCATCACCGTCACCTCCTACAACGACGAGCGCCGCACCAGACAATGAGAATGATACCACCCAACAACACCCACCTTCACAACAACGAATGCAGCCGCTTCCAACTACTCCGACAGAACCACCCTTGATACCCAACAACGCCAAACTGCTTCTCTCTGGGCTCATCTTCTTCTCCATTTCAGCCCTCGTAACCCGTCGCGCCTTACTCCGCAAACACGCCGCAACCGTCCCACCGTTCTACACGACAAGCATGTTCCACAAACCCTCCATAAGTGGCGGTCAAGACGCATTCGAAGCGCTCAACATCGCAACTATAAACACCGTGTCGATAGCTATGATTCTTGCAGGCGGCACGTTTTGTGTGATGGGTATCGATTCCGTCGAAACTGCGCGGAAACGATATCGAGAGAAAATGGGGCTGGAGGGCAGTTTAAAGCCGGGCACCAAGCCGTCGAAGGAGGAAGAAGAGCAATTCGAGCGGGATATGGAGGAATGGCTGGGGAGCGTGTTTGAGAAGAAGGATTTGGGAGAGGTGAGGCGGAAGGTTGAAGAGGCCCGGCAAAGGGATAAGCTGAAAGCGAAGGAGAAGGAGAGGGAGGAACAGCGGAAATGAAGTGAAGATTGTTATTAGCATGATGTGCGGTTCAACACTGCGCAGGAGTTTATGGGCGTTCTGAAGGGCATGGATTGTATCGGATGGAATGGGTATATGAGATATAGGAGGAATCACCACTCTGAAGCATTGAACATGGGTCAATGTGACCTGCATACTTGTATAAAAATTTCATATAGTGTACATGAGACTAATCAAACGACGATCATCAAGACAACCGCTCATACCTCTCCCTAGCCAAGTCCTTCGTCTTCTCCAAGAACTCGTCGTACCGACCACGTGTATTTCGTGCGGCTTCTTCAGACGCTTCACCGAGTTTGCTACCCTGTGCACCCAGTCCGACACCCTGTGCATACACATCCGTGGCAATCGGAGCTGTCATACCAGTCCCTTGCGCACCCAGGCCAGATCCCTCAGACCAACCCATTTTGCTCAATAAAGCGGCTCCTTTGGAGGGAGCGGGAGCAGCTGCGGGCTCTTCAATGTCTTGCTTCGCAGGCACGGCGGGTTTGGCTTTGGCTTGGGTATTCCGAGAGCTTCCAAATGCTTGGCGGCGTTCTTTGGCACGATCACGATATTCGGTGGTAGGTAGATCGTCTTTGTGTTTTTCAATTTTGGCCAACGCTCTTGTGACCAATTCTTCATTTTGGAGGTTGTCGCGATGCAGTTGACTCAATCGTTCGTGGCGGTTGACTTCGGCTGAGGTCTTGAATTGGCGCATACACAAGTAGCAGCAGTTCCGATTCAGATCGGCGTAGGATCGGCTGGGCGGTGCAGCAGCAGCGATGTGCTCTGGTTCTTTGCCTGTCTCATCATGTCCTTCTTCGTTCTTTTTGATTCCGTGTAGTTCTGCATGCCGGTTTGACCAGAATTGAAGATGTGAGGGGACAGCCACCTTCTTCGCACCAGTGGAGCTAGATGCCTCTGCTTTTCGTTTCTTCGCCTTGTCGCCTTCTTTCGTAGCCTTGGAGTCTGTCTTGGACTTTTTATCGAGATCATTGGTTGAGACTACCAGTTCAGTAACATAGCCATCCTCGTCCCAGTAGGCAAGTTGCATAGCCGCGTTGTTTAACGGACTAAACGTAAACCTTGCCGTGCTGGGAGTAGGATTAAGGACTGGAACGAAGACACCGGCGTGGATATAGCTTGCCAAGACTGGTTTCGAGGCGATGGTAAACTTTTCAAAAGAGTTCAGTTTGACCAAAGCTGCTTGTGCATCCTGAATACAGTCAGTAGGAGGTCGCTGCTCGCGTGAACAAAACATACGTCGAGAGTAGCAAATTCTGCAAACCCAAATTTCCAGCTCTCATTACTGCGTCGATCACGAACGAGTAGAACCCGCCGTAAAGAACCCTCTCTAGCCCCAAGGTTTGAATCACCGGTTGTAGAAGCGACTTTGGACTTTTTAGCTCCAATTTCTGCGCTTTGATTTTCATCAGCGGCCGGCTTATATAATTTTTGTACGCCTCTAGAGAAAACTTCTTCCGTGACCGAACTGTCTAGTCCTCTGAATAGAAGAAACTGTGAAGGCGTGTTGTCTGGCGCTACGTCATTGTCGCCAATGTTGCCCTCTCGAGCTGGTAACTCTTCTGGTGTCATTTCCGCCTCTGTTCTAGTTAGATATGTCTTTTGGTGGTAAGCGTAAGTACGCACCGGCACGATCCGCCTGGCAGCGGAAGCATTTTTGACGAGTGGAAAAATTATCAAATGAACACTGTATAGTCAGTAAAAGGTAAAGTCTGGGGTCCAAAAAGAAAGTACTGACGTTTCGACAAGTCCATTCACCCTCCGGTTTACCACGACGATCGTCTCGTTCCCGGGTATAAGATATGCGAACTTTGGCACCGCGTTCGTCACTGCCCGGGTTTCGTCCGTACAGATATAGAGTCGATCCATTCTGCTCTATAAAAGCTCTCGAGTCGTTGAGACTGTGGAAGCGAAGAAATCCAATCTGTCGCGATAGTTCTATACAGATATTAGTACCGTGGAAGATGCGGCAACAAGAAGGCATACTCGTCTGCCTGTCACGAATGACTCGGACATCTTCCAATCCGTGAACATGGTAATATTCGACCAATTCATTCGAAATCTGTCCACCACGATTGCACATCTCAGCTCATGTCTCGTTACAAAACAGTATCGATCAGTCGATCACAATCAAATGGGAGAGTTGTCGAACGTCTTCTTCCACCATATCCACCGGCAATCCTTCCATGATGATTTCTCGACTTTCTTGAACGTTTCCACGATGACGGTCGCGGTCTCGGTTCCGACCGCGACTGCGGCTGCGACTGGGGCTTCTGCTGCGGCTATTATCGTATTCTGGTGAGCGGTATCCTTCGCGATCGCGGTCTCTGTAGCCTGCTTGCCGAGCACCACCGCGACGTGGCGGGGACGAGCGGCGGTAGTCATCACGACCTGTTCTGTAATCTCGGTCTTCCGCATGATCGGGTCTTCTGTGGCCCGCGGGTCCTCGAGGAGCATCGCGTGCATGGTCTTTCAGTATCGCCCATGAGAAATTAGCCAGAAGCTCAGATCATAAATAAAGGTGGTAATATCCAGGTGAACCATGCTGTCAGTCTGTACCATGTAGAGGGTAGTGTCCGTGCTCGACGGAGCGAGATCGCGAGAAGCGGTCGTCATACATGCGGTCGTCGTAGCCGGACCCGCGGTATGGTGGGTATCTGTTGGCGTGTGCCATTGCGACTAGCCTCAAACTCGTGAAGCAAATGTCTGTGTTGCTCTACGGATGTCAAGGCAGTCAGTCACACAAGTCGAGATGTTCTGTCGCGGAAGTAGCAATGCGTAACGCTAGTCCCAATCTGGACATCCCGTTATGGCCAGCCTCATTTCTCATGTCTTTCCTTTTCCCCCAGTTCGACGCAACGCTGAAGATGATATTTATGGGTGTTTCTTGGGAGGGAAGTCTAAGAATCTGTCGAAACCTCTTGATTGACTTGATATTGTCGACACTCAATGTATGGCAGAGTATGAAGCTCATCGTTCGACGTAGTTACTAAACATCAACAATGACGCCACACCTTCCCCTCATCTCCTTGAAATCTTTGTCTTGCAATCTCAGAGCAATGAGGCATACGTTCGACTGCTCCCTTCGAAATGCATCATCTGTCGAAAGCGAAGAGAGAGCCTTCTCCAAGCTTCAAAGTACAGATCTTCTAGATTTGCGAGCGACTCTGATACAAGTGCGGTACTAGTAACATTGACATCGACGGGTCCGCATCAGAAAGCGGAACCAATGCAGCTTGAACATCGAATAAAGATGCCCGACTTTACACCATTTGCTCGACAGGTCTGCCAATCGCAGCAGTAGCTTTGATCATGGCAGGAGTGGCTCGATTAAAGCCGCGGGGTATTTCGGCCAGCTGTCTTCTTCCCTTCCCAGCCTGCTCATTCCACTCAGGCGCAACTCTTTCTCTCTACATCAACGCATTTCGATCGCAACGATACAATGTCACCACCAGTAAACCGTGCCTGGTGGAAAGAATGTTCTGTCTACCAAGTCTGGCCTGCCTCGTACAAAGACTCCAACAACGATGGCATAGGTGACATTCCTGGTATAATCTCCAAGCTCGACTACATCAAGGGAGTCGGGGTGGACATCATCTGGCTTTCTCCTTCGTACAAGTCGCCACAAGTAGACATGGGATATGACATCTCAGACTACTACAGCATTCATCCCCCGTATGGCACAGTGGCGGATGTCGATAAGCTGATCAGCGGATGTCATGAAAGAGGGATGAAGCTGTTGATGGATCTCGTGGTCAATCATACGAGTGATCAGCATGAGTGGTTCCAGAAGTCAAGAAGCTCAAAAGATAATGAGTTTCGAGACTGGTATATCTGGAAACCGCCCAAGTTTGATGATCAGGGAAATCGACATCCACCGAATAACTGGGTGTCTCATTTTCAGGGTACATCTATAACATGACAGATACGAGAACTTGAGTATACTGACTTCTACAGGCAGCGCGTGGAAATACGACGACTTGACAGGAGAATACTACCTCCACCTCTACGCAGACGAGCAACCAGACCTGAACTGGGAACATCCCCCGGTCCGCAAAGCCGTGCACGACATTATACGCTTCTGGCTTGATAAAGGTTGCGACGGTTTCCGTATGGATGTGATCAACTTTGTCAGCAAAAACCAGGAATTTCCAGATGGACCCGTCACGAATCCCGGGACTCCCTGGCAATGGGGGTACATGTACTACGCCAATGGGCCCCGACTACACGAGTATTTGCAAGAAATTGGACAGATCCTACAAGAGTATGATGCTTTTAGTGTAGGCGAAATGCCACTCGTGACAAATCTCGAAGATGTCTTGAAAGCAGTCCGCTTCGGCAGAAAAGAACTCAACATGATTTTTGACTTTGAGCACGTCAACGTTGACCACAGCGAAGTCGATAAGTTTGGATCCAAAAGCTGGAAGTTGACCGATCTCAAACGCATATTTAACAAGTGGCAAACATTCATGTATGAGAATCAAGGCTGGAACGCGTTATATTGGGAGAATCATGATCAGCCGCGGTCTATAGATCGTTATACTGGCGCCAGTCCCGAGCATTCAGTGACTGCGGGCAAGATGTTGGCCACGTGTCTTGCGTTGATGACAGGCACACCATTTGTCTATCAAGGACAGGAATTGGGAATGCGGAATGTACCTGTTGAATGGCCAATCGAGGAGTATCAGGATATCGATTGTCTGAATCATTGGAGGAGGTACTTATCTTTCTCCTGGATTCTCCTAGTCGCATTGGCCTGACTGACTGACTTGTGCAGACATCTAAAAACAGAACACGACAACATTGAAGCACTTACGAGTTACCGTAGAGAGTACCAGAAGAAATCTCGCGACAACGCCCGCACACCTGTGCAATGGACTGCAGGCCCAAACGCAGGCTTTACTGACGATGCAAACGTCAAGCCCTGGATGAGCGTCAACCCTAACTACACAGAGATCAACGCCGAGACTCAAGTCTCGGACCCGGCCTCAGTCTACAACTATTGGCGTTCAGTGCTGACTCTTCGCAAGAAGTATCTTGACATTTTCGTCTATGGCGATTTTGTTCTGGTTGATCGTGACAACGAGAGTCTGTTTGCGTATACGCGACAGTTTGAGGATCAAAAAGCGTTGGTGGTTTGCAATTTCACAGATCGGACGGTCGAATGGGATTCAGCCGTGAACTTGGTTGGAGGAGAAGTGAAAGAGGTATTGCTTAAGAACTATGGTGTGGGCGAGAAGTTTAGAGGAGAGTTACGACCCTATGAGGCTGTTGTGGCGCTAGTTGCATGATTGAATGTCGGTCGTAGAAATCAATCAATTTGACACGTGACGCTTTGGAGCGTCCTCAGCAGGTAGGAGAATATATTTGGTGTCGATGTTTGCGGAGTCTCCTTTTTCCAAACACCAAACACCAAACATCAGTCAGGACCTTAGAGAAAGTAGCAGGCTCTACAGAAACTAAACCGCCTTTATATCGTACAGAGCCGCAGGCCGATACATATCGCGGCCATCGACTCAGTGGCTCGCTCTGATCCAGAATCATACATGAAGTATAGCAAGCGTTATAGCAAGGGGCTGAAATGGGCATGATGGAGAAATTATGGTTGGATGCTATCCTGGTTACCACTACTGTCTGCTTGAAAAGGCGAGTCAATGGAGTACGATGAAAAGTCTCCAGGAGCGTACGGGCTGAACAGTATGATTTCCGTCGAGCTTTGGAGCTGGTTGTTCAAGGAGCTGGGTCTGAACAGCGCCTTTCAAGATAGGCTAGCGACCGGCTTGACATTCCGAGCATTGGCTGCAAAGAAGCTAGAAGTGCACAAAAGAGTAGTCTGAATTTACACTTGTAAGCACCACTATTATTAGCTGAATTTCAAAACCATTCTAATTCATGAACCATTTCACCCGAGAACATGAAGCCTGCCGATTAAGGTCTTCCTGCAATGTATTAGCGGAATCCATGAAAGGTTGGAAATGTAGCCGGGATAGTTCATAGTAGAGCCCGAGAATTGAGGCATCCCTTTTTTTCTCCGGGGGATGATCCCGCTTCGTCCCAGCTGAACTGCGAGCACAGCCATCATCCATCATTTATCACAAGTTTCCTCTCAGTCAGGAACTCCGACCTCATGAACCGAGGCGATCGTCACTTCGCACACACCGGATTGTCGATCTTTCATGATTCGTTCTCACCATCCATGCTCCATCGAGAGCCCACTGGTGACTACTAGAGTATGGATGGAGCCAAAGTGCTAAGACCAGCAACTAAGCACACACTAAGTCCACATTAAATGAAGCTAATACACACTAACGGTCCCTAGCTACCGACTAACCAGCCAAAGCACAGCATGACGTCGCTCCAAATAGCCTGAAACACGCTGGAGACATGCGCTAAACACTTTCGAGACTAGGATGGCTCCATCTGAAAGGCCGAAACCAGTCAGTCAAGAAGAAGTCTTTGGGATGGATCATGGAATATGGATGGAGACGATGGGTCCCGATCAACACGGACGGCATCGTTGACGTCCGAAAAGGGGAATCATGCTAGTGAATGTGATTGGCAGGGAGACGCATCTCGGTACATGGTGACTAGCATCCGCGTTGAAAGGGAGAACAACTTCTCGCGACGTTCTCTGTATACTGCATATGCCATATGTTGTGCAAATGCAGCCAATGCAGCCAATGCCGCGTCTCCATATGTACAATTCTGTACTCCGTACGGCCAGCAAGGCAATCCTCATAAGTATGGAGAACAATCCCTGCGGAATGAATGGCGGATTGGCGACGGATGAAGATCCATGGGTCTTTTTCATGATTGACCAACAGCAGCCTCCAGATGGACATGATGGACAGGAGTATACGTAATGTCTGCTACTGGCTTAATATACTCCGTATGTATCTCATACTATGGATGTGCTGATAATTATCCCGCTCCCCGCTGTGTATACAAGCTTCTGGTGTAGGTTTAAGGATTGTGCGTTGATCGCGATTATCCTTTGGTCTTTCTGTGCGTTATCTAGGGAAAATCATAATAATATAAGAAAAGACTCTCATCCCTGCTAGGAATCCTAAGTATCCCACGGCGTACATCCACACATATTTGGCGTTATCTGCCTGCAGTGACTGTGTACTCTTGCAATGTTTGCCTTTCGGTCTTTCTAATCCTTGATTCCGATCCAGACAGACCTTACCACACTCCTTGATTCTCCTTCATTCATTCCTTTTTTTTTTTCTTTTTCTCTCAGACCGAAACGCTACATAACCATTATTGAAATTCTTCCTTTTCCTTTTATTCTCTGTTGTAACTCCGGATGATCGCTCCTCCTCCTCCTCATTCACGCTTACGTCGTACGCCGCTCCCGCTCCCGCCACCTTTTCTTTTCTCGCCATAGGCAAAACTCATATACACACACCACATTTATCGACAAACCAGCAACGAACGACCCCATGCTTCCTCTCCGCCGCAAATCGCGTCGATGGATCACAGTCGTTGCGCCGTTGATCGGATTCGTGGTCCTGCTACAGTTCCTGCGAGGTCCGCAATGGTTCTTCGTCGCCAGCAGGACGCCAAGTCAGATTAGTCCTCGGGGAGCTTCTCCGGACCAACAGCAACAACAGCACCAACAGCAACAACAACAACAACCACTACTACAAAACAACAACAATAACAAAGTTGCGGCGCCGACGAAACAAGCTCAACGAGAACAACAGCCCTTGGTCGTATCGCCGAACCAGAAACCGTCGACAGACTCCAAGAAGAAATTCGCGTGTCCCTCTCTTCCCGGCATCGAGGACGTCCTCGTCGTACTCAAGACCGGTGTCACGGAGGCACTCGACAAAGTCCCTGTTCACGCCCGCACGACGTTTCGCTGCGTGCCGAACTTTGTCGTTTTCTCAGATTACACCGAACAAATCGAGGGCGTGCAACTATTCGACGTGCTCCAAAACGTGCAAAAGGATGTCCGATTAGCCATCGACGACTTTGACCTGTACAATCGGCTACGAGTATCTGGTCGAGCAGGCTTACAAGAAGCCGACTCGACGGAAGAAGAAAACGGAGTGTTTGGTATGCCCAACAACCCGGGCTGGAAACTCGATAAGTGGAAGTTCCTGCCCATGATTGAGGAGGCACTCAAAGCAAAACCGAACGCAAAGTGGTACGTCTTTATGGAGGCCGATACGCATATTGTGTGGGCGAATCTGGTGGCGTGGCTCGCTCGGCTGGATCCGACGGAGCCGTTATATTTGGGTACGGAGACACAGATTGGCGATGTGTTGTTTGCGCACGGAGGTTCTGGGTTTATATTGTCGCACAGGGCGATGAGGATGGTCGCAAAGCAGTATGCGACGAACACGACGGAGTACAATGCCTACACAAACGAGGAATGGGCGGGTGACATGGTGCTGGGCAAAGTGCTCAAGGATGCTGGGGTGGATCTGACGTTTACGTGGCCGCTGTTGCAAAACGCGCGGTTGGGCGAGATCGAGCCCTTGACGAATCAATTTTATCGCCAGCCGTGGTGCTTCCCGGTCGTTGGATTTCATCACTTGAGTCCCGAGGATGTGGAGGAGATGTGGAAGTTTGACCAGGAGTGGTTTGTCAAGGTACGTTTCTTTAGTCTCTGGGTCATCAAGTCGCTCGGTGCTGATGTTTTGCAGAAAAAGAATAAATATCTGCTCCATTCAGACGTCTTCCGTGAACGCATCCTCCCGCAAATGCGTCCCGGCATCCAGCAAAACTGGGACAACCTCTCCGGTGACCTCGTCGAGGACATTCTAGTGGAGAATGTGAACGAATGCCGTCGCGTTTGCGAAGAAGACGGTCTTTGCCGCCAATACAGCTTCCGTTGGAGCGAAGATCCGGACTTTGAGGGTGAATGGAGACCTGAATGTCGGACCTTTGAGTCGCCACGATTGGGTGTGGCGCGAGAGGGGACTCAATCTGGGTGGATGATGACGCGGATCGAGGTTACGACGAGAGCGAGGGGCGAGTGCCAAAGTGTTGAATGGGAGTAATCCTTCCCGTCTAGGGAGGTGTTTCAAAATAGATCTTGTTTTACTTGCTACTCTTGGGTTGAGTCGGCGTTTATATGTATCACAACATAGGCATAGCTGTGGCGTTCTTTGGTCAGTCCAGGAAGGGCTGTATACACAATCGTTATCGTTCAATTGAACAAGTCTATTATTTCGCTGCCATCCATTCATCTATCCCCGGTTATCTATTCCGAGGCTTATTGTCTAGACTCAATCTTCTTAGTGTGCAACTTGACCAATTCAGGTATAATCAAACTCTCAATCTCCATTCCTCCATCCGGCACCACCTCTTCTATCCCGCCTTCCTCCTCCTTTTCCTGACTACCTTGCTCAGAAGCACGAAGAACCGTCTCCGCAAGCCCGATATGATTCTCACTCCCCGAAATCGATTTACTCCTCTTTGCCTTGGGCACTCTGATCCAGCGCTCATTCGGCTCGTCCGGCGTCACGAACACCACTTCCCATTTCCTGGTGGAAAGTAAATTGCCGATAACGAGATGGTGCGCATATCGCTGTAATGAAGTACGCGCTTTGTATACCAGCAATGACGGGTCAGTCTCGAGTTTGAAGGAGACGATATAACTACCCTCCGGCGCCCAGCCGTCCACCAACCGATGGAGGAATTTAGGTACGGGGTCGAGATCGATGATCAGTTTTTTGGAACGGTGGTCCTGTTCTGCCGCTTCCTCATTGTAGCCTGTGTAAACGTCATCGTCTTGGATCGAATCTTCCGCAGATGCCACCGTCGGAGATGCAGGAGTAGGGGTGGTAAGATGGGCGGGGATCTCAGATGATTGAATCTTATGCTCCGCCATTCTATCCCTCGGAATGAAAAAATCGCTCACCGCAGCCGCCAAATAGAACAACGCATTTGCACCCAACGGTTTCATTATATGCGCCAACGCTCGTAGTTCAAACATGTATTCCGTCACCGTCGTAAAGGGCAGCACCAGCAACAAATTATTGTCCTTGGCGTAGCGGTATTTGCGTAGTACGTCGCGCATGGAAGACTGATACTCGTTGCGCACGACGATGGAGGAGGTGGAGGCGTCTTCGTCCATGAAGTCGAGAAAACAGTTGGTAGAGTGGCTGTAATGCCTGGAATAAGGAAGCAGGGAGTATTGGCGGTGCAGGAATATGACGGCGTAGCCATTTTCGAGAAACTGTTCAGCGGAGGAGGCGCCGCGCGTGCCGGCGGAAAAGTTGTCGATGAAGCGGACGGTTTGATTCTCAAGCTGGATTTCCATGTCAGTGGGATGTTGTTGCGATGATGGTGGTGATGAGGGGGCTTTGTAAATACAGGAACGGTTGTGCCGCCACTCGTCACGAGAACGACGCGACGGTTTTTTTCGAGTTGCAATTGCACAAAGGCGCGTGTGAGGGCTTCATGGCGTTGGAGAGCTTTGGGAGGTGGGTAGCTGTTGAAGTAGTTGGATTCTGTTTCTGTAGACATTGCGGCGATGTGAGGCCGGGGTGAGGGGGAGGAGATGATTGTAGGTGGTGACAACAGTCTAAGCGCGGTGTAGCAGTCAATCAATTGACTGGAATATATAGTAGTAGACTTTATATCAGTGGTGGCGGTGTTGGTTGTTGATGTTTACTTTTCTTCCTAGAAGATGTCGTCGCAAACGTCCAGACATAAATTAAGCCAATGCGGGGTGGTCGTTCTTATCTAATCTCTGGCCCTCGGTCGTTCTCCCTCGCTCAATTGCCGGGGTTAATGTTCCATATATCGGAATTGTATTCAGAAATAAAGAAACGCTGACCTTCTTATAGTGCTCAATTCCTCCGATTAGCCAGCTCACTTGACCGATTATTCCGGGGTATGCTCAGATCTACCTCGTACAAAGCGTACTTCCTGAATGTCCGAAGTTCGCTGGAATTGCAGCTTAGCCGATATCATCGGAGTGATATGGTGAAGATCATATCATACATTGACGGATTGATTCTTGTTGCTAATCTGACCTCAAGTCAATCTCTGAGTATACAATGCACAGCTGTTGATAGCCATCGGTGAACGTATATCTGCCTAAGCATGTTTTGCCTGTGGCACTATCCAGGTGTTGAACATGTAGTTCCGTTACCTACAACCTGAGAGTATGCTGTTTCAGTAAAAAAAGTAGTTAAACCTCAAGCTTGTACAACCAGCTTTATACTACACTTTCGAACTACGGAGAGGAAGAATTTGCCAACTATTGCAATGGTGATGGTGTCGCCAGACATTCCTAGACAGGAACAAACAGCTTGAGCATGATGCGACGCGAGCAGTCATACATAAGGGATAACAAGGCTGAATATGCGTAGGATACATATCACAATCTTTGTCTCACTTCGTCTAGTCAACAGAACAGAGTACATCTATCGGCCCCATCATCAGTAAACTCGACTACATCAGATGCCCGGGTGAATAGATTTGTCTTCCTGTCCCGACAAGGAAGATCCTATCTCGTGGCTCAGACAATACCAGCCTTGTACCTAAGCCTGAAGCGCTCGCGAGATAAGGGACCCGGTGTTCGTGACGCGGATTCCTTTATCATAGTGTACTCTGCGCGTGTGGCAATTGAAAGCAAAAGAAAGCAAAAGAGCCTTACAAGGCAACCTCCGTGACTCCGATTAGTGACGAACTACGGACACCCGGGCTGATCAGGTGGCAGGGCATAATATAGAGCTAGATATTCCCGGGCGTCTCGATTCTCCTTTAGGGGCGAATCCTCGAGCCCCTTGTGCTACATGGCCACATCTCGCCATCGTCAATTGTAGCCCGGTTCAAGCAAGTCCTTGTACACAAAGGCAATGACAAGCCAATCTGACCCATCTGACTGAAAGGATGACGCATAAATCATAGCTAGGCACCCGTGTTCGAGACCGCCTGGACTATAAGGAGCTCGCTCAGTCCTGCAACTTGGTGTATTTTGATACTTTAGGTCCTAATTCTACCGAATCTCAACAATTGTTTAACCAACCTGCATTAATTTTCAACGTTGTTAGCATGGTAAGGGATCATTCAGTATCGTGTATCTCTCTTTATTAAAACATAGACAGCCACTGCATCAGCTCCTTCCCGATGTCCAGTCTCTCAGTGCCGAACAGGCAGATGCTCTCCAAGAGCAGATCCGAGTTGAGTCGGTTTATCCCTCAACCCAGCTTCACACCGACTACTCTACTAATCAAACATATCAGCATCATCGCCGTTCACGGTTTGAATCCATGGTCAAAGCCAGAAGAGGAACATGCCTTTGATACCTGGCGGAAACCAGTTGGCCCCAGCGGTAGACTTTGGTTGCGCGATGACCTGAAGGATAAAGCACCAGAAGCTCGGGTCTTTCTGTATGAATACAACTCAAAGCTGATCTGGGGAGGAGATAAGGCTACATTTATCTTGAAAGCCGATGAATTCTTGGAGGCATTACGAGTCCACAGGAAAAAGGCATGGCACATTCTTGATATGCTACAGATTACAGTGAAATGGGCTAATTGGCACTTTATTATAGCATCCCCAAAGACCAATCATTTTCATCGGCCATAGTCTTGGAGGTCTTCTCATTGAACAGGTATGCAGACCGTAATAACGACAGAGTTGCTGCATAGGTAACCTGAAAACAGGCCTTGGTAAACTCTCATAACAGCATACGCTATGCAAGCATCGCTAAAGCGACGTAATTCTGCCCTCTAAACCCTGCTATACAGAAGAGTTATCTAACATATTTTAGCACTGGATTGGTCTTTTTTGGTACACCTCATGACGGCGGTGATCCGTCGCTGGTAAGGATTGGCTCTGTCGCTGCCAGAATCGCTCGATCTCTTGGAGCTCAAAAGAACAGAGACATTGAGCAAGTTCTGCAAAGCGGGTCTCTGTTCACGGAGATCCTGAAGCACAGTTTCCGCAACCAATTGAAGAACTACCAAATAGCCAGCTTTTGGGAGGGAGAAGGCAATGTCAGTGATTTCTCTGACAGCTCACATAATAATACGACTGACATTTAGTCCCAAGATCGTACCTAGGGAAAGTGCAATATTCGGACTGCCAGATGACAATGAATACATTGTACAGCTAAAAGCCACGCATAGCGACATGTGTCGGTTCGATATCGTGAATGATAAGCATGACAATGATTTATTCACAACTGTCTGGGGGAATCTCGGGGATCTATACGACAAGGCACTAGAGCGTGGTGAGTCTTTGGCTGATACTGAAGATCAAAGTCTTGTTCGACGACTGGCTGCTTTACGTTCTATTTGATTATTGTATGTTTTGAAGCTTTGTACCTGAAGCAATGTTTGCAGATATTTACTCTGTCTATCGTTCCTTTCCTGCCATATGTAGTGGCTTAGATGTCTCGGTCGTATGCTGACTTGGGCTGTTCGTAGATGAAAGTCAACTTATTCAGGGTGAGTAAATCGGATTGTATTTAGCTCTGGTGGTCTACAACTGTAATACGGAGCATTAACGGAAGAACAGCTCGTGAAAAACGAAAGGTCCTTGAGTGGCTATATCATGAATCGGTTGATCTACGACATCTTGACCTTCGGAATGTGCGAAAAGGAAATGGACAGTGGCTATTACAGCACGAGAGCTTCCAGAGATGGATGCAGGGTGATACTAGCAATCGAATCCTGTGGGCTCATGGTATAGGTAAGTTGTTGACTGAGATGTCTGCTGAACAAACATTAATGGAAACTCCCTAGCTGGATCGGGGAAAACGTTTCTAAGGTACGATTTATCCCAGCTTGCTTGATTCTCGGTACTAGAACACGGCTGTAGCTCTTTCGTGGTCGATCATCTACTCTCATTAACGACGGCATACAATTACGGGGTCGCATATATGTATCTCGAATCCCAAGAAAGCGATCGACAAGCATCCAGGGGCTTTCTTAGCTGTTTGCTAAGACAACTTGCCGACCAGAACAAAGACGTGCTGACATACGTCAAAGCTCGATATAAACACTGTGAGATTGAAAACCGTGCAGCCTCGTGCCAGGATCTACTGGCTTGGTTGATCGCATCGATATCGAAGTTCAAAAGGTTATTCATTATCGTTGATGGGCCTGATGAGCAAGAAGATGCCAATTTGCGAGACGAGCTTCTTCAGGATATCCTCAAGATTTCCAAAGCAGGTGGATATTGCTATGTCACTAGTCGACCAAACATTCGCAGTGCATTTGCAGAAGCTATCCATCTAGAGATCAGGCCTTCATACGAGGACGTCAAGGATTATATAGATGACTATATTGACAGGCATCCGTCTGCTCGCCTGCTGCTTGGACAGCATCTTCGCGAAAAAGTTGTAGCCCGACTCATCGAGTGTGCAGACGAAATGTGAATATCTCCCAGTATTTATGAAATCACTAAGAGGTTGATTGCGTTGCTGACTTGATTTCTGGCTATTGCAGGTTTCTGCCCGTCAAGTTTCAACTGGATCACCTTTTCCAGTATACGACAGCCAGGGAGATCATGAATCAATTAGATACTATGAGCGAGACGCTGAAAAAGGAGAACATCCTTGATCAATCCTACGAACGTGCGATGAGGACAGTCCAGAGGCAGCCCCAGCCCAAGCAATACTTAGCATATGAGGTCTTCAGCTGGTTGTTGGCAGCCAAAAGAACACTCGCCATGATGGAGCTGTGTACAGCGATATCCGTACGTCCAGAACTAACCGAGATTGATGAACTCGCCATACCTTCGGCCGACATGATCATAGATGTTTGTGGCGGCTTTGTTACTCTTGATGAAGCGAGTAAAAACGTTCGCATCGCTCACGCTACGGCAAGAGACTACTTGATCAAGACACTACCCGAACTAAGTCTCCCTACCGAGAACGTGGCAATTGCGCTGGCCACCTATTTGGCTTTTACTCCTTTCGATGCAGGGTGGACCAGATCCCAGGAAGCCTTCAATATGCGTCGAGAACAACATGTGCTTTTGGATTATGCCTCTCATTACATCAGCTCACATGCACTGGCTGAGAGAAAGCACAAGACCGAGGTTGAAGGCATTGTGCTGAGATTATGCAAGTCGGCAGGACTGGCTTCGACCTTCATACAAGCATGCTACGCTCCCCCGGATATCCTCAATGGATTTGATTGGTTTCCTAGAGAAAGCACGCCATTACATGTAGCCGTGACTATTGGGTTACTTGCTCCAGTCACAGCACTTCTCGGGGATAGAGAAAATACACCGCAACTTTCATATCAGAATGCCAAAGGCCAAACTCCGTTACACATAGCTGCTATATTTGGTCATGCTGACATAGTCGAATACCTCTTGAAAAAAGGTGCTAGTCCTGCCGGTCGAGATAGATATGGAATGACCCCATTTCTGTACGCTGTCAGTGAGGGTCATATCAAAGTTGTCGAGATGTTTCAACGAGACAAAAAGGCCAGCCAGGGGCTGTTAGAATTGACGCTGAATAACGGAGACACGGCTCTCCATATTGCTACCGCAAAAGGCTACGTCGATATCGTGCTGCTTCTTTTGCAGTCCAATGCATCGATTGATACGCAGAATAAAAAAGGTCTAACCCCTCGGGACTTGGCTTTGAGTTCGACTTCGATGCTTGTGCAGAACGCCTTCATTTCATGGCAGGACATAAAGTCCAGTAGTCCGCCGGATAGTGTTGGTTCTTTCTATAGGCCACTTTGGACCGGCTTCCGTGGTTTTATCAATGAGATAGTAGGCGCTGAAAATCTCAGGCGCAAATCTGGAGACTGCTCGCCTAAGTCAAATACTCTTGGTAACCTTTACGTCTTCTTTGTCTGCTCTTTGCTTGCATCATGGTATTTTGATTTGAGCCTTTTCCTGACAGATTTATAGAGATTGTCGAGAATAAGTCGTCTTTAACGCAGCGCAAAAGCACTGCTCGGGCTTCTGGACAGCGTCATCAGCTTCAGTCCTCAATTACCAACTACAGTCCAGCGGAAGATACCGTACCGCACCGCATAGAAGAGGACTCGATTGCTTCGGAAGACAGCCTCGCCATCAGGTACTCTGATCTCGACCGTAATACTCACTACCTAATCCCCGCCGCTCTTTTTGAACGAGTAATTGAGTTATCCGACCGTCAATGCATTCTTCTCGATATGTCGAACCCCGAAGAAGAAAGCAAAGATAAAGGTAAACGACAATTTTCACGGGACCCGCTGCGTATGTCATGGGCTTGCCGTCTCGAGGCCGACACCAATCTGCGTTGTCTCTTCACTGGCCTACCCAAGGGTCTTTACCAGGCATACTGGCGATTCTCTTACATGATAACCTCTGAGTATGACGGCACAAACCTACCAGCAATTCCGTACAATTGCACCTTTGGTCAAGCAGTCGACCCTGAACAGTTTGCTGCCAGGATCTTTAACCCATTACAACCATTCATCTCGACGACTTTGAACTTTATCAATCCAAGATGTGTTTCTCAGCTGACTGTTCCGCAATTTGAACCTCTCCAGTGCGAGATTTCTAATGTTTTCATTCATCAGGCTTTTATGGAGCAGGAAATTAGCCTACAGGCAACGACCGCCCTGCAGGTTGACTGGGATGGTTCTGTGGCATTTCTGATCAAAAAAGTGGGCAGTGTGCCTCTCGAAGGGTTTTTGTTTTTCAAGTCGGTGGAAATGGTAAGAATAAATGATAATAAGGTGGAAGGTCTATTTGCGAAGAGTGCAGAACAGAGAAGACCCATGGAGGTGCGATAAGTTCCTTCTTAAATGGTCATACAAATGAGGTACCGTTGTAACATGAATTATGCCTACTGTTGGTGCCCCAGACGACCTTGAATTATTTATATTATCATAAGCAAGTGAATTACAGGTGCACAGCTTCGTTGAGTATTAATTCGATGACTTCATCGGTGCACATACAGATAGAGATATAGTATCATTACATAAACCCCCCCGGAAATTAAGAATATCCAAGAAGTTATGAGACAACGAATGTCGACCCCTACTTTCAGAACGAAGCACCGGTGTCACAATTAAACGGCGCATCCACCCCCTGCAACTCATTCTTGACGATTCCCCAAACGCTCTCCGACCATGCAAGATCAGCATGGCCGAGATGATCGTCCGGGCAAAAGTCCTGAACAATCAAATTTTGAACGTTTGGCTCATCAACCCAGCTCACATTTACCGGGACAAGCGTGTCGTAGGTCGACATGATAATAGTCGCATTGATATTGTCAGGCACAATCTTCGGGCTATTCTTGAAAGCAAGATAGATATCTCCATCGTTGTTCTCCATATCAACACAAGCTGCGCACAACGGCTCAACAGCAGCCTCTATCAAGGATGGGAACGGGGCAGGCAATGCCTGGAAAAAATCCGTCAATCCGAAATAGTGTGCGCCGTGAACCGCCGGTCCCAGCGCGATGACATGGTCAACGACAGTTGCAACATCAGGCTGCGTCATGGGCACGTACAGCGTCATGACTCCGCCTTCAGAATGACCGACGATATTGACTTTGCCGCCCTTCCTTTGCGCGACTTCGAGGATGTATGCCCCGACATCCTTGGCACTTTCGGTCATTTCGGTCAGTCCGCCAATGAGTGGCGGGTCTATCGGCGAGCCGTATGTTTGTGCGTATACACACCAGCCTTCGGAGGTCATGTTTTTATATAACAGGTTCAAGTCGACTTCGCGGGATGCGCTGAGGCCGTGGATCATGACGACAGGGTTGCGGCCCTGAGGGTCGATGCAGTCAAAGTCGTCTGCGGGCGCGCCATACCATGATCCAGTAAAAAGGCCATCTGGAATATCAATGCCTAGAATCTCGAGTGCAGTTGTCCCGATGGCTAAGGCCATAGCTGCAAGCGGAATGGTAGGGCGCATTTTGGCGTTGGGAACCCGCCGTTGACTCTAATGATGTGCTCGGAAGTTGGCCAGAGTATGAAAGTGGAAGGTCAGCGAAGCTTTTATATGTCTTTCTTCTTTCATCTTTCATTCAAATTAGTCCTACGGATGTTAATGTAAGCCTTCGAGGTTGCATCCCGGATCCAAGAATCGCCCCTGCTGATCTGCCATTTAGTGCTTACTTATCGATCCTTCGGTCTTATGATGTCCACACACTACCTAGTTAGCTATTTCAGCTATAAGTCATTAGTTACTTCTTGTCCAATTCTTATTGTCATCCTTCCAAGTCAATCCTTCAACCCTGTCACGGCGAACGGCGAATTAAAGCTCCCTCTTTTCCAGGTTGTGCTTGGGGGTCCCAACATCAAACTATATGATGAAGACAACTCGGAGCACGTTTTCAAATCTTTATGTATAGAACTAGCCTGATCTGAACAAATGATCTATCTTCTATTTGTTGTTTACAGATTGTTGTATGCCGAACGGCAATTAGGGTAAGAGAGCTAACCGTAACACGAGTGGGGCCGAATGAAAGGAGAAAAATCTTTATTTCAACACAACTCTCATCTATTTCTTCCTCTCAGCGATGCCATGAATCCCTTCATCGGAGCGTTTCAGTTCAGTAAGACCTGGTATCGCGTTGGTCTCACTTCTGACTTTCCAAATATAGCCGATGGCGATGATAGCGGGCTACAAATAACACCTGGCTGCAAGGCATTCAAAATCCCGAACAGAGTAGACCAGGATGCGGTCGAAGCAGATCTATCCGAGCTGCCAAAGGACCTGAAAGATCAGGTTCTTATCTTCAAATATCAAGGCAAAGTTCATGCCATTGATCATGTACGATTCCCTCGTTGCTTGCCCCTGAGAATATAGAGAAAGGGAAAAACGGGGCTGACAAAACCAGCAATGTCCTCATTCTTCATTCCCGCTTTCGCAGGGTAATCTCTTCGATATTGAGGATTTTGGTATCAAGCTTAGCACGGGGATTACGTGCCCCAAACATGGGTGGTCGTTTGATATCACATCCGGCCAAGCAGATCGCGGCAATTATAAATTGAAGGTCTGGGAAGTGCAGCTGCGTGATGCACCGGATTCTGCTACGGGTGAGAAGGAGATTTGGGTGCGACGCAAGCAGAGGATCGGTTGAATCATCCAATTCTCGACTAAAACAGGCTGCGATCAAATGAGTGATATTTGGAAGCAAGCTTATTTTCCAGGGCGATTGTCAAAGATACCAATATAAATATCGCACTTTCATCATTATATTAATTCTCATGCTTTCACTCAGCGATACGCCAGACCTCATTCATCCGTATCAATTCTTCCTCTCCATATAAGGCTGACATCCCTCATGAATATCCTTAAATCCAGGGTACCTCATGAATCGCTGAAATACACCCTCATCCACCATCCTCGCAGACTGAAGAGCTCCAGCAATAAAGAAATCAGTGTACGTAGGTTTAGCACCCAAGACAAACGGGCCCTCAACTTTGTTCGTCTGCATCAACTCTCCGACAACTCTTAGTTCACTATCAATGGCAAGCCAATTCTTCTCTTCTTTCTCCAAGTCAAGCATGTCTTCAAGTCGAAGGCCCATGGACGCCTCTCGTGTACGTCGAAAGTATTCTTGGGCGCGAGGAGACAGTATGTTTATCTCCCGGGGCATTATTGAGCCGCCCAGGGTCCTACCGATTATAGATCTTGACTTTGTTTCGATTTCGCGGCCCAGTTCCGACGTAAGTGGGACTGGTAGCTCTGGGTATTTTGACTCAAGGAATCGAGCAATGGTCGACGAGTCCATCGTATAAGTGTCCGTCGGTATGTGGTGGATCGCAGGTACTGTGTATTTGGACTGTGAGCCTGTAGCTGTCTTGCCTGGGTTCAGGCCGCTGGATAGTATCGTCAAAATGCGCAAAAGTCAACAAAGAAAGCGGCGAGGCTTACAACTCCTTGAGTGTAGGCTCAATGTCTGGAAATTCAAGGAACACGGTCTTGTAAGGTATGCGCTTATAATTAAGCATGAGGCGGATGCGCCAGACTGTGGGGGAGAAGCAGGCATCCTTTATACTTGCTAGGTCATACAGAACAATCTCAGGCTCGGCTTGAGTATGTGAGGCCATAGCTGATGTTCTCTACCCAACGATTTCTCGGTCAACTCAAGAATGGAATGGTCAGGATGACACCTTTCTCCAGGTATAAGAGAAAGCCGCGTAGGCCGCGATGAGCAAGTGAGAGGGGGCGTTTGCTCCACATCAATTAGTCGAATACATAGTAATCCGATTGGCTTGCCTATTTATAGTCATAACACTATAGTAGAAGCGGGAGATACTGACCAGAGATTTCTACGAATGCACATATATAGCATCTTAAGCGCATGCCAATCTGGTGCTGAAGCAGGCGTCCACTTTACTGAAAGCCCGCGGAATTAGGGTTAATGTCGACTGGCCTAATGTGGTCTAGCGGGATGGAACAGGAAGCTATGGCCACCGGGCCAGGTGATAAGGCTTATCGCGCGACATCCTCGTCGCATCAACTCACCACCATCTTCATCTCTATCTCTTCATTGTCGACCATCGTATCGCATTTCATACTCGGATCTTGTAGCTCTTTCTAGATTCTTGGAATAACTCCCACAAAAGCTATTCAAAGATTGGAGCTGCCTCGCCACCCTCCAGCATGACGCATCTGGCATCCGCATCCGATGTTCACTATACTGTCTTCGTGCGACTCCCGTTCCCTCGGGGCGACTTTATTGATCCTCCTCCTGTCAGTCATCATGGACCATCTAATGGTGCTTGTACTGATGTGCAGTAGGCAAATTGGAACCCCGTCAAAGATCGCGCGTTATGGGAGATCCTGTCACAGCCTTCCAAGGGCAATGATATAGACTGTGTGGTTACACCCTGGAAGCTATAGATCATAAACATGCTAACAAAGTTGCTTATCTAGGGAAAGCAATGTATGATGCTGTTGTTTTGTTTTTTCGTCTGTCTAATTAATGACCTCATCAGCGCCGATAACTTCAGCGTCACCCTCCCGTTCCTTCTCCAGCAAGCCGCGTGGCTCTACGATCGTCAACTGTCCCAAGTCCGGGCTCAAATGCTGAAAGTCGGCAATACGCATTCGCAATCACCATCTCCGGCGCCGGGTCCGATGCTGGGATCGATTTCCGGAAGCGGCGCATTGGGTGGACAAGCTATGAGGCGAGTTGGTAGTGGTGGTGGGTCTCGAACGCAAATAATGCTGCATGGATAGATGGGGCTAAGTGTTTTACAGGATCTCGTGTTCCGTCAAGGTTATCTACCGTACAAAAAGAAACTCAGCCGTCAAGGGTGGAAAGTAGCGTTTCTCCGCCGAAAGCTCCGGGTAACGCATCCCTCGCCTACGTGGGTGGCCTAGGAATAGTACTAACGTTTCCAGCACCATCCGTCCGAACAAATTCTGCAAATACCATTACTCAGGCTCAAGCAGCGATTGAAAGCATAGAAAGGCCAGTTCCGGTCAGAACATTAGCGGGACGAGATTTATCCCGACGCGAGAGGCCAAGTATGGCTATTCTTCAGAAGACACCACAAACAAGTCAACCAGCCGACGACAGTCCATCTTTATCACCAGATTCTGATACCGATTCCGATCTGGGCGATGACGATGATGAGGATGAAGATGACATACTTACGAGCCGACGACTGCCTGGAGTTCGTCGATTCGGCAAATATTCTATGCACAAGCCTAGCTTAAGAGACGACCTAGATGACGACGATGATGACTCGCCCGCTTTTCTTCCTCTACCGCGTGAACCCGAACCGGGTGTTCATAACATGAATTCGACACTTCGGCAACAAAGAAACATGCCCGAGACGTCTCGCAGACAAATGACAAGTTATACCCCATCCCATCGTCGCGGATTGGTAAGTCTTGATAGCTCAGCGAGCTCAGGCGTAGGCGTAAGTAGTCCTCGTGCTGGACCCCAACGTCCCACAGAACCACTTAGTCCCCGACGGGTTGCGAATCTGTCCCGACAGAGCTCACGACAGCAGGGTTCGGCAAATCAAAGTAGTGAAGAGACGCCCAGTATGGGGAGTAGTTTTAGTGATCTTGATGGTATTCATTCTATTGTCTAGGTTGAATGGCCGTTTCGCTAACTGCGTCAGATGCGAGTGTAACACAATCAGCACTTGAAGAAGCTCTTCTGAGTAATATGCAGCATGGAGGAATGGCGAGTCGGATGAGCACAATCAGCCAAGCGCTTCGGAGTCGATATCTATGATTCGGTGTCAACTGTCAAAGGTTTTTGACATGACATGGTTCACCTATGTTTCAGAGAAGCGACAGGGCTATCATAGTTGCGTTCTTGTTTCCTTTTTGTTAATTAGCCACTACCCTGTCCGAGTAGGCTCGATTCAATATTCCGTTGCGCCTGCCCACCGCCCATGATTTACTTGATGACTACGGAGTAATAATCGCAGGATTAGACTTCTATCCAAGTATAGTCTTATTTATGTTTTAATCAATTGCGGATTCGAAGATGACGCTAGAAATACATATATCAAGTAGAGCATCGAGGACCCCCGCAAGAAAGAAAGCCGGGCTGTCGACGCAAACGTCTTCCTTTTCACTCTCTCACAATCTCGACAAACCACGAGCACATGCGAAACGCGATCTTTTCTCTTAACACGTAATGGGAACAAGAAATGATTCATAATACTTCAAAAGTTCCAGCATCAAGGTTGAGTCATGGCCAAAAGCACTTTCTCGTGCTTATCAGCCTATTCAAATTTCGGACCTAGCGTCGCGTCGAATTGCTCCTCGTTTGGCTTTAACTTCTTCACATTCCAAGTTATCATCCTTCCAGTTCAACCTTCTTCACTGTTTGTGTTGTATCATTTTTGTCAATACTGTATTTTTTTAGACGATCAAGTTGCAAAGTCGGCAATGGCTCCCTCGAAGCTGTGAAGCTGGTAGGTCCTCCACTCATGTTATTCATAGAATCTACTGGTCAATTGCACTTTGTATGGCCTCTATTGCGCAGATGTATACCGGTTCGGGTTTGAACAGGCAAGAATGACTTTACCTTATCAGATGCACATGCGATTGGTATTATTGACATGCGAGTCTATAGATCCAGCCAAGATATCATTTTGATTGATTACGTGCTCTCAGTCAACTTGCTGAACACCAGCGAAGGCAAAAAAAGAGAAGATTTTTATGGAAGTCTTCTTTACTTTACGTCTAACTGTATCAGGGTTGTTCAACACCATCGCTCAAGCTATCTTGATTGCAATATTATACTACCCACTTTGAACGTGTTGTATAACCAAGTCTAAACACATTCTCAAAAGACATCCTTGTATAGCTCCATCAGCTTTGCAATCACTTTGGGTGTGACTATCTTCATCTAGCATTTCTACCTCCAAATATCACGACGTCTGCGCCTACTTGACCTTGAGGGCAAAAGCCTAGTGTAGTAAGTACATGCCATCTATTTGACCCATAGAAGTGCTCAACCAGCCTGAGTATACATTTCATGGAAGCATATCTGGGATCTTCACGATCAGGGCTTTTGTTGAGAAACCAAATACCAGGAAAAGCTCTTCGACCTGCTGGACCAGTTACAGCAACCGTTCTATCACTATTGCTGGTCCAGCGTTGGCTGTTAGTTGTTCTTGACCTCGTGACTACCGCCATTGCCATTCTTGTCGCTGGCCTTGCTGTGGTGCTCAGCTCAAAGTCGAATTTTACCGGGGTCGCATTAGTCAATGTAATGTCGATTACAGAAACTTTGCAGTGAATAATTCTGCAAGGGTCATCGTTGGAGACGTCGCTTGAGACAGTATCATGTACCGAAAATTGTGCGAAGATGATGCAAGTTGAGAGAACGGACAAGAGGATAGAACACGATCTTTGTGATCAGACTCCTGAAGAAGCGATCTTCTCGAAGGAAAAGTCTTACGATAACAAGTAGCTCGCGGTGTTATGTTTTTATATCTCAAAAATCCAGTTGTACGCTACCTAAAAAGCAGCAGGTCTCGTATACAGTAGAACCATGCAATAACCAAAACAGGACATCTCGTGACATCAGGTCGAATGTCATCCATGAAAGCATGGAGAGTGATTTCAAATGGACAGATCAAATATGTTGTCTCTCTGAAGCGGTCTCCCAATCTATATAAATCGAGGTCTCTGGACACCAGTATATCTAGTGTCCTCGATTGCTTGCTAGCATCGTAGCGCTCAGGCCAAGTATGATGCCGAGATTATCGGCGTTGGCATTCCACTTCTCTAATTTGCGTCTGACTGACCCTTCATTGCTCTGTTTGCAAGCATCTATAAGTTCTCCAAAAACACCCAGCCCATTACGCGACATAGACTGAAACACTTCATATTCTGTTTGCCATGTTGGACGTGTCTTTGCTTCCCAGAGTGACTTTGGCGAGCAGAGAGGGAGGTCTTGAAAGCCACTGATTGTATCGCACGTCACACCGGTTTTGATGTGGATTGTTTGGGCAATCAGAAACCATATCAGTGCAGTTCTGAAGGAAACCAACTATCAGTTAGAGGTAAGAACAAGAGAACTAAAGGTACCTTCTCTTGGATTCCGCAAAAATCCAGTTTTCCCAGCTCGCACTAGAGTATAGTCTCTCATCTTGACAGAAGGGCTCATTGCACAACTGCACGAGGCTCTCGCAGAGATTCTACACGAGTTAGATCGAGTTTTGGCTGGTGGTCCATATTGGGCATACTTCATGAGTTAATAGCATTTCGAGATTCATGTTTTGTTCTGATTTCGACTCATCGAAAATCCGCATGATGATGTACATAATTTGGGCTTGTACGGCTGCTAGAAGGTCATCTCGGGTGAATTGGCGGTTTTCGTTCTGTTTTGCGAGATTGATTTAATGCTCTCATTAGCGCGAGTAATCGAGGGTACTGCTCATAAGGACTAGTAATGAAGATTACCGATTGGAAGAAATCGTACCTTTTCGATGAAGGAGACTTGCTCCATCTTAACCAAATGCCACAAGTAAGGCTTGCTCACGTTATTTTGAGAGGCAAAAATCTGGGCTATACCCATGCAGTTGACTAACGGCTTAGGCAGAGGAGACTGTGCATTATCTTCAGAGCGATACCACTGGCTGTGTATGAAAGGAGGAAGGGTCTCTGTACGAAGCATCATCAAAGGATAAGCACGGATCATCTCCAAAACACTCGTTGCAATAAATTGAGAGACCGGATCAGATATCGGCAGCCGAGTCAGAAAGAAGCCCGTCCGCTCATAAGTATGTGCACGTCTGGTAACAGCAGATGAAGTTCCACCTTGAAAGGCTAACGTAATTGACGTCGATTCGGGAGGTTGAAGAACATTCTGAAGGTCAACACTGAATGGTAAGTCATCAGCCTGTCTGCCATTGGTATTTCCAGAGAGAAACGACTCGTTCCATTGGGAAACATTAGTCTTTGAGGTTAGTGTGGCGGCATCACCAAGTAAATCCCATCCGAAGTTCATCTGAGCATTGTCTGTATCTCCCTCGGACGGTACAATCAAGTCGTCCAAGGTAAAGTTATCTCCTGTCAGAGGCGTCATGGGCAAGGCTGGCTCAATATAATGCGCCGTATGTTCATCCCCTGGCCTGTCTGAAGAATTTTCATAAACGCAGTCAATCCCCTTATTAGTGCACCGCAAACATTGAGGTTGAAAAGTGCATTTTGCTTTAGCAGCACTGCATGCTCGGCATGACTTGACACGAGATCGACGCCGGTTTTTGACTTTTCGGCAGTAAAGAACGTGGCGATTAAACGATGTTTCTGTCCAAAAGCATTAGATGCGATTCTGCGACAGTTGATAGCGTTTGTTACCTTTCAAGAACGGCTTCTGGCAAAACCCGCAGAACCGTAGTGGTTCACGTGCTGACGTTGACAGCACTGCCGGCTTATCAGAATGCATATATTCGACCTTTTCAGCAAGCCACCTTGAAACTTTGATTTCCGCAACAATGTATCGGCTTCTCCTCTTGGTGATATCGTCTGGGAGGTAGGATGAACGAGATGACAAATGGAACGAGGCACCGGAACAAAGTGGCCGCGGCCGGGGTATTTTGGTAGGTGAGATTGTCTCCCGGTTTAATAGCGGCCAAATTGTAGTAATGCTTGCTAGTGATATCTTTTTTACCAGTCTTTCTGATTCAAAAGACGAGGATAAATAATCATTTCAAGCTTTAACAATGGCCAACCTTGATATCATCTACTCACCAAAGCCTCCGGACGCGTTGCAAAGGTGTACTTTCGTATTGCACAATCTACCATGAGTTCCGCGGAAAACGCCAACGAGTTGCTTCAGCGTGATATGGTTGGATCTAGAGATGACCAGACTACTATCGCAGCTTTTGATGACCCTCCCAGCCGTCGGTCAATACGTGGCTTCAGGTGGTTCCTAGTCTGCGCGTCCCTCTACATCGGAGCTCTCATTTATGGCCTCGATACCACGATTGCTGCCGACATCCAGGTCGCTATCGTTGAGCGCTTTGATGATGTCGAGCGTCTCACCTGGGTTGGTACAGCCTTTCCTCTTGGTTCCGTCTGTGCGATTTTACCTATGTAAGGAGCCATGCCTCTCTTGGAACGAAATGGAAACTTATCTGTCTGCTAAAAGTTCTGCCTTGTTCCACAATTTTGACCTGAAGCCTCTTTTCATTGGTAGTATCTTGATTTTTGAAATCGGTTCTGCAGTCTGTGGTGCGGCACCCAACATGGATGCACTGATTGTGGGTAGAGCGATTGCTGGTCTGGGCGGCGCTGGAATTTTTCTTGGGTAATTATGCAGCAAACATTTTATACCCTCTGATTGCTGCTAATACGCATCTTACTAAGTATTCTCAACTATTTTTCGAGCTGCACTTCTGAAAAAGAGCGTGGTCGCTACATCTCAGGAATAGGTGTGGTCTGGGGAACGGGTGCTGTTCTCGGCCCTGTTGTCGGAGGAGCTTTCTCTACATCTTCTGCAACATGGCGATGGGCATTCTACATCAACCTGTGAGCCAACCTGATCAAACATACAGTTCTGCTTACTGAGCTGTTGAGTATCGTTGCCGCCGTGTGTGCACCTGCGTATATCTTCTACCTACCACCTGTTAATCTACCTGGCGCACCAAACACTTCTATTGTCGTCAGGCTGAAAGCTCTGGATTGGGTCGGCTTTACTGCAGGAACTGGGGCAATGGTCTCCTTTGTGATGGCGCTGACCTTCGCAGGCTCGATATGGGACTGGAATGATGGCCGTACAATTGCGACTTTTGTAGTCGCTGGCGTGTTGCTGGTCCTGGTCCTTCTCCAGCAATACTTCGTCGCATTTACTACCAGAACAGCTCGCATGTTCCCACCACACCATATCATCAAAGATAAAGAACTCATTTTACTGAATATCGTTACTGCCGCGAGTTCGACTAATATATACGTGCCGGTATACTATATCCCCGTCTATTGCTCCTTTGTGCATGGAGACAGTGCTCTCATGGCTGCAGTCCGCTTACTGCCATATATATGCTTCCTTGCAACTATGAACATGCTTTCAGGTGCTTTGCTTCCACGAATCAGCTATTAGTAAGTGGCTTATGGTGCGCAGTCTCTGTTCCAGATACTAATATTCGTCAGCTGGGCACTGTACTTATTCGGTGGCATTCTCATGCTGACCGGTAGTGCTTGTATGTACACCGTCAATAGTGATACGACTATGTCAAATATCTATGGATACAGCATTCTTCTAGGAGCCGGTACAGGCTTAATTTTCCAAGCCGGATACACTGTTGGAGGTGTTAAAACCATGATGAGAACTAGCTCTGGTCTGGATGTGCAGCGTGCCATTTCCATGATCAACTTGTCTCAGCTTGGTTTTCAGATGGGTAGCTTGCTCATCGGTGGCCAGATCTTTCAAAGTATAGCGATGAGGAATCTTACTCGCGTCTTAACTGGCCAAGGCTTCTCCCGAGAAAATATTAGGAGCGCTGTCGCGGGCACGGCGAGCACCCTTCTTGGCTCACTCAGTCCAAATTTGAGAAAAGCAGCGATTTCGGCCATTGTTGACGCCATTAGCAAAGTCTACATTATCAGCATTGCGGCCGGCGGAATCACGGTTGTTTGTGCAGTGTTCATGAAAAAGGAGAGGTTGTTCCCCAAGGCAGCAGCCCCTAACATGGTCATTGCTGGCGGATTTTAGACTCATTCTAGGTGTCAATTGACACCTCTTGGGCTATGATTGTTATAATAAACCATTCCCCTTTCTTGGTTTCATAGATCGAAAGGAACGGATATATCTCGACAGATTATACGCTGGCACACGGTCTCACTTCGATTGTCAAATTTGCAAAGAAGATTCTCAGACCTTTATGTGTTTTTCAATTTCTTGTCCCTATCTTCTGTATCAAAACCTTGCGAACGATAGAAAGATACTGATATGAATCAAATCTTTCATACACATGCACTCCACGGAAGGTCTATTGCACAGAAAAGGCGCATCCTGCTACCCGTATGGTTCATTAGCAAGTCAGCACAAGTATTCATTGACCTCTTTATACTGAAAATAACGATTTCAGAATAATACTAACGATCAATATAATAGACGGTCAGCAATGAATCAAAGGTAATAGTCCAGGAGGGTAAGGCGAGGGCTACATCACTAGACAATCTGCCAAAAGCTAGGGTAAACAACGAAAAAATAAGATTATTCCACAACAGATCGACCACAGTTACTTATTTACAAGTCCGGAACAGTCCTATATAATCGCACCGGTGCAGTTGGTGTTTTCATGCTCATTTGTTTGTACCGGGCGAAGCCCAAGGACGAATCTCCCTCTTCTATACCTTGAACCCTACGTGTGCCGAAATCGACCACTTTGCTTTTCAGTATCGCCTTATATACCTGAGAAAGTGTATGAGAAATGTCGAACTTCGATGTAGACAAGTTGTTTCCTTATCATTTGAAAGTATTCTTCGAGATGTAGCAATTACGAGGACATAAGCGTCGGTCCTGGTACAAGAATACTACAATGGGGATTGCAATCTGATGATTAAGACGATCAAGACTCACAAATAGCTACTCTACTCTATCATAAAATTTGATTTTCAAGACTATATTCACATCTAAGATCTACTTGGCTACTCATCCGAGTCACTACCGAGATCCTTCTTTCCAATTGCAAAAGATGACATCAGCATCAATCCTCCAGTAGCAGTGTAAAAGATCCACATAGTTCTCAATCCATCAACAATCCCATTTCGAAGACTTTCAACCTGAGAATTATCGCCGGTCGAGCTCGATCCACCATTAAGATACAATGCTTCATCATTACTCAACCCACGTTGCAAGATGACTCCGCCAACAACAAGCGACAGTGCCGTGGACAGATTGCGCAGAAATGTAAAAGCAGCTATAGCTGCTGCAAGAAGATCCTCTTTTCCAATGAGCTGGCTTTGAAAAGCGATCATGGGCGCTTGGAAAAGAGGACCAGCTCCGAGGCCCACAATGACTTGATAGGTGACTATCTTTGCTACCACGCGGCTTGGGCCAAAGTCAATGTATAGAACTGTCCCTAATACCATGATGGATGCTCCAATTCAGATCACGGGCCGATATGCTCCAGTGCGCTTGACAATGAAGCCGCTGGTAAGAGTCATCGCAGACAACGGCAACACAAGCGCAAGCGTGTAAAGTCCAGACTGGATCGGGGTGACCCCTAGAACGGTCTGGAAATATAGGGGGTTGAAGTAGTCGTAGGCAATGAATATGAAGCTATGGAAGAATGCCGTGAAGAGACATGCGAGTATAGATCTGTCATTGAGCACTCGCATCGGCACGATTGGGTTGTTTGCGTAGAATGTTTCGTATAGCCCGAAAAGTATAAGGATGATCATCCCAGCAGTGAGTAGCCCGAGGGTATAGGCTGAACCCCAATCATGCTGTTTACTAGCATCAACTTCAAGCCCGTAGAGGAAACATATTGTGCCGCCGACGATCAGAACGGAACCAAGCCAGTCGAATGAGAGAAAGAGACCTTGCCATGGTTGTTTCTCTTTCTTAGCGGGGAGTTTGAGGACGAAAAATAGGAAGACAAGCGATAATGCGTCGACTGGGAGATTTATGTAGACTATTCGATTCATTAGTGGGACGGTTGTCACAACATGAAGACAGGAGAGAATAGACTTGCAGCACCATCTCCAACCTATTGTCTGAGTGAAGATTCCTCCCAGCATGGACCCTACACCACTGTATATGGCCCAGACGATACCAGTCAAAGCGTAATATTTTGCTCTTTCTCTCAGCGGAAACAAGTCACCAATGACTATAGTTACAACTACCGATATGCCACCACTACCCAGCCCTTGCGCAACTCGACCACCGATCATCATTCCAGGCGAATTACTCAGAGCACAGATTAGACTTCCAACCAGAAAGGTAAGATTTTGTCGCTATCAAGATCTCCTTCCTGCCACATATATCGGATAATCGAGCCCATAACGGTGTTGATGCTGTGCTAGCTAGGGTATAGGCACTGCCCACCCATGTATATTGTGATGTCGTGGCCTTGAGATGCGCAGCAATAGTCGGTAAAGCAGTTGCGACGACGGTGACGTTGATAGCAGATAAGAAAAGAGTAAGTAGTAGAGACGTTATGACCAGATATAATCGCACTCCAATCGGATTTGCGGTGTCTTCAGTGCCAGCATTGTCGACGATCTCTTGCTTCCACGCTTGCTAATCGTTCCTTGACGTCGTCCATGGGTTCCAAGGCTGAGAATAAAGAAGAGCGGTAGACGAACAATACATAAACACAATTGGAAATTTAACAAAATCTTAAAAAGAACGACTAGCGTAGCGTATAGACAACCCCAGAGAATATGGCGGGAAGTGATTTTTACCCTTTCTGGAAAGGAGAGAGCATCGGAATGTGGGCGCAGCCAATCGGTGGTGCTGCTCGGCGGCTTCGGCCCCATATCTCGGGGGAGAGTTAGGGCTAGACTTTTTGGGTCTGCATTATTCTTCTTTGTGTACCAAAATCATTGTTTTTTTTTTTCCCCAATATCGTGTGTTAATTAATCAATTATTATTCATGTGATCTTATAGCGCCTTTGAAGTCAAGACCATCAGGCTATTCTATTATGCAGAAGTAGCCATATGCATATTTGTATTCGCGGCCCCAAGCCAGCAGGATTGACATTGTAATCCTGGAAGTTATGACGCTTACTATGCAAGTAGCCAAGACATATCATGAGTCAAGAGAGAGGATCCGAAATAACCTCGCTCTGAGAATCGAAATATAGCATCCACTCCCACAAATCTTCGACATTGTAGCCATCAAAGGGGAACGCATTATCTTCCTGGACTTGTTCATGTTGCCAGTCGTATCTATCCATTTCCAGGGAGGTATTGGCTTGTTCACTGTTCGTAACTATACTGGTATGATCATATTGGGGTAGTGTTGCCGAGTCTGGTTGGAGGCCTTCGTATGGCTGATTCGTTCTTGTATTCAGTTCACCTCTGCCATCCGAATGGTAACGCTTGCTGGGATTATGAAGCGTAGTTCTGGTACTGTTCAAAACAGAGAGCTGTTGATTCGGACTATTGAAGAGACTTTTCCGTGCAGCAATTGCGTTCCGACCCCCCTGTGTGATGAGGGAGATCACCTGGTAGGTAGGTGCCAGTAGTGGAACGCTTTCGAGGCGTACTTGTTGCTCTGGTGGTTCCTTGAGAGTCAAGGTATTCACTAACACGTTCATATATGGTTGACAGACCTAAAGGGAATCAGCTTTGTCAAGACTGTAGATGATAGACACAGTCTACTACCTTGGATGAAGCGGGTATCTTGACCGCAGTCCATCCAATTCTCATTGCAGAGTTCGAGGCAAGTCTTCAGAAGCTGTATAATGAGTCAGCATAGATTATCGTAGACCTTGTGGACATGACTTTCCAATCTCACCTGCAAGTCCGTAGATCTCATTCTACTATCTGGATGCTTGATCAAGTAAATAGCCAGTACGATACATGCAAGCAATGGAACCCCTGCAGGTATCAACCTCGTATCCGTCCCCTGATCCGATAATTCAATGCTCAATTTTGCAATCGACCTAGCGCTATTGATACATATCGACTCTCCGCCTAGTATGCGGAATCGGGACGCGTCATCTGGGCCTTCTTTCTCGACTTCAGCTTCGAAACTTGCATTCGGGGCAATGAGCGCTGCTCGATGCAGGGTTATCATGGCTTCGTGGTACATCATTGATAGCAAGGCTGCAAAATGATAGACTCCTCGTGGGCAAAAAATGTCGTTTCCCGGCCGCATCTGAGAAGGGATACTACTAACCCAGTCCAGTAGACACTTATCCAGTTTTGCTGTATCAAGGAGGATCTCTCGTGCCCGCCGCTTACGTAAATTATGGCCATAAATATGTTGCCCAATCTGGTTTTGATACACTGCAAGACCCAACTGCCACCGAAGAAGTTGCCCGTCATCCTGCTCATGAAGATGTGGAGGAAGAATGTCATCGCATGTAATTGAATAGGGAATGGCCGTTGGTCTCCCCGATTCCAGTTCCATACATTTTTCTAGAATGCAACATATTGCCCAGATCTTGCCTTCATGCATGTACTTTTGTATGTACTGCACATCCCCAGACCGCGAAGCACTATAGGCAGCTCGCCGATGGATTCCGGTCGTATGTGCAATTCGAATAGCCATACCGAGGTACTGCCATCCCAATCCTTCTTGGTTACGCCCACGGTAGACAATAGTGAACATGAGCATTGCCTGCACTGCGGGAAGATAAGGCACCGACGTCACGTGTCCTATCAGAGTTGAGGCTGCTTGGAGGTAGAGTGTTCCATCAGATGTAGTCCTTCGAGCCTGTTCATCTGCGCCGATACTAAGTGCTAGATAAACACTCGCAAGCCAGGGTATTTGGTCCCGTGGCATGCTTTTCAACTCACTTCCCATCCCCGCGATCTGATTAATGAGCATATGAAATGATTCAACTTCAAAAAGCGGATATAAGGGATGTATACGATCAAAGAAAGTGGATAAATATCCACGAAGGCGAGTTGAATCTGGTAATGGCGGCAATGAGACTTCCAAAGGAATATCGAATTCCTCCGCATATCTCATGCCATACCTGAACAAATCGATACCGGCTTTCGGTGCACTGATTTGAGGTACACATCTAAAGACTTTGCAAGACATTGCGAACTGCTACCGCCAACAATCTTTGTACGATCCAATTCGGGATCAGTGTTCAAACTGACGTGGAATGGTTGATGTTACGGGAGATTCGTGGATATTGGTATGGCCTGACGCATCATTCTTGGACAGGGTCCTTTGTTTTTGTGGGAATGGAGGAGGGCTGGCAGATAATGAAGGATTATCTGCGTCGGACTTGTTCATCTTCTCGGTCACAATCCATTCGCGCACAACAGGCTCTCCAGGACGTCGCGGATCATTAGTAACGCACACTTCATCTCGCAGTCGACAATTGCGACATCGTGGATAATCTGCATCGCATTTCACCTTACGTAGTCGGCAGCTGTTGCATGCCATAGACAGGCGTTTCTTCGTTGGACGAGGATCCATAACAGGTTAGACAGAATTTCGAAAGATGATCACAGCCTTGCACAGATCGACTTGTCGTCTGAACATGCCATCCCCACGTTATGAGCTGTATCTCGACCTATTCAGTTGCTGAGAAGACATTTTCTGGGCAGCGGAAATACCAAGCAACGGTGGATTGACACCCCACGGGGAACAGGCAGTGGAGAATCTATGCCGACCAATCGCCAACCCCGTATTGACAATTTAGGAGTCGCCAATTAGCCATCACAAATGGGTATCTATTCGGCACTTCGAATCGGCTATTCATCCCTCAACCGTATTCAGTTCATCACAATGGGCAACCCTAACAGCTTTCGAGGGTTGTTTGAGAAAAACTGGGATCTCACATTTACGGCCTGCATTGCTCATACAATATCTTGTCTTCATTGTCATGTTTTGGTCTATTTCGTGGAACGCTCGATGTGCCGGAATTTCGAATGCATCGTAGTCATCAACATATAAAATTCTTTAGGGCTTGACGTTCGAATTGGAAAGTTCCGCTAGAATTCGTGTACGTCATGTGTTCATATATGAAGCTAAAGACGTATACTTAGGAACTTGTAAACTTTCAGATAATTCGATTTTTGGACATTCACCTCTAACATCGCCTATACTGTTTTGATTTTGAATATCAATCTACTATCAAGATACACTTTCTTGTTCTCGCTCTTTTGCTCATTGTTTGATATAAGGAAGAATAATTGAGCCTGGATATTCTTTGCTAATATGGATCGTATGCATTCCCTTGTTCAACTCATGCTCCGGCCGAGGCTGCGAGAAGCTCTTGAATTCAGCGATACTGGGGTATTGTCCGGAGACCTTATTATATCACTGAATAGTCTAGATTACCAATAAAACAGGGGGAACTATTGTGGGATAGTGAATATATTACCTGCAAGGACCTGGTCTCTCCCTTACTTATTTTGGATATCCGCAAGGTTTTATATTTTTTAGCAGCTTTTCTTCCGAGTTCTCCACCTCCACATTCCGACGGATACAAGAAAAAAGTAATTGCTCTCATCACATGGCCACAAATCTGGGGAAGTCTGGTTCCAGAGCTTCATGCTTGATAGAATGGCCCACAAGGTTACTCTTCAAGTTGAGTAAATACATGTGGAAGTTGGCTTGACTCGGCGACGCTCCAGAGAACTCCTCGGCCGCTAATCCTCCGAAAAGCCCTAACTCAAGCCCCGAGGACACATCCGAGCAGCTCCTGAGTGGGTGTATCCCTTTGCCATGAACATAGGTCGACCTGGTCATCATCATGATTATCTAAAACTGGAGGTAGCCTGTGGCATGAACCTCATTTTGTACCGGCGGTCAACCAAAACGGCATTTAAATACAGTACAACATCAGTAGACCACCAATACTAGGTACTACAACGACTTTCGCGACCAACTCAATCGGGACGGGTACGCGGTCATCAAGGGTGCCATTCCTCGTAATCGCGCGGACAGATATGCCGATCAGTTTTTGAGCTATATTGAGGACTTGTACGCCCTCTTCAGACGTCCAATTTCAGTCTCATACAAACTTAATTAACATCGAGAGTGCAGTGGCCTTGGCTTCAAACGCAATGACCCGTCTACCGTGAAGCGGGACATGTTACCCGTGATCAACGAAAAGGGCATGATCCTCAACTACGGCGTTACGCATGAGCAGTGGGTATGGGACATTCGCGGCGAGGCCGGTGTGATCGATGCGTTTGCAAAGATTTATGAAGATGAGGACTTGATAGTGTCGTTTGACGTCGTTAATGTTGGATTCGCAAAGTACCTTTGCCTCATCTCCTACTCCAGGCTTTAGGACTGCTTGGAAATGAGAGAAGGATGCTAATAAGAGCATAGCCGCGAAGACCTCCCCGAAAACAAACCCTGGCCACACCAAGACCAAGATCCCTCCAAACTCGGCTTCCGCTGTCTGCAGGGCCTCGTGAATCTTAACCCCTGCGGTCCCAACGACGGCGGCCTCATCGTCTGCAAAGGCGGGCACGTTATCTCTGAACAATTCCATCGTGAAATGGCCAACGAACCACGCATCCCCTTAGGACACCTGAATGGTTCGGTTTCACCGAGAACGGGATGAAATGGCTTGCCGACCACGGCCTGCAATGGGAAAAAGTATGCGCCGGACCGGGTGATTTGATTGTCTGGGATTCCAGAACGCCGCATTATAACGTACCGCCGGCCTCAAAACAAGACCGTATGGCGGTTTATACGTGTTACATGCCGGTCCGCAATGTGTTGCAGGAGGATTTGGTTAGGAAGAAGGAGGCTTTTGAGAGTACGTCTTTCTTTCTCTGCTTTAGTCTTGTTTGGATAAGTGACTGGTGACTAATGGAGTAGAACGACTCGGTACCACCCACTGGCCGAACGCAAGACATGTTGCGCCGACCAATGATGCGATGAGAGATGGGAAGTTGTGCCCAAAGAATCGGACCGGGCCAGTCGAAGATCCTGTGTTGAATGAAAGGACGTTCAAGCTCACAGGTATTCCTTATATCTAAGCAACTGCATAGGCTACTCCAAAGTTGTTATTAGTACAGTAGACTATTTTGATTGTATTGATACGTTCAATTTGATTGGATTGCAGAGTTTCGATTGTTGTTGCAGTCTTCCGGAAATCCTCAAGGAATGTATGATATGTCCCCGGAGCTACCTGTCCGTTAATTTTCTCTCGACATCGAATCACAACCAATCTTATCGTCGTTCGGTGTAACAATCCCTCCATAGACTTTGCGCCTGCTAATAAGACACAGATTTAGTCTCAAAAAAATGCAAGAAAATGGGAGGCCACCGGCCTTTAAATCTAAACTCCAGGTGTTGAGCCTGCTAACCCTAAGTATATCGGGAACGGGTTTTTGTATCTGGCCCCGTGCCCGATCATTCAATGTAGCTCTAAGAACTGGCAGGAATGGTATATAAGGGATCAAAGTAAAGGCAAATCAATAATGATATATCCAAAACTTAATCTATTTTCAAGTCTTTGATTCGATCTCCCATTACAACTCGAGAAACCATACTTCGAGATGCTACCTCAAACCCACAAAGCCCTAATCCTCACCCAAATCGGCGAACCCTTACACGTCGCCACAACCCACCCAACCCCAGTCCTAACTCCAGGCAGCGCCATCGTCAAAGTCCTATGCGCCGGTCTCCTCTCTTACTCAAGAGACATCTATAACGGCGTCAGAAAGTACACGTTACCGACACCATCCGTCCCCGGCAGCGGCGCAATCGGTCGCGTCGTCGCGGTCGGAAATGACGCTACAAGCCTACAGACGGGGGATCTCGTGCTCTGCGATATTTACCTACGAGGCAGAGACAACAGAGACGTTGGCGCGTTGATGGGTATCCACGACGGTCATTCGCCGGCTGCGAAGAGGATGGTTCATGGGGAGTGGCGCGATTCGACGTATGCGGAATACGTTAAACTTCCGCTGGAGAATTGCTTCAAATTCAATGAAGAGAGGCTCGTCGGTTCGACTTTAAGGGGTGGTGTGCGGGAAGGGCTGGGGTATTCAGTGGAGGAGTTACTACGCATTGTATCCTTTGCAGTTCCTTACGGCGGTCTTCGCGACGTCGGGCTCGATGTTTGTGAGACTGTCCTGATTGCACCTGCGACGGGCATGTTTGGCAGTGCCGCCGTCAAGGTTGCGCTGGCCATGGGCGCGAACGTCATCGCCATGGGCCGCAACGCCTCTGCTTTGGAACAGCTCAAGATCGATCACCAGGACACAAACGAAGAGGGCCGGCTGGAAACAGTCCTCATAACGAACGATATCCACACCGACACCGCCGCGATCGCCAGCTTCGGTCTGCCAATTGACGTCTATTTCGATATATCGCCGCCCTCGGCATCAGAGTCAACTCATCTGAGGAGCGGAATTCTCTCGGTCAGACACGGCGGTCGCGTGTCGCTCATGGGCGGCATCAAGGGCGACGCAGTGCTGCCGTTGGGCTACGTGATGCACGCCAACATGACCATCAAGGGCAAATGGATGTACGAGCGCGACGATATCTTGCGACTCATTACACTCGTCGAAAGCGGTAGACTCAGAGTCGACGGCAAGCCCGTGAAAAAATATGCCCTGGAACAGTGGGAGAAAGCCTTTGAGGTTGCCGCGAGCGAAGCAGGGCCGGGGAGCCTCGTTGCGCTGGTTCCTTAGAGATCCTCGGCACTTTGCATGGCAATATATCGAGATAAGAGGGTTTATACACAATCAATGAGCCTTAGACTTTACACAAACCAAAAACAAAGAGAAATTGGTAGATCGGCGAATTCCGACGTAGTACATGCCAGTAGCCCTAGCGTGCCCATCGTACGCAGAGACAAAAGACCTTCCGCATCAGTCCATCCTCATTCCCCATCCTTCCAGAATCCTGCCTCCGGATTCATCGGCGAACCAACTCGTATTCCTTATCTGGTGGATTATAGTGGAGATTTCAATCAATTGAGTCAAATTATGCGGTGTGCCTGAGAGATACGCACTGACTCGGTCCACTTCCACTACGCAATAACGAGACTCTAATAAATTGACTAGAAGCTTGGCTGATAGGCGTGATGTTACCTGATAAGGAGTTTGCATGCAGGATCCAGCGATCCGTCTATGGGATCATTTTTTTTTTTTCCCCTTGTATATAAACATCGTAGTGCTCTCTACCTTGTAGCTAAGACAATTGTATCCTTAACCCGTGGTACGTTCGGTAGCGGTCAATTGGCATCATGGTCTCCCTTAGACACATCCTGGCCAGTCTGGCCATTGTGCCTGCTGCCCTCGTCGCCGCAGCACCCGTCGACGAGCGCTGCGACTGCGAGAAGCCCGCTCCGAAGGTGTTTATCATTTCTATGGTATGGATGCCCCCTCGAGTCTCGCTCCCAGGAAGTTTCTCGTTCTAATCGATTGATAGTTCGCCCCCGAAGCAGAAGTCTGGTGGGGAATCCCCGACTTCAATCTTCTCGCCCACAACATCACCGTCCCCGGCTTATCGCCTCTCTTCCCACACGTCCACTGCACTGAGGACCATGAGATCTGCCAATTGATCACCGGCGAATCCGAAATCAACGCCGCCACTACCATCACTTCGCTCGCCTTCTCCGACCAGTTCGATTTGACCTCCACTTACTTTTTCATCGGCGGTATTGCAGGCATCAACCCGGAAGTCGCGACGACGGGATCGGTGACTTTTGCGCGGTACGCGGTGCAAGTCGCGTTGCAGTATGAGCTCGATGCACGCGAGATGCCGGCCAATTGGTCCACGGGCTACTTTGCACAGGGCTCGTATGGACCTGACCAATACCCCGAGAGTATCTACGGCACCGAAGTGTTCGAAGTCAACGACAACCTACGCTCCAAGGCCGTCGCGTTTGCGCGCAAGGGAAACCTGACGGACAGCGCGCAGGCATCTACATATCGCGCAAACTACCTCATCGGAGACGGCGCGAGCATCTACCAAGCCGGCGCCGCAGCCCCGTCCGTCGTGGAATGCGACGTCGCTACTTCCGACGTGTACTACACCGGCAACCTGTTGAGCGAAGCATTCGACAACACAACCGCGCTCTTCACAAACGGGACGGGCACGTACTGCAGTACCGCACAGGAGGACAACGCCACTCTTGAATCCCTGTTGCGGGCCGCGCTACACAAGCGCGTCGATTTTGCGCGAATCATCGTCATGCGTACCGCCTCGGACTTTGATCGTCCCTATCCCGGCGAGGATGCTGCGTATCACATTCTGTACGCAAACCAGGACGGATTCGAGATTGCCATCCAAAACATCTACAATGCGGGTGTGCATGTAGTCAAGGGGATTCTGGCAGAGTGGCAAGAGACGTTCAAGTGTGGTGTCAAGGCTGATAACTACATCGGCGACATCTTTGGTACCCTGGGAGGAACGCCAAACTTTGGACCGGGACGGAGTATTGCGTTGAGCGAGGGTGGCGCGTTGTTGACCAAGAGGGGAGGCATGGCGGGTAAGAAGATGAGGTCGATGAGGAAGAGGGGTGTCGTGTTGGCCAAGCCTTAAAGAAGTGTACAGGATTCTGCTCCAACAAAAAATATAAGCTAAACATTGAACAAAGGATAAAACGAATCTATTATCATTATCGTCATTGTAGAGTATAGTATATATATGATACATGCTGCAAAATCAAGTTTCAATGTCCACATCGAGTTTGGGGACGTAAAAGGTCACATTCTTGTCGGAATAGTAGGCTTCTGATCCAAAACCAAAGATACCAATGTAGTCGTCCTCTGACGGGTACCGCGTGCCGGTCTTGCTGGTCAGTTCGGTGATGAGTGGTGAAATGTCACCGGTGAAGGTTTCAGTGGTCTCGGACGCAACCCATGTGTACACGTGCTGGAGAATGCCTCCAGTGGTGGAATGGTTGCCGTAGTAGAGATCGCTACGGTCGTTAGTAGAGCTCTGGAAATATCAGGAGGGAGGAAACGTACAAGGTGGTTGTGTTGACAACCTTCGTTTCCACGATACCCGTGGCGTTACCGATAGTCTGCGCGGCGTCGCCGAAGTGAGCAAACCACACCATGATTTCGTACTCGGCCGTCGTACTGTCGGTTGAGTTGTCCTTGATACTGTCGAAAAACATGTCGATGGCAACGTTGGTGTTGAGTGAGATGGAGTCAAACTCCGGGGTGTCGGAAGTGTCCTTGGGTGTGTCGCCCACGGCATATGTCCACGCCACGTCGACGGTCAATGACTTGAGTTTCGACAGCGCCACGGGCAGCCCCGACGCTACCTCGGCGTTGGCGTAAGCGTGCACAGGCTGGGTCGATGCAATGGGCGGATATTGCCAGGTGACCGACCACTCGGGCGCGGATGTCTTGGTGGGATATGTCTCGTTGAGGAATGTGGTGACCTACACCATTAGCGAGATTCAGCCTATTAACCTGATCTGCCGCCCCGACTTACATTCATGCACAATTGTGAATCAGCGTCGGTACCACCGAGAGCGACAACACCCCATTGATTGGGATTGACTATATCTCACGTCAACCAGGCCCTACACCTAACGGTCCTGCACAAAACTCACGTGTGTAATCCAACCCCTTCTTCGCCGGCGGCGAGATCCCAAGCGTCAGATTGCAATACCGCGAAAGCGTGACTCCCAGTTCCGTATCGTTGTAGTGGCTTCCATCGGCATAAGCACCAGTACTGTCCGACCACGACGATCCTCCAGAGCCCCCGGAACCTCCACTGCCGCCGCTTCCACCGCCGCCGCTACTACTGTCGCCGCCGCTGAAGAGAGGTGCTTGTCCGGATGCTTGTCGCGATGCGTCGATGCCGAAGAGGACACCGAGGGTGCTGCCGATGGGGATGGCTATGAGGCCTGCGTTGACGATCCAGCGGAAGGCCATGCTGGACAGTCAGCTGTGGACAGCTGCGTATATACGAAGTCGGGGAGGAACGAAATGAGTCTTTCACAGTGGTCGCAGTGTACGTGTTTAGTCAATCAGTCAGTCAATCAATCAATCAATCAATCAACGGTATAGTTTTGAGGCGGTAGGCAGTCGGTCGCTGTCGCAGGGTCTCAAGTGAGACACACAAAGATAGCTGCGCAGATGAAAACTACGCAAATGGTTCGACTGGCAATCTGTAAGGGCAAGTACATAGTACGGCGCACGACCAATGGCAGGAGCGCTGTTGGCTTATCAGCAACCCGGTCTGAATCAGGTGAGCCGCTACTATTCTTAGCCTTTGGTCTTCCCCTGACTATTGCTCTACTACATAGTAAGTACATCGTAGGCTGGAAGGCCTTCGACGGTTAGTTGAGTCTTAGTTGCAACTGCTAAGTGCTACGATCATACGTAAGGGCCAGTCAGCGCATCGCGTTGCATCAAATTTTTCGTCCAGTCCCACTTGGCTCTTGTATCTGCAAGTTTTTCCTCTTTTCTCTTTTGTTCATTTCTTGATTACCTGAAGACTTTTCTTGCTGTGTTATCCACTGCCCTGAACTAAGCCCACAGTCCACAGTCCACAGTGGCTGTTCTGCACCAGAGCCGCCAAGCCTTGCTCCGAACAGGGCAGCCCCGTTGGTACCTGGATCGGTATCGTTGGTACGCACGGTACCGGATCACCCAGAACAGCCAATCAACACCAAGTACAGAGTGGTTATCGATACCAGCGACGGATGTCCAGCCTATCGCCGGTAAGGTAATTACTACGTATGTACATACGCATGAATCGGAACGGCAAGAAAAGGGGGCGAGACAGGACCCCACCAAGCCACAGCGGACCTCCGTACTGGTCACAGACGATGGATGACGTTTCGCTGTTTGCGTCCACATCTTATGAGTCCTATTAGTATTATGAGTACTACTCCGTATGTGCTAGCAGTAACTACCATGTATGCCTTGTATGCCTTGTATGCTAAGGTCGTGCGTCCAGTAGACTGGCCTTGGCTATCCACTCGCTCGCTGTAGTGCAGTGGCTATCACAATGCCAATGCAGCCGCATTTGTAACCTCCTGCCTTGGACAAGACTCGATGTACGATGGTGGTTACGTCTGCGTGTGAACTGCTGGGGATGGTTCGACCTACGTACGACTGGATATGATGCGTACTGACTTGATGCGTCCTGACCCGTAATGACATGTCGTAGTACGTACGACGACGACTGCTCGGGGTACGTACGGCATAGTAATCTGGGCTGATGATGGAGCGGGAGGATCCAACAATGCAACTGCATGAAACGGCTGACCTTGAACACCGGTAAGCTGGCTCTAGCCAACTACAGGGCTATTGTGGTTGCTCTTAAGGCTATTTCGTCGATACGACGCATTGCTTATTGCCACAGGCAGTTCGGAGCATGTTGTTAGTAAGTACGTAGTTCGCGTGCGTCTTCCGTTGTGTTTAGTGTGCTGACACGGCACTCGCTCGTACGGAATACAGAGTGATTAGCCGTCGATCGAAAGTGAAACATTTGTGCGCCAGTGAGACACTAATGCTGCGTCTAATACAGATCAGGTACGGGTGGGGCAACGACCACAGATAATCGGCCATAACAGGCCAATCGCGGCTGCAAGCGGAAGCTTCTCTCTTTTACCTTGCCCAATCAGTCATCGCACCAGTACCGTCAATTCGACCTCTTCGGGAAAGTGCCCACCGTCATCAAAAGACGCTGGATGCGTGCAATATGATTGGCGCATCCCCGATAAATGGTTGTATTAGACGATACAGCAAAACCATGTTACCAGTCAGTCCCTGTGCCTCGAGACTCGACACCCAGCGAATCATTGTACTGGCTGCTCCATAGTACATATGTACGACGATGTATGTACTCACTTGTATGCGCGATGTAATATATGAGCAGTCCGTACTGACTCGTACCGTACAGGCCCGGCCCAGAGATAAGCCTTCCGTGGGCCTGTCTGAGATGCCCCCCCAAACTGTCCGTCTGTCTGTCTGTGTGTCGGTCTCCTCTTCTTTTTGTTTTCTTGCTGCTCACACGAGCTACCGTTCATCCTCAGTCCAGTCCTCCAGTCGAGTTGAGTTCTGTTCGTTGCTGCTGCGTGTTCCCATCCATGTTTTGACCTTTGTTCCTTCTGCCCACCAAACACCACATTCGTTTTTATATGTCTGATTACTCAACGTTACAAATAATTGCAATCCTCTAGACGAGGCCTGTCTCATCGCGTCCGATGCACTACTAATCAGCCCACCACTACACTCGCTATAATCGACACCACCAACATGAGTGGCTATCACAATGGTCACTACGGGGGACCGACCTCCCCCTACGCTAATGGAAATAATGGTAGTGCAAATCCCAACGCATACTACGGGAACAACACCTACGGATACGGAGAGGAAATGGTCGAATTCGACGTGCTGAATCACGGTCATGGCCACGGCGAGGATGCCTCGTACATGAACAGTGTGAACATGAACAACAACTACGACCCGAACGAGCGGGTGATGGGCAGGTCGCCGCCCATGCCCGTCCGGCCGGGTCTGCAGCCAGCAGAAGATTTCGTCTCGCCCGTCGGCACACCACTGGGTACACCCGGTGCTCACGTTGGCTGGCCGCTGCCGAGTCGAAGAGGTCACGTCGACTCATTTGCCAGCGTGTCGAGTACACCCGTTGGGTCGAGATCAGCTACTCCTGCATTTGTATGTCGTCGTTGAAGCCGGAGAAGATGTATATATTAATGCTAACAGGGCCCCCAGTACCAAAACAACCAGAGCTTCCAAAGCCACCAAAGTCTTGCGGCGCTCGTCGACCAACCTCCTTCCCCGTTGTATGCCAAAGACTGGGTCCAACAGGGCTCGATCGCGCGCGTCGCTGATCGAGACGACGTTGATATCTGGAAGGGCTGGCGACGATATGTGTACATGCTCGTGCCGTTTCTGACCTTTGGCAACACGGCTATCTACGTGTTTTACCTTGTCCTGCGTATAGCCTGCGTCATTCTGGCTCAGAACGCCGCTGGTGAGACGTATGCCGGTGCTTGGGTGTTTATCGCATTGGAGCTGGCTACTGCAATCCCGTCCATGATGCACAATGCCTGGACCATGTGGGCGCTCAAGGGCCGACAGCGTCCCAAGCTGCGACTTACAGGAGACGACTGCCCGAATGTGGACGTTTTTATTACCTGCTGTGGTGAAGAGGACGAGGTCGTCATCGACACTGTCCATGGTGCGGCCGATCAAGATTACCCTGTCGACAAGTTCAGGGTTATTGTTTTGGACGATGCCAAATCGTCCAGCCTGGAAGCGTCGGTTCGCCAGCTGGCGCTGACCTACCCGAATGTGCACTACATGGCTCGTACCAAGATCCCTGGCGTTCCTCACCACTTCAAGGCTGGTAATCTCAACTATGGTCTAGAACAAACCCGACTGATGCCCGGTGGAGCCGGTCAATTCATGGCTGCTCTTGATGCTGATATGGTAAGCACTACTCTTAACTTGGATAAAAAAAAAAAGAAAAAAAAAAGACCCCCCTTGCTGACTGCGACAGATCCCCGAGCAACAATGGCTCCGTGCGACTCTCCCTCACTTGCTCATCGATCCAAAGATGGCACTCGTCTGTCCCCCCCAGCTTTTCTATAATTGCCCCCCTGCCGATCCCTTGGCACAAAGCTTGGACTTTTTCGTGCATGTTATCGAACCTATTAAGGATGCTCTTGGCGTGGCCTGGTGCACTGGATCTGGATACGTCGTTCGTCGTGAAGCATTGGACGACATTGGTCAGTTCCCTCTGGGCTCTTTGGCTGAAGACGTGGCTACTTCGACGATGATGCTTGGCAAGGGATGGAAGACGGCTTACATCCACGAGGCTTTACAATTCGGTACCGTTCCGGAAGATTACGGCGGTCACTTGAAGCAGCGTACCCGATGGGCTATCGGTACCGTCGACACTGCATTCAAGCTCAAGTTTTGTCTCTGGGGCGATGCTATTAAGCAAATGTCCTTTGCCCAGCGATTCTCTGGATTCCTCTACGCCACTCTCAGTTTGTACACTATTCTTCTCACCGCGTCGCTCTTCGCAATTCCCATTATCCTGATCTGGGGTCGTCCTCTCGTCGCTTATGCCACCACCGATCAGCTCAAGTACCTGATTTGGGCGTGCTTCGCGTCGACTATGAGCAACCGTCTCTGCGAGTTTGCCCTGTTCATTCCGGCTGGCTACCACACCGGACAACGCGGGTCTCGCTACGGTGTGTGGATGTCTCCTTATCTGGCGCTGTGTATCATCCGCTCTTTCTTCCTGCCCAAATGGCTCGGTGGACAGACCCAAGCCTTCAAGCCCACCGGTTCCCTCGGTTCTGCCCTGGAAGAACGTGACCCCAAACGTCGCAAGGGCATGGTCCGCCGTCTTTGGACCATCCTCATGAACTACATGGCCATGTTCCACTTTGCGTTCGTCTACATGACGATCGTCGCGGTCTGTCTCTCGTCGTATCGCTGCTTCTACCAGAACGACCCCAACGACTTCAAGAACGTGTTCCTGTGTCTGATTACGCACGCCTTTTGGCCACCGGTCACCTTCTTGTTCGTGATCACCTCGCTCTGGACGCCCATCTCCTACGCCATCGACCCCCCGTCCATGCCCGATCGGGAGGACTTGTTAACGCGTGACCCCAAAACGGGCGTTGCGCACCCCACCCCCGAAAGCAAGAAGATTGCTTTTGCGGGACAAGAGGCCTGGTTCGAGTTTGAGTACACCTTTGCGACCTTGTTCACCATCTTTGTGTTTGTCTATTCCTTTTTCTATCTTTGATCTTTTCCAGGTCTGTACGATATTTTCTTCTCGACTTTCCTTCGATATATATATACATATGAATTCGTGGCATTTTGTTTTCTTTTTTTTTGAATTTTCTATTTCATGACACTTCAGAGATACGTCGGTGTCCCCATCTTTTTCTGGTCTGTTGGAATTTGTTTGGATTGAATGGGATGGAATGGAATGGATTCATCTGTCGGCCCGACGCACTCGACCAGTGCAGACGGGTCAGTCGGTATACGATAGCGGGATTTGAAAGAACTTTTTTTGATCAGTTGAATGTTTTTTGCAAAGACTATAATTCATGTACGACGGCGTTTTGTTCATAGAAACTTTCAATTCATTCTCTTCTTCATTGTTAATCCGTCCGTTCCTTTGTTTTATCGTCAACGTCCGCGTAGGATATCGACCGGTTTACGAAGGCATATGCTCAAACGCGTTGGGCAGACTCTCCTTGACGAACGGCAGTTTTCCGACGGTCCAGATCTCGGTATCCTGTTCCCCGCTTCTCGTCAGTTCTTTCTTGTTTCATAGCCTTTCCCCCCCTTCCCCCTCAGCTGGAGTAGAATAGATTATTATTATTATCATCATCATCATATCGACATACCGGCTTGAGGTTCTTCTTGATCTCGCTGTCCAACGTGCCCGCCTTGATGGCAATGATTTCCGGCGCCGCGTCCGGATCGTGAGCAATGGGACTTCCGCATTCACTGCAGAAGATGCGATGCACGTCCTTGCCGCTGGAGCCCTTGCCGGCCCAGGATTTGGTGGGGCCGTTGATCGTCAGCGCGGATTTGGGCACGACCGTCACCAATGCTATTTATTCCCCAACCCAACAGAATGAGCATAAAAAGGATGATGAAGTAGTTTACCAGCAAGAAACGGGAAGGGGGCACAAACAGTAGGCAGAGCCCGTCTGGCGCTGGCAGTCGTCGCAATGGTCGTAGCCTGTGATGAGGGGCTGGTCGACGGCGATGGAGTACGTGACGGCGCCGCAAAGGCAGTGGCCGGTTAGAGTCATCTTGTCTGGATGTTTGTGCTGGTTCTGTATGAAATATCAATTGATTGGTAGAGAACAAGGCAATAAGTGAAGGACCTTGGGGGTGAATGAGTGGAAGACGAGAGGGTATAAATACTTTGGTCTCTTCCTTCAATAGAGAGAGGAGAGCAGAGAGGAAGGGAGGGAGGGGGGGGGGAGTGGTGTGAGTAGACGACGTCACCGGTGTTGCGGACTTCTTATCAACGACTTACGGCATATTCCTACTATGTACGTACACACGGTATAACTTTGTCTACTATGTACGTACATAGTACATAGTAGGAGACATGCTTACTCAGAATGCTTACTTGTCTACGCCTCGTATCCCTCCATAAGGGTCCTACTATGTACGATGATTTGGAATTGGATTCCTGCGGTGTCGATTGGGCCACTTGATTCGTTGGAGACGGGATGCACCTGGGATGATTTGGAATTGTGTGAGACGGAGGCTGATCGGTGATCCACTGAGGGGTTCTGTATAGACTTACTTGCGGGGTGTGATGGACGGGCGCTCACGACGGCAGTGAGCATCGAATACGGAATACGCCGTCTAGACTGCGGCCGATTTGATTTGAGGTGAAGGATGATGGATGGCAGGGTGTGGACTGCACAGATGCAAAGATGATCGGGCGAGGGTTCGGACAGGCCATGCGAATGCAGATGCATGATCGATGCTCAAGGGTTATATTGTTTATACGCATTGCTTGATGGGCCCTGACACACTCCGAGTATCTGATTGATCTTATCGATCGATTGATCTTCTTCTGCCTCAGGCACTCGTAGCACGGCTTGATGCAGTTAGGCAGCGTGTAGAGGCAGCAGGCAGCAGTTTAATCGGCTGTTTCTTGTCCCGCTCATGAATTCACTCTAGGATACTCATCCTGACTGCATCTCACTCATCAGTTTGAGACACTAGAATTGGGTTCGATATCCTGCTCGGCATCTACTTTACCAGGATTGCGAAGAACATGGGCACAACGTCCCTCCCCACGGACGCAGCGCCGGCATACGAAGACCTCTTTGCGGGGCACGACCGGCCGGGCAACGCTTCTGGCGTGCGTCCATACCTCCCCCCATCATCGATTGCTCCGGCGACTCTTCTGACATGATCGCAGTACGCATCAGTCCCTCAAAACGAGCTCTTCCAGCCCGAAGAAATCGACAATAGAAACAACGATGAAGTCGACATTGAGCGACAACCCGACCCAGATCAGATCCATATGCACCGACACACCGACAACGGCAACGGAGGAGAAGACGGAGAAGGACACATCCACTGCACCGCCTGCGATCGCCTTCTCGAACGCAGAGAGCGACGCATCAATCAGCGCCATTGCTGCACCATGGTCGCCGTGACTTTTATGGTTGCGTTTATGTGTGCCATGGTTCTGGGCTTGGGCATCGCCGTCATTAAATCAAATTGACATTGATGTCACTGTTGCAAGTGTTGCATATGTATATGTATATATATATTATCTATGTATTGGTTTAGAGGCTCAAGGCTCATTGCTCAAAATGGAGGATATCGCCCCCCTCTTTACCGCTTCGTGCGGCTTCGAGTCTTGCAGAGGTCGTTTCGTAGATTCGAGGAATGCCGGATTGCGTGTAGGCAGTGTCGTGTAGAATTATCTCAGCAAGTCCCTTGGTCGAAAGGAAGATTACGGGCATACCGTGCCCGTTGAATCCGGCGGCTATGTACTGATTTGGTCGAGAGGGGATGACGCCGACGTGTGGTGCTGAATCAGACGAATACCCCATTACTTCACCGTCCACAGTTAGCATACAATACAGATTCCTGCAGGATCGACGAGAGACGTACTGCCAGTCCACAACTCCTCCACTTTCGCATCCGTGTCCTCCCACCCCGCGAAATATCTCTGCATATACCCGTCCCAATAATCCTTGGTCGACTCTATCAAACTCGAATCATCGATATTCCCAAACCACTCTGTGTTCCCCTCGGCTCCCCTCTCGGGAAAGGTATGGATTTGATGCGCGCCGCCGATTATGATACTCCCATCGGGCCGGGCGATCATGTAGTCGGCGCCGTCCGTGGAGTCCGGACGGAGGACGTATGTTTGTGATAGTAACGGCGGTTTGGCGCCCTCTGGAACGGATATGTGTGCGACGATCCCCTTGGCGGGAATGATACAAGGTGCGTACTCGGGGACAAGGCCAAAGGTGTATGCATTGGTCGTGTACACAACCTTTTTGGCGCGGATCTTTCCTCGGTCGGTGCTGACGATGTGTCCCCCGTCGTCTGATGGCGAGACGGAGAGCACTGGCGTCGTGGTCTGGATATTCACCTTGTCCCCTCCGATTCTCAACACGGCGCGGAGCAGACCCAGGATGAATTTGTAGGGCCATATTGAGCCCGCCGTAAACGAAAACGCGACTTTGGCCCCCTTTACTCCGGAGAACTATACAACCGTCAATCTTTATCTCTGTCTGATCAACAAGAACAAACGTACAGCTTCAGCATCCTCGTCATCTCCAACGACGATATCATCCACAAACCCAGAGCCCATATCTCGCAACTTCTCAATCGCGCGTTTCATCTCATTGCCGCGCTCCTGGTCCAGATATACATTCATGTTCCGCGTAAGCACAAAATCGCAGTCCTCGATCTTTTCCGCACAAATTACATCCTGTAGAGCTTTGGTGTGGGAGAGTTCGAACTCGGCGACTTCGCGCGCGGCGTCTATACCGTGGCGCTGGATGTACAGGGGCATGAGGCTATAGGTGTCTGGTCTGACGTGGCCGCCTATTCCCGTCAGTATTCACGCCAGCGTGAGAAAGAATGGAAGACTGGACGAACCATTCCGTCCTGTGGCTCCGGAACAGATCGTTCTCGCCTCGAGGATTGTTATTGAGGGCGATCCTGTTCCGGACTTTTGCGCGGAGGTCAAGAGGTGATACGCAAGACTGATACCCGCATATCCGGCGCCGATGATGACAACGTCAGACTCTGCTGGAACTTCGGGAGTAGACCTTGTCTGGTCGAGAGGGGAACGGTCTGTGAGCCAGAAGGGCAGGGTTGAGTTGGATGGTGGGAGGAACTGTTTCTCCATTCTCACATGGATCTCCGTTGCAGGCAGGCAGTAGTGAAGCTGAGTCCGTGTCAAAATGTTGGAGCCTGGTGCAATTTTGTTCAGTGTAGTAAGAGAGTACAAGGATCTTCCCCAATGCCGATTGATGGACTATATAATCAGAGATGAGTCAGAGATGAGATGTCGACTTGTGCCTACTATAGTTAACTATACTAGTTAGTTACTCCAACGTGATGGGGGGGGCTTTATCTCTCTGCCTGGTCCACTATTGTCTTATCAGGCCTAACCTGACCCGAGTCTGAAGCCTGTTGTTTGTCTTGTAGTTACATATCAGGATAGCTTCAATTGTAAGATCTGTTTATCGAATCATTGCAGGTGCTTCGTGGACTGTATGTACTTACCCCGCATCGTGATATATCTGGCACACTCACCTCAGTCTCACAACACCACAGACAAACAAACATCCCAGCAACCAACATGACCATTCGCAAAATCCCAACGCAATCGCAGTCTCCTCTGAACGTCTCTTTCGAGAAATTCGTGCACTCTACTCTGAATAAATGGCACGTCCCAGGCGTCGCCATCGGCGTAGTAGACGGCGATCACACCTGGGCTGAGGTATCCTGTTCTCTACCTCTAACTGCACCAATATAGAGACTGACAACCCAAGGGATACGGCATATCATCATTCCCCTCTACTCCCGTCACCTCATCAACGCTTTTCTATGCAGGCAGCACCACCAAGGCTTTCACCGCCGCAATAGTAGCAGGACTGGTCGCCGACAACGATAGGTATCCACACATCCAATGGACGACCCCGGTCAGCCAGTTAATCCGCGAAGATTTTGTGCTCGCTGATGAGCACGTCACGCAACACATCACCCTCGAAGATATCCTGTCTCACAGAACGGGACTGCCGCGCCACGACCAGGCATACGGCAACAACAATATGAGCCGCGACATCGCTGTGAAGGAGATTGTAAGATCGTTGCGCCATCTGCCGCTAACGGCGGAGCCGAGAACCAAATTCCAGTATTGTAATTTGATGTTCGTGGTTGCGTCGCATGTCATCCAGTCGGTGACGGGGGAGTGGCTGGGCGATTTGCTTAAGAGGCAGATATGGAGCCCGTTGGGGATGGACGCGACGTTTTTTAGTCTTGAAGATGCGCAGGCAGCAGCAGAGGAACTGGCCAGAGGATATGAATATCCCTATTCCGACGAGGACCGCAACGAAGGCGAGAAAGAGTTCAAACAAGTAGACTGGATGCCCTTGAACGAAGTCTCCGGCGCAGGATCGGTCATTACTAATGTCCTCGACTACGCGAAATGGGCGCGGTCACTCATGTACAAGGCCCCTCCGTTATCCCCCGAAGTACACAAAGCCATATTCGAGCCGCGCACTTTACAGTCCACAGACGCAGAGGGACCATTCACAGGACCTGTGGCGTATGCCCTCGGCTGGACTACGGGGGTGTATCAGGGGTATCAATTCTATGAACATACCGGCGGCATGAACGCCTTTGGCGCGGAGTTGATTCTCTTTCCGGAACTCAAGTACGCGGTCACGATACTGGGCAACACGGCCGTGACCTCGAACTTTGCAGAAAAGAAGCTGGCGTTCCGACTGATTGACGACAAGATTGGTGTCCCAGTCGAGAAGAGGTTTGATTGGGATGCATAGTACGTCGGCCCATCCGTTCGCCTGTGCTTGACCAGTAATATGATGCTGATTTGTGACAGTTCCACGAAAATGTTAGACCGAACCAAATCCAAAGCCCAGAATGCCATCACCACTTTCTACCCTTCCCTCCCGTCACCCCCGCTCCCACCGACACTCTCCCTTTCTGCATACGCAGGTACATATACACACCCAGGCTACCAATCCGTGACCATCACCTTCAACCCTGACAAGTCGACCGAAACGCTCCACGCAGACCGCAGCTTCACTACCTGGTCCGAGCCACACCTCATATTTTCGCACGTCAGCGGCGATTACTTCATCATCCGATCCAGGCGTCAAGGTGACTTGGGCGCGTTTGTGCCGAATGTGTATCCTGCAGAGTTTGTGGTGGGAGCTGATGGTAAACCGCAGAGAATAGGAATTGGGTATGAGGAGGAGATGGGCCCAGATGGTAGGATATGGTTTGAGCGTGTTTGATTATGTTTCCGTATGAAAAGATGAATGTACTGGTCACAAACTCCTGCGTGAGTTCGTCAAAACTTGGATTGGTGACGCATTGTGGTGTCAGATTTATGCGGACTGCCCTGACAATCTCTCAATTTCGATGCTGGTCAGCTTTTTATACTCCTGCCTAAATGATCATGTCGCGATGCGTTGTACTGCATACTCTGACAGGCTGCACTGCCGGAAGCTCGCTGTCTGCTAATGCGAGCCATGATGCCTTCTTAGTGAGAGATTCCATATTACTTCCGAGGTCATAATTCAATTGCAGGTTAGACGCTGCTAATGAATTCACTCAACGTGATGGATATTTTCTTTTTATCACTGACTGATGATCGTAGTGCTCATCGCATACTTACTACTCCACAACCACCACTCGGCTTTTCTGACATGTCTCGGGGGTGTGACACCTGGGGATGACCCATCTCGGCTCCAATTGTGGTGATGGACTGCGCATCCCCAGAATCTCCACAAATTTCACGTTTCATGCCTCGGTGTATTCTAGCCCGAGCGGGGAGACATGGTGCTGGTCTTTTTAGATTGTCCTTCTCCCAGGTTTTGCTTCGATTCATCAGATTTTCAACCACCGACATTCACATCACCCCTAATGGCCAACAAGTTATCTGCCGATCACGTCGAGCTCAGCGACCCAGCGTTCCTGCAGCTCGACCGTGAGCTCTCAGTCTGGGTTCTGCTCCAGAAACACCGAAGAGCTCTTCTCATTTGTACGCTCTCCCCAAAAATGTTTCCAGTATTTGCTTACAGATCTACAGGCAGCGTCTCATTCACTTCCGCCGTTCTGTTCGGCTACGACACCATCGTTAATGGCGCCAGTATCTCCATGCCCGCGTTTATTCTTTATTTTGGCGACATCAGTGCCTCCGGAAGTCTGTATCTCTCTTCCCTATGGACGTCTCTCTGGACCTCCATGACCGCCTTGGCCCAAGCCCTCTCGGCCACTGCAGCGGGCGTACTGGTGGACCGTATGGGCAGAAAATACACCGGCGTCACGGGCGGCATCTTTGCCATGGCCGAAGGCGGCCGTACAATACACCGCGCAGACACGTAGCAGCCTACTAGGCGGAAAAATAGTGAATGGGCTAGGGATCGGTATGGTCATGGCTACCGGCACGACCTATGCGTCCGAAGTTGTGCCGCCGAGATTGGTGCCGGCGATACAAAAAGGGCTCGTCATTTTCATTCTGTTCATGCAGGGCGTGGCCATGGGTATCATTCGTGCTTTCGTGCCGAATACGGCGGAGCATGCCTTTCGGGTTGTGTTTGCGATCCAGTTTGCCGTTGCTGGGTTGGTGATTATTGCTTACGCGTTGGCACCAGAGTATGTTGCCTTGCATGTGTGCGCTCATGTGGTTCTTGACTCTAAGCTAATTGATATCTAGATCACCCAACTACCTGATCATGAAGGACAAAGCCGAACAGGCCAAAAAGACGATGGCCGTCTTATACGGCGAGAATTGCGAGAGAGACGAACGATACGCTTATCTCGTTCAGACCATTGCCGAAGAACAACACCGCAATTCTGAGCAGGCACGCTACATCGAATGTTTCCAGGGCACGAACCTGAAACGAACTCTGGTCATGTGCTTTCTGTTCGGTGCCGTCAACATCGGCGGAGCACCCTTTCTGTCGCAGTCCATCTACTTTCTGATTACCGTGGGACTACCGGTAGTACATATCTTTGACGTCTCCATCGGCGGATTTGCGCTCGCTATCATCATTATCATCGTTTCCGGATTCGGCATGAAGACTATTTCGCGCGATAAAGTCTTTCTGGGAGGGTGTATCATTAATTTCGTGATGTTGTTGACGGTCGGGTGTCTTTATTACGCCAAGGGCATAGGTCCGATATGGGCTATTGCGGTTTTGATGTATTTATCCCCTCCTTTCCCCCCCCCTGACCTCCTTGTCCAAAATTCCGAAGCAAAGACTAATGTGTGTCTAGGAACATTTTGATATCTCTACAGGCTGCCTTCATGCAAGCTCCCGGCTGGAGTATCGCCGCCGAAATCTCCAGTCTGCGTCTTCGCGGAAAGTCCATGTCATTGGGCATCATGTCGCAGACGTTCAACCCCTGGCTGTTTACATTCATCGTGCCGTACATATACAACGTTGATTCGGGTAATTTGGGGGCTCGGACGGGGTTCGTGTTTGCAGGTATCTCGGTTCTGCTCATATGGGGAGCGCTGACTGTCGTCCCTAATACTACGGGGCTCTCGCCGGCCGATATTGATGAGTTGTACGAGGCGCATGTGCCGACTAGAGAATTTGGGAGGCGGGGGCGTGAGATGCATGAATTGGCCGGTGTGTGAAGTGCCGGTGGCTCCCATGTGTAACGAGAGGATTGTCAATACATGCCTAGGTACTTTCCATATATCCATGTCCATAGTATGTACTCAGCTTGTCTTTATTGTACAACCTGTAATCCGGCCGTATCCCGGCCAAGTCCGGCCAAATTTTGTCAAAGGAAATATCTGACTGTAGAGTCTCGAGTATTCATAACTACTATCTATACCTCGGAAGTGTTATAATAAGAACCATCCCAGCGCAGCGGGGTGAGATAAAAGTGCTGCCCACGAAAACTAAAGATGGACGGGTGCAAAGCCTGGTATAGAGTTTTCATTCTTTATCACTGCGCAAGAAAGAAGCTTTGAAAACATCAAGGTAAGCAGCTGATGCGATATCTGGACCTTTGGAATGTCGGGTTTTCCGGGGTAGATGATCCACCGCAAAGAAAAGGCGGGTATCCCGCACAAAGCTTGTGGAGCGTTCCCGGTCTAATCTCACTCCGAATATCATTCTTGAAGTCTTTAAAGACGTACCCATACTACAATGTAAGCATATCAATCTCTTTTCCATTGTCACGGACAACACCATGCCTCGCCATTGGAGTGAGACCGTCGACTGGATCTGGGCGTCCAATTGGGACGAGAGCCACCACGTCGCTCGCATCGTCCAGTTTCGGCGCTCCTTCACTATCGACCAGAACGTGCCTGCAACATGCCTCGTCCACGTTTCCGCCGATACGCGCTACCGACTATACGTCAACGGACACAACGTGTGCTTTGGACCCGCCAAAAGCCATTTGGGAGAATGGAACTATGAATCGGTCGACATTGCGCCATTCTGTAATATCGGATCTAACACGCTTGCGCTGCGTGTGTTACGCTATTCTGCGCATTTCGCCGGGAATATGTCGCTCGTTAGGGCGGTCAAGCCTGGCGTGATTGTGCATTCTGACACAATAGTAAGTACTCTATCCAACGAAGGTAGCATATAGGGGCTGATGTAGAAGCCTGAAATCGGAACGGATAGTAGCTGGCGCTGGAAGATAGATGAATCTGTAACGATAGGCAAATCGCCCCCCTGGGATCCGTCGCTAGGTCCACTCATGTTGTCTATCGAGGAGGAAGTCGACGGCTCCAAGCGCGATTGGGATTGGGTCGGGGCTGGCTACGACGATAGTGAATGGTTGCCGGCTGCCAAATCGACGATGAAGGCTCCGATGATGCCGATTCTGGATCAACGACGCCTGTCGGAACGAGGGATCCCTCTTTTGCCGGAGACTCGCACCCGATTTGCAGAGATTGTTAAAAGCGACGTGGACACACCCAGTATCGAAGCATGGAACCAGCTTATTCGGTATGACCAACCATTGAAAGTTGAGGCAGGGCGCATGACCACTGTTGTCTTTGCAGCCGAGACGTACACGACTGGCTTTCTCAGCATCCATATGCGACAGGGCGCAGGAGCCAGGATCCGGATCCGCTGCGCAGAGTGTTTCGAGCAACCATCAGCCACACCCAACCCATTCGCTCGTTCCAAAAGTAATCGAAGTGATCCCTCGGGAATCTTGATGGGCAAAGACGACTACTACTTCGTTGGATCCGACACACCACAAGACACGACAATCGTCTACGAGCCCTTTTGGTTCCGCACCTTTCGCTACGTTGAGCTCGAGATCGAAACTTCGACATCTGCGGCGCTGGAGCTGTTGGGTTTTACGTTTCGCGAAACGCACTATCCACTCGATCGATCAACACAATTCCACAACTTTGCGACAGACGAAGAAGCAAAGATCTGGGATATCAGCATCAACACGCTCCGCAACTGCATGCATGAGACGTACGAAGATTGCCCATTCTACGAACAGAACCAGTTCGGGATGGACTCACGGTTGCAGATACTATTTACCTACCAGCTCTCGCACGACGACCGGTTGGCACGCAAATGCATGCAAGAATTCCATGCCAGCCGGCGCGCCGACGGCTTACTCGAGACACATTTCCCATCGCCAGTGCCTGGCGTGAACATCCCCTACTTTTCGCTCTATTGGATCCTCATGGTCTACGATCACATGATGTACTTTGGCGACGAGACGCTCGTGCGTCGATATCTGGGTACAATTGACGGGATACTAGATCATTTCTATCAGCGGATGGATGAGCGCAACCTGGTCGGTCGCATGGCGTGGGATGCATGGCCGTTTGTCGATTGGACGCAGCAGTGGTCTGATCCAGGTCCTGATCATGATTTCCGTAATATGGCTGTTCCGCCTGCATATGCGCGTTCGGGTGTGATGACGTATAGTAGCTTGATATACTCCTTTGCCTTACAACGCGCGGCAAGGATCTGCGAATTTGTACGTCGCAACGATACCGCAGATGAGTACCGCAAGCGCGCTAATCAGTTGAATGAAGCTGTCGTGCAGCATTGCTTCCGCGAAGACGTGTTGCTCGACGGCCCCGACAGCCCCCCGGAGGAGCGCAGTCAGCATGCGCAGGTCTTTGCAGTGCTTTGCGGCGCTCTCGAAGGCGAGACTGCACGCATCGTTCTACGCCGCGCACTAACAGAGTCAAGCTTTGTGCGATGCTCCTACGCCATGTCATTCTACGTCTTTGAGGCCGCGCGAGAAGCAGGGCTATATGATGAACTGCGACCCTCGTTGCTGCAGCCATGGCGGGATATGCTGCAGCAAAACCTGAGTACGTGGGCCGAGTCTGCGGCCATGCCGCGGAGTGACTGCCATGCGTGGAGTGCAGTGCCAATACACGATTTCGTCGCCAGTGTAATTGGCATGTCACCTGCGACGCCCGGTTATACAAAGATACGACTGGAGCCGCGCCGAACAGTCTGGAAACAGATGAAGGGTCAGTTCGCGGTTGGGAATAAAGGATCAGTGTCGGTGGAGTGGGCGCCAGGTAAGACGGTTGACGTGGTGGCTGATTTTGATACTGCGTTTTGGGTCTGTGTTGGTAACGGATCGTTTATTGCTTATCCTGCAAAGAGAGGCGAGATGTTGAGGTTCGACATTTGATGATGCCATACAACGACAGCCATCCCTCAGGACAGGGATGCGACCGACACATGTCAGCCACTATGTACCACCTTGTTGGAAAGTAATTAATAAAGAGCAAATTCTCAGTAGAAAAAGTAGCTTCCTATCCAATAATAATATCGGATAATCAGTTTGCATCCCTCAATATCGAATACCTTACATGCAGCCAGTAGAGTGGTGCCACATCGGTGGCTGGGAGGGTAGCTTTGTTTGTGTGTGTATAGGTACAACCAGCCACCCCGCATACACTGCAGCGCACAGTATACCCAACCACCTGTCCTACGTACCCAATACACTGGTAAGTGACAGCTCCCAGCCAGCGGGAATATTCTGCAATAAATCAGAATGGGGTCCTCCTCCGATAAGGAAGAAAATATGGATCATTCTTGGTGCTGTCATTGCTACTCCCATTAGTGTACCAACAAACGGATTCACGAATTGAACGAGCGCGATGAATACTTCGGAGATCGCGAGGTTGAAGAGCGTTAATTGTATGTACCCTTGGGCCCCCATACATCAGCACTGATATGAGAGTTGATCAACTGACAAATTGTTAGCAAGCAAACCCCAGCTCTCGCACCAAAACTCACAACAGTCCGTCGCCGCGTCCGACGATTATTTCTCGCTCAATTCCGACCAGTCTTCTTCTGGCAGGAGTTCGGAAAATAGCAAAGTCACCGTTGTTCGGTATGCGACCCCGCAGTCTCATATGAATAATTCCTCGTCGGGACCAAATTCTTCGGCACAGCATTCTTCGGCCAACGTGGCTCAGCCTCAGCAACATTCTCGATCGGCAGACAACATGACGGCGCAACAGCCAGGTCGGTCGAACTCGGTCAGGTTTGGAGGCACGAAAGTGAATGAAGTCAGTCCGCGACAGACTCAGACGCAGATTCAGGATCCGAGGAAACACATCAGTGCGACTACGCCTGGGGTGGATGATAGTCCTTACCTTCGATTTGCGATTGATCAGTTGACCCGCGACGAGGAGGTTGCTGGTCTGGGCAGACATGGTTCCACCGTCAGCACCAGGTCAGACTACCCAGTCGAGAGGGTTGTACCAGATGAGAACCTTGGATATTATCATCGCAGTGGAGCTACGACTGTCGAGATCCGAAAGCCAGGGAGTCGTCAGGGTCCTACCACAACCACAGCAGGCACGTCGGAAAAACAGGGGCAAGCAGTCTTTGTTGCTGTTGAGCCTAGTGTGCACGATGTGCGACATCCAGCTCTCGACTTTGTGCCTGTCGTCCTAAGGCCATGGGCTTTGGCGATTTTCATTTTTCTGGTGTTGTGGATGATTGCGGCTGTTGTCTTTTGCAATGTATGGTCACAGCGACATAGCGGTGTCTGGAATTGGGACGGTGTCGGGACTTCGCAGTACTTCATTACGCAGTACCTCCCTCAATTACTGGCGGGTTTGATAGTGCTCTGGAACTTAGTCATTCAGGCAGCCATTTACCGCGTCATGCCATTCTGCATCATGGCGTCCGAGCGACAAAAGGCTGGTGCGCTTCAGAACCTTTCTGTCCTTTCACGCAATCACATCATACCAGACTTTTCGCATTTTCGATATGGCGAGCCGCTTGTCGCGTTCGGGTTGTTGTCAATTTGGTTGGCCAATTTCTTCAGCATGCCGCTGCTCGCATGTCTGTTTCAAGCCAAGTACTACACAATCAACAGTCACGGCTCATGGAGATGGACTGCTTCTCAGGCTGTTGGCTGGTCGATTGTCGGTGTCTATGCATTTCTGGTGATTGGTCTGAGCTTGGTGATGGCTCGTTTTATCCGAAGCTGGACGGGGTTACTTTGGGACCCCGTCAGTCACGCAGATCTCATTCCCCTGATCCAGCGATCCAACATTTTACGCGACTTTGAGAGCTCCGAGACTGCTGCCTCTATTTCAGACATGCTTCCACAGCGAACATTGAGACTTGGATATTGGCGACTCATGGATAAAGAGGATATCTTCTATGGGATCGGAGAGGAATACGCCGCAGGGGACGTGCGAATTCCAGCATCGCCACGACGGAACGAAAAAAGACCCATTGGACGGACGGGGCCGGTTGAAGATCTGGAACAGCAGAGTATTCTTCGAGACGAATCGTTCGAGAGAACACTTTATTCTCCCTTTTCTCGCTTCCGATGGATGGTTTGGTTCCTTCGCGATTACGCCATAATCGTGTGGATCGTGATTCTGTTAGCCTTATTCATCGCCTTTGTTGTTGTGAGCTTTGTTCATGAAGCGATCCCTCATGGCTTCGTGCCTCTTGTCCCGACTTTGGCAGCAGCGAACGGATTTTCTGCTTCTAATTTCCTATTCAGCTTCATTCCTGGCTTTATCGGTAACGTCCTTTTTCTCGCATGGCAACCGATCGATGTTTATCACCGAGCACTTCAACCGTTTGCATCCATGTCCACACCAGAAGGCGCTTTAGCCGAGCGAAGCCTGCTCCTCTCATACCCAGCCTGTCTACCTTTTGAGGTCTCCTTCCTCGCTCTAGTCGGCAAACACTACCAAGTGGCCTACATCTCCCTCGTTAGCACCTTGTTTCTCGCCCTGCCAATCCTCAGTGGCGGCGTCTTTGTTGCTCTCTGGTACACTGCCGAGAACCAAGTTCGTATCGCGGCTGACCTTACGGCATTCTATGTCCTCATCGGCTTTTGTGGCTTGTACGCGCTTTCGTACGTCGTGATCTGGCCACGTCGTCGTCGCTACCTCCCCCACAATATATCCACCGTGGCAGACTTGATCAGTTTCTTACACCAGAGCCCTTTGTTGTATGATCAAGTACTCCGCGAGCCACGTACGAAACTCGACCTTGTCACGAGATTGGTTGTCACGCCACCGAACGAGAGGACGCAGCCGTTGTACGGGTTCGGAGTTTACAAGGGCCTTGATTGGAAGGATCATTTGGGAATTGATCGACTCACCAGGCCTGGACGGGCAGATATGTTGATAACGACGGGGGGCCTCAAGGGCTAACCTCATCTATTGAAGAGGTTGTATTTTTATTTGATGATTCATGAGCGTTATGTCGTTTCTGTTTCTTCGGCTTCTATGGCCTATGTCGTTATGTCCTTGATGATTAGCTGGAGTCATGAGCGTGCATTTGGAGATGTTCTCCTTTGATGAAGTATTTGATGGCATGAATAGATAGATAATGGATAATGGATTAATGTGATGTCTTGAAGAAGCCGTTGTGTAAGTAAACTGTTGGGTTTAGACGGTTGTCTCCTTCCCGCTTCCCTTTTTGTTTTTGAAAGCACATGATTATGGATACCTCAGGCCATACCAGTATTATCTGTTCATCTCAGGTTGACATCCATGCTCATCAACCAGCCCAGTGGATTTCCCTTCGGTCTTCTGTCAATATGGACCACCAACAAACAGAAAGGACGACTCACCACGTGCCTCCCTCCCCTAAATATGAGTAAGTCTTCTCTCGCCACATGTGTATCTCACTGACAATCGTCAAGAGACCTAGACCCAATACACGACCTCCTTCTCTCCTTCGAAGATGATTCTATTGTCTCCAACGACTCTTCTCTTGCACGTCTGCCGTGTGGCCATGCATCATGCCCTAAACCTGTGCCTCTTGCATGCCCTGCCGAAAGTCCTCGACGTCCTGCTGATCTATTTTTGCAGTCTGATCCAGCTGATCCAGCACTGTATGTATACATTTGCAAACTTCCAGATTACAAGCATGGTCTACTCACCAGATACCAAATCAATAGTCAGGATTCCAGTCCCTCGGCCGATCCGACGCGTCATCTTTCTCTGTGTAGTCACGATGGAAATGACGAAGCACATGATGAATTCACGACAGACGCCAGATTGACTTTCGATAGGTCTGTGTTTTTGCTTCGTTATGGTGACGACAACACTGGAGCTATAGGGGCCGAGTTCAGTCCATTGAGATCTGTGCTTCATGCCGCAGACTTGTATGTTTTGTAGGTGTTTAGTGCACCATTATATCGAAAATAGATCTTACTGACGGCATTGCGGTTTGGTTGCACAGCTGGTACGCAGTGTACGAGGTCTTGGTTCTTGGACCACTATTACAATATGGATGGACTTTCGGTCTTGTTTTCTGTGTCTGGTGTGGGCTTCGGCTGTTTTCGCGCTTAGCAGAACGAAAAGTTGGGTACTATCGCTGAGTCAGGTGGCAGCAGAATGAGCAGTCAGGATCTGGACATAGTGATCTACTTCTTCCTGCTTGAGAGTTAAGCGTCTACTTTGTGTGATCTATTCACTGTAGCGGTCAATTACCCCTCCCCCGAAAAAGAATACTACGCTAGATATGACTGTCGTGACCAAAGGCGCGGATTTCAACAATTTTCGCCGAGATACAGGTCCCTATTCTGAAGGTGCTGGCCGTAGGAGCTACGAACGCAATAGGTTATGTATGGCACGTCACTTGCAGACGAAACTACGAGATCTGTATTATGCGCTTGCTTCTTCACGCATTCCACCATTCTCTTACCCTATACAGTGTCTGTCACAAAATCTGCTAATATTTTATGTTCAAAGTTAGGCCAGCCTTGCAGAATCTTGCACGACAAGATGGCTCTGATATACGTTGGAAAAATCTACGTAACAATCACTAGGCCAATTCAGAGGAGGAGTTTTCTCGAGACTCTTTCGTGGCAAAGACTTCGTCGTAAATAAGCTGCCCATGGCGCGGCTATTATCATAAAGAGCGTTGATGGCGTCAGCCGCATCGTTCATAAGGTGACAGAAAGAGACCGGCTGTAGGATTGACGTTGATATAGGTACTCTGCGACAAATAGCTGATCAAACTGTTTTGGTTTCAGATAAATATCGCTTTGTGGAGTTCAAGTTCATCTTCCGAAAAGTTTCGCATCGAAGCACTGCATGCTCGCATTAAGACAAAATAGATGTGCATTGCCGGAAGATCGGGTCTTTATTCATCAAATTGGAACAGCAATAGAGCTGGGTATCTCACGTCAGCCGAACAAACATCCATTTTTTCTATAACTTCGATCCTTCTTTCTTCTTAGACTTGCTAAAGGACGCCTTCAATCGAGCCACCCACTCATCCGACGTCGACGCCCTTGCCTCGGGATTCAGATCGACCCAGTTCTTTTTGATCCTTTCTTCTTCCTCTTTCCACCGGAGCACCTCTTGCTTTAGCCACGCAGAAACCGCATCCGAAACACCCTCCACGGCTTCAAATGGAAGAGCATGCCCTGCACCTGGGAACGCGATCTCCTTCACTCGGCCAATCTTGTAACCACCACTCCCCCCAATGCCCTTTCCAGTTCTCTCCAATTTCCCCTTCCGGCTATCGGGTGTTGATATGGGGCTCGTCTCTCCAAATAGATAGAGCACGGATGGCCGGATGTGTTTCAATAGGTGCCACAAAATGACGGGTTCATTCCGATAAAACGGGTATATCGAATTCGAAGGGCCGATGATGTCGGGATGGAAGACTGTATCATGTGTTTTCAGACTCTCGGGATCCGCGTCGACATTGAGGGGCTTTTTATTCTGGAAGTTTGGTCGCATATACTGTAATACTTCCTGATGCCTGGATGTAGTCAACGTGACTGACCCGGGAGTCTTTGTGGGGTCGTCTTTGAGGCCGTATTTGATGTAATTGTCGAGTATACTCGGATGCCATTTACTGTACGCCTTTTTGAAATCTTTTGCTGCTTCGGAGCGCGATGGCCATGAATCTTTTCTGTTGAGCGATAGCGAAACGAATACAAGACCCTTTCCGGCGAGTGTGTCTGGCACTATTACGGGTTCCATGAGGATGAGGGATGTGAAGAGGCGGGGGTGAAGGAGAGATAGTAGGGCTCTGCATTATTTCAATCATCAGCATGTTGCCTCGAGATGTTGGTGTTGTGTCGCATCTGAACCTACAATTGTCCAGCCCCGAGACTGTGCCCAACTCCGACAATCGGTCGCGGCATATCGGTTTTGAAGTGATTGATGAGATAGAGAAGATCCCGAGCATGGTCGAACCATGAAGCTGGCAGCAGTCAGAGCCAGCATGTCGAACCAAATTTGCTATGAGATTTCTCACGATCATTTCCAAGTAACTTTTCATTCATCACTCCACTCGCCGACTGAGTCGCGCCATCGGCAATCCATATCGACCGCACCCGGACACCTTGCGCATCAAGTCTGGAAACTATCGCTTCCCATATCGGTTCGTACATTTCCTACCACAGAACATACTCAGCCATTGAACGTCCTTCTTCTCCCAAAACGGAGCGCTACGGCTGACCTTGGGAAAGCCACTACCATGAGCTCCAAGAATCGTAACATCTCCAGGTCGAGGAGTCGGATTCGATTTTGGCGTATATCGTTTGACCGTGAGCTTTAAAGCGTCATCTCCTGTCTTTGTGGCGTGAGGATATTCCCGGACATGCTGGGCATCGATCACGTATTCCGTTATGACGAAAGGGGAGGTAGCCATTGCTGTTTCGTCTACCACAACCTTTGCAGGGCAAATTGGAGTTTCATTTAACGATTAATGCTTACGCTGAATCAATTTTCCCTGAGTCCTTACTATATACATTTGCACCTGGTGAAAAATTTCTGATCTGTCCCCTTTACGATTGACTCAGAATTCCACTCGATTAAGCCTCTGCAGGCTATCTAGCCGAGATGGAATGTGCGTATAGATCCACTTTCCGGTGCCACATTTTTATGTTTTTGGAGTTTTTCTCGGTGTTATCTGCCCTGAGAAGTGTAGCCGTGCATATGGCGCGTTTTCCAGCTGTCCAGTGTCTATCCGGAGTGGATCAGAACAGAAGTCAAAACACCACGCTTGTCCCTCTAACCTTCTCTCGTAGAACGATAAAGTTCGACTCGATTGATCTTAAGTCGAGGCTTATTGTTCAGCTTGAAGCGCCTTCTGTCATGATACTTCTCAAGCAAGTACTTTAATTCTGCTGCAATAGATTAGAAAGTTCTGTATCACTTTGCTCGGGAAATCTGCAAACAAGCTATCCCCTTGTTCTTAGAGCTAACCTTGTCGAGATTAGCCCTTTCTTTCCTCGAGATTGGGCCACAAAGCTAGATCAAGCTCTACCAATCATTACCCAGTCTAGGCACGCACTATCGGCGTGCAGCCAGCCATAGCAAGGAAAATGTGCTTCGTGACCCACTAGTTCTTGCGCAAGCTAGGGCTCATCGGTGATCCCGATTGACTAAAATAGACTCCACTGATGATTGACTGCGAAACTATAACTATAGTCTATGATCAATTGAGTTCCGGAAAACTTTCACATTGTTCGCTTTCCTCATTTGACTTCGGTACTTTCAAGGTGATCAGAAACGGTACTCTGATACGATCGCTCGGATGACTTTTAAGTACTTCAACTACGTAGACCAGCGGCAAGGGATCGAGTTGTGTATCTACATGACTCGGTTGTCGAAGCAAGCAATAACCGCCTGCATATGTGGTTGTTGTGTTGGTGTTTCTCCTCCCAGAATTGTCCAGTCTGGCCATCCGGCCTGGAACCGTAGGTATTCCTTGCGGCCATGGGCTTCTTGATTTTGATAGAATTTGGTCAGTGCTTACTAGCAACCCTGGTTCCGTGGCTGTACGTAGATCAGCGCGGGCCGAGGCGGAAACCCTAATCTTGGAAACACTGGGCGGATTATACGGTTCGGTAAGGTAAAAATCAACATCACCTACCTCAATACTACCCTGACCTAGTGTATATAGCACATATTTATACAGAACGAAGTAGCCAGTAGTATGTACCAGGGATAGCTGAGATCAAGATCAACGGCCGAGTCAGTCCCCGATAGTAGGGAGCGCAGATCATCTGGCGTCTGAACAATATTCAAGCACTAAAAGCACGGCGCTCTTCTCTTGCCAGAAAAAATACATCGTCATAGTATCTGGTGTGACAGGTCCTGACACGGGTTTCAGCGGAAAAGAGAAGACTATCATGCAACAGTAGTGTCCCATACAACTTCCCCAGCAGAATTTGTAATCTCAATCCAAGGACTTTCATTCAGAAACGTCAACAGCTGTCCCTCATTTTCTGTATTTGTAGCAAACTCCGCCACCCCAGAAACATAAGTCACCCAATTCCCATCACCTTGAAAGTTGCAACTACAAGCATTTGCGTCCGTCTCACAGATTGTCGATGTATGGCCAGACGACCAGACAGGCACATACTCCCCAGTTGACGTGTTGTACGTGACGACATTATTGTCACCTTGATACTGTGTCAAGATACTGTTGTGTAAGTTTGCAAGCACGGTATTAGGTGTAGCGGCGAGTTCATTGAGGCCATAGCTGACCGACGAAGGAAGGGGAGGTGTTGTACAGATGAAATTGGTTGAGTTTGCGTCCGCTGCAACGAAGTCGCTCTGGAGATTGCTTGCACCTGTGAGACCGGCCGGGTAGTAGGCCAAATGGGCGCTTTGATCCCACAGGTCTCTTGTGGCAGTAACACATCCATTCGCGTCAGAGTAATCTGATGAAGGGCTGACTACGCCCGAGACGTCGTTTCCGGTGACCTTCAACGAGTTAGTCGTCAAGACAAAACATTCTGAGGTCATTTCGCTTACTGTAAGACCTCCGGTCCAGCCATTCACTCCAATAGCGAATGGAACATTACCGCTAAATACATTATTTGTCACAGTGGCCGGTCCCTGAAGGAAAGTATCATCATTGAAAGACCACGCGAAAGCTCCGATTGCAATTCCTGCATTGAACAACTTTTCGCCGGTGATGGTATTATTTGTAACCACGACATTGGCGTAGCTGCCGTCATAGAGGTAATCAACCATGTTTATGGCCCCGAATCCGGAATCTGTTGTTGAAGAGACTATGGTATTTCCCTGAACAGTGGTGCCGGGTGCACCGAACAAGACGATTCCACCATCAGTACTTCCTTCAACCTGCAGTAATCAGTACGATGTATCCTCTGAGAGAAAAAGAAACGAAATTAATCATGCATACATAGTTATTCTCAATCAACGAGTTTTGGCATGCAAAGGAAATGCCATCCGCCCACTGCGCAACACCAGCGGAGTTGTAACCCTCATTTCCACATGGGCCGATCTGATTGTTACTAATGGTGACATTTGTGCATGGGGTATCTGTGCCGCCCTGGATGAGATGGAGGCAACTCCATGCACGGGCGTTCTTAGAGACAATGTTGGATATCTCGATGCCATTACTACCTTGACCTAGTTCGATAGTCGCACCTCCATCTAGACGTAGTCAGCTATAATTCAGCGTCAGATGATTGACAGATCGATGATACCTTCAATCAGCCCAAGACTAGGCCGCAATCCATCAAATTGAATGTTCTTCACGCGCAAACTGTCAAATCCGTATCCGCTCAGGAGCATACTCACATTGCTTCCAGACGCCGGCTGAATGATTGCCCTGGTATCATCTGTAGGATAGCCAGAGGTGGAGAGTTCTTGGTTGTCGGCAGTGAAAGTGATTGCTCCGGTGACGGAAATGGTTGTACCAGCGCATAACTGGACGAGGGTCTCTGCGCCTCCAGAGCTGAATAGGTCGTTGATCGTCGTCTGGTCGCCCGAGGAGATACATGCCGCTGCCGCGAAGCCTAGTAGAGAAAACACAACTAGTGATTGAAATTTGAAAGCCATTGTCGACTGTTCGCAGACCTGTATACCAAAGCGCAATCTGCCTGATCTCACTGTACGAAGAAACACAGTCGAGACATAAGGAAATCCCAGAAGATATATTTATACTCATGTGCTAGAGGAATTTTTGCTTTCTGGCATACAAATCATGCTTTCCATTGGACCAATCTCGTCTCCTTGTTCTACACCTGCGTAAATACGTTGACCTCAATTTTAGCAAAATCGAGAGATTGACAGGGGTTCCGGGGAACCATAGCATAGAATGGGCCGTAACCAAAACAGCCGCCTTAACCTAAATTGTATAATGGGGTGCAATTTGGCCCCATTCTCGCCATGCAATTTCACTTTTAGTCAGCTTTCGTCGACTCTTTTACGTATATCGCTTGCCAAAGATGCATGATTACTGATCTAGATGCATGTGAGTTGATTACTCTGTACGTTGCTCGGCTCTGAATGAACGTTGGGTCTGTTTTACTAGCGTTACTTAGGGGTCTGATGGTTACTTCTCCTTCCAGAGTCCGAATGCGCATATAGATTCGGTGATATCCCTTCAGTATTGGAGTGTCGTAGTCAGATCAAGAAAAGTACAATTCTCACAAAGTGGTCCAAGGTTCAGCCCGAACTCAACGCCCCTGATACCATCAATAGATTGCGTCTAGTAGAATCAACGGCATTGAATCTGAATCTCAACCACCAAATTGATGTAATCATTCGACGGACCCAGCATAATCTCAATGGTGCTCTTTCCGACCTATAACTTAACGTTCACGACCTCCGAACATGTCAATGTGGGAAACGGTCGTTGTCTGAATGGTTCAAGGTTATGTCTGAGAAAACTTCTAAAGAAAACTCTAAAGACTACAAGAACACTCGCCAGCTTGGATTAATAACATGATAAGTAGACCTAAGGAGCCCCCTGGTCTTGGAAACTGCACTAGCCGATATGAATTGAGCCCTAAGTACCATCCATCCAAATGAAGATACAACAGATGAGCCCCTGACCCTAGTTAACCCTAATACTTCTCCAGATTCTAGACCTGTCACCCCACGCTAACTCCGCCCGCCCTAAAAAGTTGGAGAAGTGCTCCGTGGGGGGAGCTTACTTGTCATGGAATAAATTGTGCTACATCGTCTGCATTGCTGTCTTTCTCTTTGAATTGTCGTGTTGACAAAGAACAATACTACCAGAAATACCGACTTTATCGTCATGAGTGAACAGAACCAAGCAGTCTTATTGTCGGGAGCAGACGTTGCCCAACACAACACGAAAGAGTCGTGCTGGATCGCCGTCCGGGGTAAAGTCTACGATATCACCGGTGAGTCCTGTCGAGTACTTTCTCGATCCTGTCTAAAGGACAATAGATTTCCTCGATGAACACCCCGGCGGTGCCCGCGTAATCCTCCAATGCGCCGGCCGCGATGCCACAGATGAATACGATGCAATTCATCCTCCCGAACTAATCGAAGAAACTCTTCCAGCCTCATCATTCAAGGGTACTGTAGACCCAGCGACCCTCGACAGACCGGCATCAACCAAAAAGGGGGTCAAAAATGTGCAGGAAGACAGCAAGACAGATTCTGACAGTCCACCTCCATTAAGCGCAATGCTCAATGTTCGCGACTTTGAGAAGATTGCTGAACGCCACCTGGCCGAGAATGCATGGGCGTATTACCACGCTGGCGCAGATGACGAATACTCCAAAGCCGAAGCTGAGCTTGCTTATCGCAAAGTTCTCTTCCGACCACGCATCCTGCGAGACGTCGGTAAGATTGATACACGGACGCAGATTTTAGGTCATGATGTTTCGTTGCCGATCTACATCTCTGCTGTGGGTATCGCAAAATTTGCACATCCTCAGGGTGAATGTACGCTAGCAGCTGCGGCGGGTCATGAAGGCATCGCACAATTGTGTGCGACGAGGTCGAGTATGTCGATCGAGTCGATTATGAAGGCGCGAACAGGGGGATCGCAACAGCCTATTTTCTTCCAGTTGTACATGCATAAAGACCCCAAAATATCGGAGGCGACGATACTCAAGGCTGTGAAAGCGGGTGTCAAAGGTATCTGGTTGACGGTTGATTCTCCCGTTACCGGAAAGAGGGAGAGGGATGAGCGGTTGAAAGCAAACGTTGACGTATGATTCCTCAATGTATGATTTGAGCATTGGTCACGTCACTAACAGCAATATTACAGATCGGCGAACAAAACGACAGTATCGGAGGCAAGGGTCAACCCATCCAAGGCGTCGCCAAAACATTGGCCAGCACTGTAGCCCCTTATCTCGACTGGAACACAATCGCCTACATTCGCCGACTCACAGACCTCCCTCTCGTCATCAAGGGCATCCAATCCGTGGAAGATGCCGTTCTAGCCCACAAACACAAAGTCGACGGCATCGTAATCTCAAATCACGGCGGCCGCTCGCAAGACACCGCGCAGGCACCTCTACTCACTCTGTTGGAAATCAACAAATACGCACCTCAAATCATCAAAGACAAGAAGATGCAAATCTTCATCGATGGAGGTGTCCGACGAGGTACGGACGTCGTCAAGGCTCTCGCTCTGGGCGCTACGGCGGTAGGCATGGGTCGTCCGTTCTTGTATAGCATGGCTTCCGGATATGGTGAAGCTGGTACTCGAAGGATGATTGAGATTATGCGTGAGGAGATTGAGCAAAATATGGCTCTTGTTGGGGCGACAAAGATTTCTGAATTGAGGCGGGAGTTGTTGAATACGTCGCGGCTAGAGAGGGACCTTAGCACTTTTATCGCGAAGCTGTAGAATATTGCATTCATTTATCATAGAGCGAGCCAGCCAATCCGGTTATTCCAACCCAATCCTCCCCTCTTTTTCACTATTTTCGATAAGTATCAAGCACAAAACGATGAAACTCAATAGAGACATCGCCGTCTTCCTGCTTGTAACCGCACCTTCACCCTGCCTTGACCAAACAACCCAACCATAACTAAACAAAATAGTAATTCACTGTTTATCACCAGGTATCTCCAGGGTGTGCCTGGGTAGTCAATATAACCACCACCTAGCCTGCTAATCCCCCTTCGGCATTGTGCCCGATTCTGGGTCACCCCACGCTCGATAAACGGCAACAAACAGAACTGAACGCGGGGGTCAGTCTACTCAGTGCGGGGAACCGAATATTCTGTCTAGGACAACTCAATTACTTTTGTCTTCCTTATAATATCGCTTGAAAACACATTCATTAGCAGCTAACTGAACGGAAGATTGAGTGTCAAGAATACATCATGGCATCCGACGGGAAAATAGACGTTTTGCTCTACGGCTTGGGAGCGTAAGTCTACTGTTCGGTTGATTGATCATGATTCGGAAACATGAAATAATGACATAAGCTTCATATGACAGGATCGGTTCTTTCTATGCATTTATCTTGAGTCGCAACTCCAATGTCAGATTGAGCGTCGTCGCGCGATCGAATCATGACGCTGTCAAGGCCAATGTACGTTCACCTCGAACAGAACCGACTATCCGGCTAGATCGTTTAACTAAATTTCTAATAGGGCCTGATAATGGACTCACAAAACCATGGGAAACACACCATCATTCCTGAGAAAGTACTCAAGACCCCCGCCGAGGCAGGTCAAACATACGACTACATCGTTTGCGCGCACAAGGCTATCGACCAAGATGCCGCCGTCAAGGCAATTGCGCCGGCCGTCGACGAGGACAAGACCACTATTGTAATCATCCAGAACGGAGTCGGAAATGAGGAACCGTTCAGAAACGAGTGGCCCAATGCTACCATCATCACTTGCGTCGTAAGTCAGGTACCACTCGACTCGTTACTCGATACTAACATTCAGACAAAAAGACATGGACCGGCGCAACCCAAACCTCCCCAGGTTACGTAAACCACACCAAGAGCGAAGACATGCAGATAGGCCTATTCCCATCTCCTTTATCTCCTTCATCAACCGAAAAATCCCGTCTCTCGACATTTTCGGATCTTTTGACCACCGGCGGCACAAAGTTTACAGTTTTGGAAGACATGCCCCTCCAACGCTGGGAGAAAGTCGTCTGGAACGCAGCTTGGAATTCATTGACTTCTGCCACGCTGCTTGATACGCACAGCTGGCTCACGTCTAGCCCCGAAGCGATGCCCATGACCAGACGGCTGATGAGTGAAGTCATCGACGTCGGACGCGCATGCGGTGTCAACACACTCGAATACTCGCTCATTGATCGACTGATTGAGAAGATTCTCGCAATGCCGCCTATCGGATCCAGTATGAGGACCGATACCGTCGCCGGTAGACCGTTGGAAGTGGACGTTATCCTCGGATATCCATACAAAAAATCTCAGGAGTTGAAGATGAGTACGCCTACACTTGACGCGATTTATGCGGTAGTCATGGGAGTGGATTATAGATTGAGACACGGTGTGAAGATCTAGTCTCATATCGATCATATATATGTTCTTAGATGTTGATTATCAGTTTATTTCATATCACATAGCATATTCTGTCTTTATGCATTTTGGTTCCCATAGTGAGTCTTCATTTGTGAACCAGTTTGGTGGTCCCCTTGGTCCTTTTCCTGGCGGTCCTTCGCGTACGTCGTTCTTGTCGCCATGGCCCGGGTCCCTTCTTCCAGGCGGACCGTAATCGTAACCGTATCCCGGCCTACCCCCCGGACCAGGCCCCATTCGACGACCGGGTTGATCGATGTTATCCATGGGCCACATAGGGATAAAGCAGACTTCGTCTTGTGCACAGCCGTCTCTGCAGTATGTCCATTGGTCGACCCAACCCAGCCAGGCCATGAGTTCTTCGAGGCCTGTTTGCCATGAATTGATGTTGGTGACCAATGAGAGAAACGAATTGACGCTCATGGATGAAGATAAATGCCCATCGAATCGGTCAAGCCATTCGCGCTCTATTGCTAGGCCGGAAATGACAACCCAGAGACAAATACTCCCGAGGGTCTCCTCAATTGCGGACATTATCAATCCTTCCTCCGGAGTAAGTGCGATGGGATTGAGATCAGGCGCCAGCAGACGGGTGTACTGATACTGACATCTGGATAGGGCCTGCTGTCCCCTCGTTGAAGTTATTGAAAATTCGTCATGGTAGTCTTCCGATGCAGACTCCGTAGGGTATTCAAAATAAGGCATCAATAAGAAATGGCTATGTTGTCTCAAGCCCATAAACCATGATCGCACAGCTGTTGAGTTTTTCATGTCTATGTTTGATCGCCTATCAAAAACTGTGCTCAATTGTTGTAGACGAGGTGCGTATCGTTGTACAATATCGTTCGTGACTGCTGTCCATTCTATTCCTGTGCAGTTGTTCGCGGAGTGATCGCTCCTTGGTCTCTCGGAATTGTCAAAGTTCAAGCTCATAAGTACTCGCTCTGTGGCATTGTTCATGAAATGTGCATCAGCCGCACTGACATTGTGTAATGAATGATATCGTTTCCGGCGGATCAACTGATCCAGCGCAGTCTTTCTGTTTTCGTCCTCGCCTGGACCCTTCCAATGCCCGTCAATCGTCAGATTAAGTTTACTGCGCTCGAATTTTGCTCTCTCTGATTGTTGTTCTTGAAAAATGGGGTCATAGAAAGTCAAAAATCCGCATGTAAGCGGCTTGACGCGTGATTCGCCTCGCCCAGCACCTATTCCGGTAGAGCCGTAGTGCCAGGTTGCACTCTCAAACCAGCCCCATGTTTGACTAGCAAGGAACGGTTCCTGATCACTTGATCTCCAACTTGGTGGCATTGGAGGTTGATTCGGTCCTCTGGAGCGGTCGGGTGGAGAAGTGTCTGTTGGCAGCGGATAGTACCCCGGAGAAGTCTTGGTATACTTTTGAGCAGACACTCCTTTAGGTTTTTGAAACCTCGCTTCAAGTTCGTTATCATCTGAAACTCCATCTCCATTCACCTCCCGCAACAATGGAGCCGTGACGTTCGTCTTCGTCAACAACCTCACCGAAGGACTTGTGAAATTACACCAGATCATCTCAAAGCCCGCATTCATCCTCACAATGCCCTCAACACCCCAACCAAAACCACCGAGACCTTTCTCTTGCACCCATTGACATAGTCCAGATGCACGATTGTACTCATCTTCAAGACCTCTGAAGCGTCGACCATCGCCCACTGGAGGACCGGTCACATTGCCATATATGAAGAGCATTTGAGTATCCATCATACCAGAACCAAATAAAGTGGCGGATTCGCCGTCAAAGTATAGACAGCCTGTCTGTTTTGTGGTTTGGTATGTCAGGATGTGAGAGTTGCGTTCGGAGCCCATGATGCCGTAGGACATTTCTCTACTCATTGATCAGTCTCGAATCTATGAGACGGAATACATGAAGGGTTATTACATATCAAAAGCAACCCACTCCGGACTCTCCGGCATCTCGCCATCTTGCCGGCCATGATACAGATTTGTATAGGGAGGTATATGGCATGGCACGATGCTATGTCCAATTGGAAAGAAGGTATTGGACCATTGTTGGAGCAAGCCGTTCACCGAGGAGAATATGTGCGGCGCTGGAGACGAGAAATTGTACTTCCAAAGTTGTCCGGCTTTTATATCATCTCGATCAAGTCTGATAGGTGATTGTTCCTGTGATGTCGCTCGTTGGCCCCACAAAAGCAGACTCCATGAAAGGAGTAGAAGAGACCGCATCGTCCCGTTTTTTCGCGTTCCTCAACACCTTACTATCGCCGGCATTATGCTTAGACCCTAGTTTGCTCAAGAGAGATATCGAAATGGAAAATTTCAAGCCTGCGCCAGAAACTCGAAGTTGTACAAATGTTGCAGGACGCGTCACTTCTTTATCTCCATCCAATGAGACGGCAGACAATGTCAGCCATTCCTATACTGTTTTAGTGTCAACTTAGATTTATCTTAGATATTTGTTGATCTGCTGAGAACACGACTTGCCACAACCACCATCGTCCACACTCCACTCGGAACTGCTCAAGTTCGGCTTTGGTGATACTAAAACGAGAAGAGGCAGCAATGCTTCCGACGTAATCATCATTCGCCTTGCCGGTGCCTGTTCAAACTTAGTACATGTTTAGCTAGATGGCAATGTCCTCTCACAGACGTCTCATTGCTTGCTCTCTTCAAGAATTGCCCGGGTTTGCGCTACAGTCAATCTTCTTGAAATAAAAATAGTCCTGGTGGCCTTAAAGGCGCGGCTCTTGATGCCCTTTGTGAAGATTCAAAGATGTGCAAGGACCTCGTCAAGCTGCGGAATCCGAAACGGAACTTCAGACGGCGCTTAAGGCACTTTCAACGAAAAGACACAAATTGTCTATTAAAGTAGTACCTGAAATTCCGATACAACAATCATTAAGTCTAATCCTCAACAAACCTGGACATTGTTCAACAAATAACCAATAACTTGCGACCGAATGGATTGTGCGTAGTCTGCAAAGCCTCCAGAGCATCATAGCACTGAGCTTTTATGATTGTCAAAAATGGCGTAGTCGCTGATGAATATCATTCATCTCTAAACTAAGGGTCGTCTAGAAATCCCTCGCCGATGTCTACCGGACGACTCAAATCGCGGCAGTCTTCCAATAATACCTCCCAGCTGAACAATGTTTATTTTAGGCCATTCTTGCAATGACGGCGACAGATCGGGAATCTCCTCGGTCAATCCGCTGTTTATTGCTGCGTGTCTGAAACTATTGCAAGAACATTGAATGCACCAAAAATCGTGTCAAGCTTGAGCTAGATCCACGCAGGTAGAAGAAGAATGAGGTGAATGGAGTAGTTATAGCGAGTTGGGTCGCCGATCCAATGATGTCCGCGCCGGACTTAATATGACCATAATTCTCCCGTGCTTCAGCATTAAAATCATGAGGAAATCCCAGGGTGAAAGTGAACAATTTCGAGTTACCACTTTGTATAACGTATGGACCCTACATACCACATATGATACATCGAACATAAGTGGCTGTGCTGAGAAAGTGTACGTGATCCGAGCATACAAAAGACACCAGACGATAGGGCGATTGCGCTTCATTCTTGTTGCTCGCAATGGGAGCAAACAACATCTACAAAGTCGGTATCATCATCGGCAGTCAACGTGTCGTTCGAGTTGGACCACAGGTTGCTCAGTTCGTCCTCGAATGCATCGAACCTATTGTACAAAAGAAGTCTACTATCACAAAGCAACCACAGCCCAAAGTACTATTCGAGCTAGTCGACATTGCACAGTACAACCTCCCAATCTTCAACGAACCCGGTATTCCCATTCATTTCAAGTCATCAGAAGATTACCGGCACGAACATACTCGAGTATGGTCCCGCCGCATTTCTGCTCTGGACGCTTTCGTGTTCGTATCCGCTCAACGTAACTGGGGGATCCCTGCGGAGCTGAAGAACGCTATCGACTATCTTTATCATCAGTGGACCGGCAAGCCCGCCATGATAGTGACGTATGGTGGTCACGGGGGTCATCAGTGCGCAGCGCAGTTGAAGACAGTGCTTGGTGGGATGAGAGTGCCGGTCGTTGAGAAGATGGTCGGGATGGCCTTTCCGTCGCCGGAATTCCGAGTGAAGGCTTTCAAAGGCGAAGGACTCGGGCTCGATGCAACAAGTAAAATGGGACCCTGGGCTGAGCACAGGGAAGATCTGATGGCGGCTTGTGAGGAGTTGCTCGAGCAATTGCGGAATGTCTGATAGATAAGTGGCAGTTTGGTTGTCACAGAGCTGGTCCTGCTGTTCTCTCCGGAATCCAGCAAAATGTCATTTGCACAAGAATTCGATTTAATCAAGCATCCCACTTTCAACCCAGAGACATCGACCATCTCCCTCATTGGTCGCTTCATGCCATAGTCCCTTAAACATTATATACCTTGCTTCACTCCATGATTTGATTTTCATCCTTTTCGCAGTGATCTCAAGGTTGCTCACAAACCAAACCCTTTCGTCGAGTCCCGTCGCTCCAATGCCTCCTAACGTCAGAACCCACAGCAGCATATCGTCATCTCCATCCCAACAGGTGAGCGCTTTTGTCAACCGCAACACTAGACGTTTGAACGGCGCGACACGATACGGCAATGGAAACGTGACGAGTAAACTGTAAAGCAAAGCGGCAAGCCTGTAGCATTCAGTCGTACCCGACCTCGGTGGAAGTGAGAGTAGAGCATGCTGTGTTGTATTCCTGTGATCAATCAAGGTAGAATGTTTGAAGATTCGTCGCCCTTCGCAATGACTGTCAATCATCATAGTGTAGTCCCTCAACATCGATGTTACTATATAGAGATCTAGGTCTGCACCAAAGCCAGGCATGCCTTGACTCTGAAATACGAAATCCTTCGTCGGGCACGATAATGTCGCCATGGAAAATTGCGGTGCGGTGCAATTTCTACTTGCGCCTAGAATACCCCCTCTACCATAGAATTAGCTCTCGTTGAATGGTCTGGCGTGTCATGCTCTCAAACAGAGCCAACTTTGCTGACTTACAATGAAATGATAGGAACAAGTCCTGGAAATCGAATTTCTTCCAGGCCGCCTTTCAACTCAATCAACTTCGCTAAACCATCGACATGAACAGGGTCAATGTCCTGTAACGAGAATGAGTCCAATAGCTGTAGACTCCTTAAAGGACCTTGCTGAGGCGTCTTGGATGAGAGTTCCACTTTCTGAGCTGGCACGGTCTTTGTTAAAGCAACAATAGCGAGCACGTTCATATCATTACAAGCTTCTTTATGATCTTTCATCGCGATGCTCAATTTACGTATGATTTCGGCGCGGGATCGAAAAAGATCGAGGGCAACACGGTTAGAAGGAGGAGACCCGAGATTCCCTCGGGTGTTTGTCAATGTTCCCATCAAGAACATGTGTACTAAGTAGCCGTTCGAGGAACTCATTTGTAATAGATCCGATATGAGCTGAAAGTTGTTGGGATTATCTGGGAATAAGGCAGGAATGATGTGTTGGGCGTCTTTAGACCATTAGCTATCGAGTAGGGATCTATGAGAGCCACTCACATACTATATGCGACGCAATGGCTGACTATCGCCCTAGGAAATTTGGAGTCATATGACGCAAATGGATCGATATCATTTCCTATATGAGCGCCATCCATTGGCATTAAAATGCTTGGAGTTTCATTATCCCAACGAGAGATGGTGCCATAGCCCGACAGCTTAGTTTCAACATCATCTCGGGGAGGCCGGTTGTGACGCCAATGGAAGTGAGCAGCATTCGCACGAATGAGCCTCCGTGTTCTTCCCTTTTGATTCTGGTCATCTGGTTTGACGTCAATGAATTGAAACTCAATTTTGGCATTGGGGCATGATTTTGCGCATCGTTGTTTTCGTGGCGTCTTTCGCCTTGGTTCCATTGTTCATGCTTTCAAATCAAAGGTGTTCCTACAGAAATACTCCTTTTGGCATGTGCAGCATATCTGTTTGCTCTTCCCTGCAGAATGGGATGCGAAGTGATGGAGAAGGAGTTAAGTATTCGGTGGAGAGCCTGGAGAGCGAATAGCTCGTTAGTAGCGTAGCTATTCCGCTTCGGGACAGTGCATTTTCACGCGCTAGATTCTTAATGGGATAGTACATTTTCAGGGGCCAGTTCGAATAGTTACGGTTTTTATTTTCTGTGACTAGCACTTGGTGATAGCTACTTAACGAGCAACGTAGCGTTAAGCATCGATTCTCATCCAGTTCCGATACAAGATCGATAAATCCGGCCCGTTGACGAGTGCATTGTGTGAACTAGGTATAGCTGTAAAATAACCACGCCTCTGACGAGGTTGATAACGTGGATGGATCAACTTTGGACATATGTCAGAGACTGTTAATAAAACGACTGCCTGCTGAAAACCTGTGTATATCTACGTGCAATATTTTTCTGAGTATCTCCATATATCGTTCAGTATAAGCTCTTCATAGCCAATATGGGTTCAAAGGATATGCAGCCTCTGGCTTCTCCATTTTGGCAAATCTTCTTCAAGTCTCAATTATGTACCAAAGCTCAATTTCCGCCCAAAGGGACTGACCTTTCTGGCAGAGTAGCAATCATTACGGGAGCAAATCAGGGACTTGGCTTCGAATCCGCTCGTCAATTTCTCTCCTTGCATCTATCACACCTTATCATCGCTGTACGTTCTGAGGAGAGAGGGGAAGCTGCGGCCTCAAAACTTAAAAAAGAGGCGCCGAACGCAACCATAGATGTGTGGCAGCTGGATATGTGCTCATATTCTTCCATTCAAGCATTTGCCAGACGCGCGGACCGTGAGCTATCGCGTCTTGATTATGCTATTCTCAACGCTGGCCGCTCCAAAAGAGACTTCGAGTTGGTGACTGGCACCGGCCACGAGGAGAGTTTACAAGTCAACTATCTTTCAACCGTCCTTCTCACCACTTTGCTACTCCCTATTTTGAAAGACAGATCTCCGCTGGGAGAACCAGGCAGACTCTCTATCGTCAGTTCTGGAACGGTTCTCGCCACTAGTTTCTCAAACAGTCAGCAGGTACCACTTCTAAAGTCTTTCGATGATTTGAAAACTTCCCCTACTCCGGGCCTAGGTTTCTATGGTGCGACTAAAGTGTTGGGTCTTATGTTTGTCTACAAGCTTGTAGAATATGTTTCCGCGGACGATGTAATTATCAATCTTGTGGATCCAGGTATGACCAGGGGAACAGGTTTAGGCCGTGACGTGCACAAGGCTGTGGCGGCGATAGCAGAGCCACTCCTATTTGGTATCACCCGCAGTGTCCGGGATGGTGCATCTTCATATCTGGATGCCACGATCACGAAAGGCATAGAATCACATGGGTCTTTTATCATGGATTGGGAGATCAGACCGTAAGCAAAGGACTATTTCTGCCTTCATTTGTGTCTAGCACTAACATGTCACTCCAGGTTTCCTCCGCTGATGTACACGGTGAGCGGAAAGGCTACCATCGAAAGGCTTTGGCAAGAAACCTTAGAAGAGTTCTCGTTTGTTGATATGAGAGGCGTGTTGGAGTCTATGAAGAAATAGGAAGGCAGCTCTTGTTCTCAATTGAATACATATGTCTTGGTAGATACATCGAACGTATTCCTGAACATTCCAAAAAGGGAGCTGAATACATAGCGGTGCTCGAAATTGGATCATGTACGTAGACTCCAAGAAACTAGATGTCCCATTACAGATGAGCAGATTGAGTTATCTTGTGTAGCTTTTGTCTGTCTACGTTTTCTTGAGGCTGTTTGGGCATGATACTTGAGCCCTATAATATGGATTGAACTTCCCGATTGATCAAAGCATGTCCATTCTGGCCAATTATGTACCTATTACCAATTATGCCATGGCTGGTTCATATATCAAAACAACCTGGGAAAAGCCGAGGAACATCCCTTTGTCTGACTTCCAAAGCCTGGGTTTTACCGTGAACCAAATTAATGAGTGGCTTGTTCCGTGAGTTTACATCCGTCCCCTGAATTTTCCCATGTTTGTGCTGGGTTTTCCATACTTCAAAGGTCTTATCAGGGCAGCACATGATGTTGATATATCTTACAATGAAAATAGTTACTAAGATTTCTCTTTTAAAATTTTTTCTATCTCCAATATCTTCGCTTTTTATCATATCTTGTCCAAGTTCTTCTTCCGCATCAAATTTATCGAGCACGTTGACGTATTCTCAAAGGATGACCAAGATTATCAACTTACCTGCTGAGCTTCTTATGAGCATATACGAGCAGCTAGAGAACATTGATGATGCGCTACACCTTGCACGTTCCTGTAAGTTGATGTATGAGGTGATGGATCCCGTTGATCATCGCCTGTGTATCTTCTCACACATCATTGTAAGTCGTTCCCAGCCAGGATTCTTTCATGGTTTCATACCAAATCTATCATGTTAACACCTGATTGACAGCAAAACGGAGACCATCACAAATATGACCAGCGGCTAGATGCCAGTGAGATCCTTTGTGCCAATTATCGGGCTAAACACTACACAACCGACGAATCGTTGTCCGATTCTGAACGTCCTCTCTTCTCACAAGAAATTCTCGGCGGCCGTATACCTAATCCACTGTATCAAAAGCTAGACGCAGATACCATCTGGTCAATCGTGACTCGATGGCAAGCCATGAAGGTGCTGTTTGACCTATACTGCGACTCAACTGTTCGACCGTCTTTTCTTCGATCGGCATTTTGGCAGGTGATAGAACAACTCTACAGCCTATCGCAGCAGGCTGACTACTACGCGAACCCTCTTCCCGCACCATCTGGTCGGGATTGTCGTATCATACAATTTCACACGGCAGCAGAGAAGATGGAGGCTTATGCACGATTTTATCGCGCTCTCGCCTCGCACTGGTTGCACATCAACATATCTCGGATCGCAGGAGTCTCCCGATATGCCTCACTCACGGCAAGGGAGGTTGTTTTTAAAAAACTCACATTTTTATGGCTCGATGACAGCGAGCGTTTCTCCCTACAGGAAAAGACCGAAGCTATCGAGGTCACGGATTTTGTCTGGGGCTTTTTGGTTTTGAAGCTTTTTGCAAACCCGGAAGCCCCAAACAGCTTTGTGGATCACCTTCGACCGGGCGAGTTTCAAGATGAACCAATGCTTTGGGATTTGCCAGCATATGTATCTCCCTATTCTCGTCTAGTCCGTCTGGCGGCTTTCTATCTCTCGCCGCCAAACATTATTGAGCTCTTACTCGATATGTGGACGCCAGAGACTGTGCCACAAGTCTCACACCCAACTGATTCCTGCCGGGTGAACAAAAGACTCTACTTACGTCAATTGGGCTTCTTTGATAAGAAGCAAGGCACTTTTGATGATGACAACCTTGGTGATGTGATATTTGGTTGGTTCTCGACTGAAGTCATGATCAAGTTGGAGTGGTGGGGAATGGAACGACTACTTGAAGAATCGGGTGAATTTAAAGATCAGCTTCCTGGTTTCAACCCTTTGCCCTATGTCAAGTGGCAACAGTATCGTTTTTTCAATTGGAAAAACAATTTGCGCGGGCAGCCGATCCTCTATCCGCAGTCTGAGCGGCAGCTCGTCAAAAGAATCAGGGGCAATGGGAAAGTCTGGGGAGCAGATTTCTAGATTGTCTACTGTGACGAGGTGTCGAATGTTTGATTAAGCTTTAGCAAAGTATGTACGAACAATCAAACTGAAGCACATTACTACGATACTCCGTCGGCACTTAGAAGCATAACCCTAACACCAATAAATCCCTGCATCAAGCATGAGCCTGCTCTGCCTGCTCAACAGCCCTCTCCAATCCTTCCAGTGACTCCTTCAGTTCTTCCTCTGTCGGCAAATTCACGACAATCAAATACAGCACGTCCTGCTGCAACTTTTTTCCCAACAGCCCACTTTTCCTCCTTCGTGGCGGGACTGGCTTTGCTCCTTGCTCTTGGCCTATGTTTGCGACGTCTTTATTGTTGTTTGAGGCTTCTCGTATTGCGTTCCATCCATCGCCCACTTTCTCGAACAGAGATTTCTTGGGTTCTCCTCCAATCTTTCCGCCTGTCACCAGTGAGATGAGCTTTCCGTTCATGGCGGGATGATTGGGATCATTGTATCGGGAGGTAAACTGTCTGCGTTGCGATGAGGGCACTGCCAGAGCTGATCCGGGGTGATCTGCTTCCTATCTCTTGACTTAGTGTCTAGCCATAGCCCAGACAGCAGTAGGAAATGAACATACGTATTCTGCCTGCGCCTTCCGATCAACATAGTCCGCAACCCAATTCCCCGCACTCTTAAGCTTATTCCTCGTCCCCTCTGACTCGGGCCCCTTGCCCTCGATGGCTCTCAGAGCGGCTCGATCGAGCTCAGGATACACCAACGGCGCAGCTTCGGGTAACTCAATTTCTCCGTGCGTGACACCGCTCGTAAGCCTCAAATTCCTCCTTAGCCTCGCCGTCCTGGTCTCTACAGGGTCAGCATTACTCCATTTTGCGGCTGTTTCGTTTAGATCCAGCCTCTGCTTGGAGACGACTGTTTGACCGCCCATGGCTTTCGACAGCCTACTAAACGGGCCAGTTTGTTCGCCCGGGATTTTATCTTTGAACGCCATGATCATAGCGAATAGGCCGCGAGGCATGAATAAATCCTGATTCATCTTGTCCAAAAAATTATTGCGACGATGGCGAGTTTAAATTTCGCGTGCTGTGCCGACGGCGACTTGTACGACGAGACTGGTGATTTGGGCTGCTGTCTCGGGGACGAAGCCCGCTATTCCGGCGGCGAAGTAGACTACTTCTATCCACGGGGAGGCCTTTCCAGCTTGTCAGTACAATCACGGCCACGAAAAATGAAAGATGTGCGGGTAAAGCTACCTTGCTAGCTTTATAGAAGGCATCCAAAAATCCAAGAAACACATCCTGGCTTATTCCGGAATCTGCGAGTACAGGTGCGTACGCATGCACGAAGCCGCGATCTTTATTCCCTGGTCTGCGTTGAGGAATTATGACAGGGTATGGAATCCTAGTTGAAGACTTGTTGACGGGACCCGCAAGTTGTACTATAGCGCGCACCATGGCTTCTTCTTTCTTTTCCTTGGTTTCTTCTGTTTCGTCTGCGACGGGAGGAGATTCAACTTCGGAGTATGTGGGTAGTGCAACCTCTTGGGCGGTTTCGTCGAGTTGCCAGATTGCTTCATCTTGGTCGCGGGAGAGCACGTATTCGTTTTCTTCTGGGTCTTCGTCCATGTTGAGCTTTTCATCGACGGCTTTGCTTGGGTTGCTGTCCAGCTCGGCGGGGTGCTGTGCAGAGGTCGTTTGGTCGTACTCAGAAGCAACGATCTGATCGTTGCTCTCTTGCATCGAGAGCTCGCGAGTTGAGGAAGGAGTAAGAGCTGTGGCAGAGAATTTATTGGCTGAGCGTGAACGGCTATCGTGAATAGCTTCAGAGACGAAGCCGATACCGCTACCGAGACGTTTGATGAGTTGGCCCATTTTTGCAATCGAAATATTCAGAATCTGTTAAATAATTTCTGCTGGTGATGCAAATAGAGAATAAGCATATTATGAAAAGGGAGAATATCTGTGAAAGTTCCGCATCTTATATACTGCTTGCCAGGGTTCTTGTCTACAATTATTCGGGCAGCTGAATATCCACATCCACCATTATAGACCTAGCTGAACAAGCTTCGACAATCAGTCATCTAAATCAAGACTCTAATAACTATGAGCCAATCGTTCTATTTAGACAGAGTGGCACAATATGTTGGTGTTGGTTTCCCACCTTTGAACGCGTAGTTAGGGCTTCCCGGGTTCGCGGAATTGCCCCATTTCGGAAATGATGAGCATCCGACCCTCTTGCTTAATGTTCCTGGCGCTGACATTGTCGATGTAGGTTTTGATGTTATCGCTTAATGATACCAGAATGGTACTAAATTGCAGGCCAAGATGAGAAGTAAAACGAAGATCACTCTATTTTTATCACATTGGTGGTTTGAGACTGCGATTAGGGTTAGGTCTAGTTGGTGAGTTGGCAAAAAGTTTTTAGGGGCGGTCAATCAATGGATATAGAGGCAAGGCGTAGCCACCACATCGCATGTCTGACATCATTCGAATGTGTTTCATATAAGACATGCTATCCACTTGACAGTCACATAGCAATACGACTCATAAGCTATCGTGAAGTATCTTATTATATGTTATGCGGCAAAATGTCATCAGTTCCAACCCTTCCCAGCGTGAACGAAATCAAACGCGCCGCAGTCGCAGGTCAACGCTTCACGTCCGAAGACGTCTCTACCATTGCGCAGGCGGAGAGTGAGTTGACGGGTGGAGGGCCGATAAAGGGTGGTCCTGCTGGTACTCTCTTCCTTCTCTTTCCTTAGAAGATCAAGGGTAGTGGTGCTAACGAGTGAAGCAACGGCACACTCCCTCTCCTCAAAGCAAATGAAGTTCGACTTCATTTTCGATGAACTCTCACACAAACCGCTGTCTCACATCACGCAGGAAGATGCGCGACAGTTGCAATCTGCTGAAGTATGTTACGGAAAAGATGGTAGACCCCTTGATGAGTCTCCTACAGTGACAACTGGCGCGACAAGTTCTCCCGGAGTAGAAGACATCAATGAATTGTCTAATACACATATTCAGTCCACGTGTGACGGCATGCTAAACTGATGGGTGGTGTAGGGACGAGCGTTCAATGCACCGCCCGGTGTCGCGAGTGTATCAGCACAGGTGCGTTCAATCGCAGATCGGAATGAAGTGCTCGGACTACCAGCGGTACAAGATCCGGGGCCAGTTTATGTAACAAAGGAGGAAGCAAGCGAAGCGCAGTCGGTGGAAGCCATGCATACGGGTGGAATGGTGCCGAAGGGCAGTTATGCAGCGCAATTGCAGGTTTGTACCTTGGCACGGACCTTGCAGGTGTAGATGGGTGACTGACTGCTCATGTAGAGTGCTGCTGATAAGAGGGAAGCGGCAATCAATGGAGTAACGTGGTTGCCGGAAGAATAGGCTTTCCGTGACCCTTTGAAGGTTGTGATTGCAAGCATGTATATAGACGTGTTACTTGCAATGTATAGAATATCGCCATGTGCATTCAGGTCAATCGGTGATTTCGGTACCCCTAGCAATGAGTCTCATCTTAGCACGAATGACGTTGATTTCATAGCTCCAAGGTACGAAACGTGGCATCGACGGCCTATTCAAAGACAGTGTGAAACATCTAGAAGCATGTTCCTTGAACTCGGCTTGTGAGACATTCCCTGACCAGTACTGCAAAATGATCAGCATGCACAACCCTGAACCCTGTCAACCATCCTGGATGTCGTTATGGTTTCAGGTTGACTTCTTCAAGTTCGGTCCTAATCCGGCTGCCCCCGGAACCTATCTTCAACGCGAAAAAAAGAGCCGGGGATGACTCGAGCAATCAGTCAAGCGTCCTACATTTCGACACGTAAATCAAAACAAATTGGAGAGATCCATAGTTTCGGAGTCAAGCTTGCTCCACGTAATAGTCTTGTTAGCACGTAGGATGGCCCACATGAGCTTTTCTAGCTTGTAGCTTGTGAGCTGTCAATGTCGCATCGAAATCCGGTAGCCAGGTCCGGTTTCGGCTAGGTATGATCAATGGATAGATGATTAAACATCCTTCTTGTTCTTTTGAATGCTGCTTGTAGACCACAATGACACTCTCACGAGAACGTTCGCTGATGAGAAAGAAAGAACTTTGTAAAGAGCCTACGGAAAGCTTATCAGAAATACCAGTCTAAGCCGCTTACAGTTAGCGCGTCGGACTATGTTAAGGCTATAAGGCTGCCAGCCTATCCTCTTTGGGCGCCGTTCAGAGGCTGAGCATCCTGGCTCATCCTCATCGTCACACATCGCATGAAAGATTGTCGAGACATCCATGTCAGTGCGCCGGACTGGACTAATCACAATGTCCGTACGGTTCCCGCCGAGATTATTTTAAAGGATTCATGCTGCCCCTTTCGAGCGACAAACCTACGACATCCCGTAGACAGAGCGCGGACGATTCGGATGACCAAAATGCTCTGACAAGTGACGAGTCACCATGAACAAACGCTCCCAGCTTACGCACATTACTCCCCTTCCCGCGTACGTCTCTCGCGATGTAGTCCTCGATATACTGCACGACCACTCGACGATCATCACCTTGAACCCTCTCGTCACACACCACGGCCGTTGCACGCCTCCCGAGCACGCATTACCAGACGAACATTCATCAGCATGGTATGAGATAACCGATAAGATCGAATACATCCCGGGTACCTCGCTCACCGGCAGCGTCACCTATACCGCATGCATGCACGACCTCCCCAACGGTCTCCAAACACACATCCACGCCCCCGCCGGTCTTGAGATTCGTGGGAAATGGCAGCTCCTTGGCTGGCTACCGGGAGAGGAACGCGACGCCCCCGAGATCGGCACCGAACAATACGGCGTTCCCAAGGAGGGACTGTATCTCAGGGAAGACTGTGATTTGAAGTGTAATTTCTTTTTGACGCATTTCGTCAAGAAGAGCATGCACAAATCGCACAAAATGCTGGTGAAGAGGTTATTAAAGATGGCCAAAGAGCGAACGACGCCGAATGCGAATGGGCGAAGAGCGAGGTCGACGAATACGGATGAGACGGACATGCGAGTTGTATCGGACAGCCCTTCCAGGCCGGCGACGGGCGGTTCCACATCGCAATTCAATGAGCAGCGGCAGAGGGCTATGCTGGAGTGGCAGTCAAAGGGATACTCTGTTTCGGTGTCTGGCGGTACACAGCAGAACGTGACATCGTCGTCGGGACAACGCGAACACGTCTCGCGAAGAGGTCGCTCGCAATCCCCCGGGTATGCATTCGTGAAGCCGTCGCTAGGGTCGTCAAAACGTTATCCGTCAGAAGGGCCGTCGAATCGACTAAACCGAAATGAATCTCCGGCGTCAAGGCCGTCGACTAATAGCTCGGAGAGAGGAACGTCGCGGAGGTTTAGAGAAAGGGATACAAGTACACCGGCGTCGAGAGGAATGACGCCGGATTTTGGCGACTACACCAGATAATATTTGCATTTGTTTTGCTTGATGAGCGTTCTTCAATCTTTCGGGATCATTTCTTTTGATTACTCCCGACACCTGGAGCGAATGGGACGGTGGTGATTTTGGTTTTGGGGGGGTGTAAATACATATTGCATATAATGACGAGTACATATACAATCAACTATTAGGATTAATCTTGTATAGGATCCCTGGACCTGGGTCCTGTGTATTAGTCGCCGCAGTTTTCAGGTCAATCTTTCTTTCATCATCCTTCCGCAATCTATGTCTTTTGAGGTATGTCAATGTTGTATAGTAAACATATAAATGCGTCCATCCAACCAAACGAGGCCACCGCCGACCCATCCGTACCATCCCCAATCCATCCTAGCCTCATTTCCACATATAAAATTTCCGCCAACAACCTCAACTATTCTCCTTCCTGTTAAAATAACCTCTCGCCTGTACATATTCCCACCACTTTCTAAGGCTCATCCTATCACTTTCGATAAGACGATACACACCTTGTGGAGGGAAGAAATATGGCGTAGAATTTTCTTTTGTCCAAAAGGAGGCCCGCTCAATTCACGTCTTTCCAGGATCCGAATGACTCCTTTCGTCAGTCGTGCGCTGCTTGCTTGCTTATATAGTATGTGAGTGGACTGTTTTGGTTCTGGGTGGATTGGGCGGGTACATTATTTACTTTTTTACAAATCTTGCAATCTTCTCTAAAAAAAAAAAAAAAAAAAAAAGGAAAATGAAATTAGGCTGTATATTCTTGGTGCTTGGAATATCGTAACTCAGATCTGATCTCGTTTATACTCCACAAAAGTCTCCATCTTCGCGCGGACGTGATCACCGTATAAAATCCCTTCGTTCTCGTTTACTGCATCAACGGGCTGTACGAGACATTTCTCGCCCGGCTCAAAGAAGAATGGGACGCTGAACCGTCCGAACTTTGCGGCTGTTGACGCTTCTTCATCGGCCTCGTCCGCAACACCGGGGTCACTGCCTCTTGCTGGCGCATGGGGAGATGGCGGCGGTGCACGCACGCGATGCATGGTAGCTACAAAGCGTCCACCAGAAACAGTGGCCATTAAATCACCTATGTTTACAACTATAGATTCAGGTACGTATGGCGCGGGGACCCATTTGCCCGAAGAGTCTTGGACTTCTAAGCCGCCGGTGGAGTCTTGGTGGAGTAATGTGAGGATTCCGGAGTCTGTGTGAGGGGTGCAACTCAATTTCACCGAGGAGGGTTCGGGTGGTGGTGTTGATGATTTCTCGAAGTGGGTGTCTGTGGTCGTAGTTGTTGAGGAGAGAGGGGGATAGTGCAGGAGTCGTAAGGTGCTGAGAGAGTCGGTGAGGTAGGGAGCAAAAAAGTCGGATGATTGATCGAGTGATGTGGCTAATAGGGATAAGATGGTGGAAGATAGAGACTGCAGTTCGATGTAGAGCCGTTCTAGCCGATGACGGGAAGGGTATGCGTTTGATTCTGGCCAAACATTTGGTTCTGTCAGGTTGAAGCGAGATTTTTGATCGATAGACGAGGGCTGAAGTTCGTGAGCAGGACCGATTTCGAAGCCTTCTTTGAGATTGTCTGACGCATCGTTTGGCTGGACGGGGAAGTACCTTGGTCTAGGTTAGCTTGCATTTCAATCAAGAATGGGGCCCATGACTACCCTCTGTATGTATTCTCATTCTCGGGTACAAAGGTCTTTTTTGCTAATTTCGTCCTCTCCTCGAGTGGAAGATTGAAAAACTCCAATGCCAGACCAAAAACCTCGGCATGTTTGAAGGTCAACGGTGCGTTGACTAGGTATGCGAAGCCTGTTGTAGCAAACACATCGTAGAGCTTGCTACTTAGAGCTAGTCTATCCGATTCTGATAATTCGGAGACATCTCGTAGAGGAGCAAGATCAACGATGGGAAGTGACGAAAATGTAGTCGACATGTTGACGATATCCTTAGACAAATCTCTGCATCCTGCTCTTATTCAAGATCGGAACAGGGCAGATTATGTATTCCGTCAATTGCTCTCAATCATTCGGTCATTATTCAGCATGGAAGCAGTGCCATGAACCATGCAGCCCATCTCACCAGCCCTGAGCACGAGCACAACTTCCCAATTTGGCAAACCTTCTCCCTCTTCACACTCTGAATGGCTGTGGAAACACGTCAACTGCCCACCATCACGTCCCTAGTTCCACGCTCCGTACTCCATGACGCATGCCAATATCCCGCTTTTAGTCACCTTGACATGATCGAAGTTTATATATCTTTACCAAATCGAGTAACTCCATCCTGACGGCCGTCGGAAGTCCGGTCACGTGAGCGGATCTTGCTATTGGAGTTGAAAGGACGAAAGGGCGGGGGGAGGGGGATCTGTGCATCCGAATTGTGCCGGTAGTGTGGCTAGTGCCCAATAAAGACATGGAAACGCCGGAGATACCGTGAGCTGGCAGCTGCAGCTAGGAGATATCAACCCCTCGTCCGTCGTAACAGGCTGTCCAAGGTGTAATTACCACACCATGAATGTTGCAAGATATCCCAAACACTGGAAAGAGATCAAGGCTCGATGCGTGACGCTCTCTCAGGATCCAGAGCATGACTTCGGCCAGATTATTGAGGTGCATGAGCGTTGTAGCCTTCCGATGAACTCATCACCGTCACCTAGAACCCCAAGAATCCCTGGATATATCGTTGGTTCAGTTCTTGACCCGGTGGTAGGTCCAACATTGAATCGCGATCCAGGGATTGTACCAAGTCGATAGCTACTGGTACTGTTATGATGCATGTATCTTAAATTGACAGAGGCCACCTCAACGAGAGTACATCAGATGAGAAGAGATGATTGTACAAAGATGATATGCTGTTGTTTGGATGGAATTGGCCAATAAGCGCCCTGGATCGAGGGTAGGATATACTTTGGACGCCGAATTCAGACAGAAATCATTAGCAATCCCAGGTTATGTTTCATCCCATTTGTTCGATTGTGTCTCATCATCATCATCATCATCGTCATCGTCATCTTTATCTGTTGACGACTTCTCTTCTATTCTGTTATTGATACTCAAAAGACACGGCGCATGAATTCGTCCGCTCTCGGCAGGGATGGCCCTCGATCTGGCCGACTGCGCCAAGCTCCCGCGCGATGGGGCACGTTTTTGCGTGCGAATGGATTTGTTCTTAACTCCGGACGGGTTAATCATAACTTGACCATCTTCTTCTTCTTCGTCTTCTTCGGCTCTAGCCTGCTGAGATGCTAAAATAGTTAGCTAGATTAACCCTATTCAGGCATTTTCTACGGTTCTTCCAGGCTGCCGTATTTGTCTCATCATCAGCTCGTCCCCAGGGATACATTCGGATGCGTCCCTTTATAAGACGGCTGTTTGCGACCTGGCGTCGTGAAAATCGTACGCCAAAGTCATTCTTGAATCAACGCAATATGTCGTCCACCACTTCTGCGATTCTGTATGCGCTCACCGTGTCGGCGTCGCCTGCTTCCACGGTACCGGATGACGCTGCCGGTAAACCTCACCATGGAAAGGGACGCTTCCATAACCCTTGGGAGTATGTTTGCCTCTGATTCTCGACGACGCAATGCTGAGCTGACCTGTCTAGTTCGTGGGTCGAACTTTCGCCCATGAGTATAGGCTCCGAGATGATGAAGTGAGTGTCCTCAACCCGAAAGCGTTACGACAGCTCGACTGACTCCTCCAGGCGAGTTGTGACTGGAGACTTGAAATGGCCAGATACCACGCCGCCAACCGTGACCGTACAAAAACCAAACTTTCTTCCTTCCCGCGAAACACCCACACTACGGGCGACTTGGCTGGGCCACGCATGCTTCTACGCCGAATTCCCCGGCGGCCTTCGAGTTCTCTTTGACCCGGTCTTTGAAGACCGATGCTCGCCATTTTCCTGGCTTGGTCCAAAACGATACACAAAGCCTCCCTGCGACGTGAGCGAGATCCCCATAATCGATATGGTCGTTATATCTCATAATCATTATGATCACCTGTCGTTGCCGACTGTCAAGGCTATTGCAAAGAAACATCCCAATTGCCATTTCTTTGTGCCGCTAGGGAATGCGTCGTGGTTCAAGGAAGCGGGAATCGATAATGTGACGGAGTTGGATTGGTGGGATGAGCGTGATCTGACGTTGTCGCCGACAAAGAGTGGTGCTGAGAAGGTCACCGAACCTGATGGCCCAGCCTCGAAAAATGCAGAGATCGTGGGTCGGATTAGTTGCCTGCCTTGCCAGCATACCTCTGCGCGAGGAGCGTTTGATCGGTCCAAGACCCTGTGGGCTTCTTGGGGCGTCGAGTCCGGTGGAAAGAAAATCTATTTTGGAGGGTGAGCCATTCGCAATATCTATGTTGATGACAGTTGCTGACACATTTCATAGCGACACTGGCTATCGATCAGTCTGCAGCCTCAAAGGGGTAGCAGACGACCACGCAGAAGAACATAACAACCTCCCCGTTTGCCCTGCATTCAAGCAAGTGGGCGAATTAAGAGGACCCTTTGACCTTGGCCTCATCCCCATCGGCGCTTACGATCCTCGATGGTTGATGAGTCCCATGCACGCCGACCCCCATGACGCAGTAAACATCTTCCAAGACACCAAATGCAAGAATGCGCTTGGCATGCACTGGGGTACGTGGGTGCTAACGGAAGAAGATGTACTGGAGCCTCCACGAAAGTTGAAAGAGGCTATGAAAAGAAACGGTCTTCCTGAGACGGGAGCGTTTGATGTGTGTGATATTGGCGAGAGTCGGGAGTTTTAGTTACACAATGTGCGTTGTCTTTGTTCATTCAATGTTGCATTTGATTTGTACATTGGATATACATTTCCCGGTTTTGGCTTGTACTATAGATGTTCACTTTATATACGAATCTACATAATCATTTTCTCAATATACCCTTGCATGAAACCGATAGCCCTGTCTCATCGTCAAGATCTGACCAGAATAAAACTCGGCGCAATGATGAACATGATGCTATCCGGGATTAGCGCGGAGATAAGCATCGGCTCGGCCCATCGAATTCGGGATGAAATAAGCTCATTTCTGTCTGAGCATCTACCTGACAACGCCATATACTATGCATGCCCCGGACACCGACCTCTCATGGAGTAAAAAATAATGCCCGAATCGGACAAACCGTATGAACGCCGGTATAAAGACGAGATTCAGGACCCATCGCTGACTGGGATATTGCAGACCCCTCTCCGTGCGACATAAGAAAGCATGCACCGAATGCAGACAGCAAAAGGTCCACGAACCCTTGATACAACTACGGTCAGAAGTACTCACTAATATGATCCTATTGTACAGGCCAAATGCGACGCCTACCTCAACCCTGATGCGCCGTGCTCGCGCTGTCGCAAAGTCGGCGCGACTTGTGTGATTTCCGATCCGTTCAAACGAGAACATAAACGAAAGTCAGTCCTAGCCACATACCCTATCAAGATTGAACCACAGCTTACGAGAGTGCAGACGATTATCGCAGCTCGAGCACGAAGCTGAAGAGCTACGCAAACGACTTAATGGGAACAGCCGGCTGGGAAACAGAATTACGTCGCCAAACGGCGCTTCGAAGGGAATAACGGATCTGAGCCATACGCCGCAGAGTCTAGGATCATCGTCCACGACCGGCGCGTCGCCAACGCAGTCCATTGATCCGCTCGCGATACATCAGCAGTCGTTACCTATCAATGCGAGGCCTGCGCCGATTGTATTACATGCTACGACATCGCCGCCGGGGAGTGATGGACCCACGCAGGCGAGGACGCTCAAAGGGGTGATGATTGATGCGAGGGAGGTTGATGATATATTTCAGATGTGAGATTTCGGTCATGCCGTGGGAGAAGCACTGCTGACGTGGACAATGACAGATTCTTCCATGATCACGCACCGTTCCTATCGATACTCGACCCGAGTATCACGCCCAACGCGTACTACGACCAATCTACGCTTCTATTCTGGACAATCATATTCGTCGCAAGTCGAAATTACAGCACAAATCCGACGTTGTTCCCGACACTGGCAGAGCCGATTCTAGATATGGTACTACTGTCAATGGGCTCGAACGCTGCCCCAGTCTTCAAAATACAGTCGTTTCTACTCTTTCTGACGTGGCCACCCCCGGGGTTCGAGGTTTTTTTCCCGATCAGTGGATGGCTGCTACACATCGCCATGCAGAATGGACTTCATATACCAATGGCGAGCCACGAGTTTGGACGGAATATGCGGTCATTGAGGTCGGAGCCGTCGCATGCAAACAAAAGTGTTCTTATGATGGATATGCAGCGTAGATCTGAATTGTGGGCGTATTGTATTATAGTCTACCAACGGTTTGGTTTCCGAGTCTAGAAACATGAATCAGGCTGACGACTCTAGGGCATGCTTGTGCAAAGGTCAGCCGCCACGAGCGATGCTCGATCTTGTGCCTGATTCCGGACACAAACTCTGTCGTCAATTGACGCCTATTCTCGCGCTACAGTTGCGATGTCTCGATATCGTGTCCAAATGTTCCATCGCGATATTCACGACTGGTGTTCGGAACACATCCCCCGAGCATGAACGATCAATGTCTGCGCTGATACGAGCGCATGAGGCGCAACTGTACGATCTCGTTGCTCAACTTCCACCTAGTATGTCCTGTTACCTGCGTGCAGCGGCGTATACTGACTACGCAGATCACAATACACTCTATCCCACCATCGCCCGTTTGCAAATCCAGGTATTTTACCTGTACAAAGACCTCAGCGGGTCCTACGACACCTGTTTCGCGCGCCTTGCAAGCACCGCATGCTCTGTAATCGACCATCTGCGACTCCTCTACGACAAACCCGAAACCCACGCCGGCAGTCCCATGTTCATCATCAACGCGCTGATCCTGGCATCGTGCGTCTTACTTCGTTTACTGAAAAGCTCAATGAGTACCAGAATCGACGGCGAAAAGGCCAAGAGCGCACTCTTTGCCGGGATCAACCTGATGAAGTATATGATTCTGGATGCAAAGGATATTGTGTCCAAATGCTCGATTGCGTTGAATCAGTTGTGGAACAGCCCCAAAGCGTTCCGCAAACCTGATGGATCGGAGTACGCGACGTTACGGATTCGAAGTCGGCTGGTCATATCGCCCGTGATTGATATGGCGTGTTGGTGGAGAGAAGAGTACGAACCTGATACACTGCCAGCGGAAGCCCAGCAAAATCACGAGGATGCTGCAAATAATGAGATCGGCGACAGCAACGGCAACCAAGATTTATCCTTTGCGCCAATCTCCAATATGGCCACCGTCGGCTCTGAATTTGGCTTTCTGAATGATGAGTTTCTGGCCGATTTTGAGTGGGCTTTGGACGGAGGCAACGGCGGGAGTGAGTATCTGCTGCCGCCAGAGGCATACAGTGATCTTGCGTGGCCCGCGGCGACGAGTAGCGCGGACCTCAACTTGCCACCGATCTGATCACCCCCCATTCGCATGGCTGTGGCCAGTGGCAACGTGCTTATCACGATCTCGATGGACCTCGTGGAAGACAGAAACCCCGTCTATCTTTGGGGCATGGAGATATCATCCCAATCAAGAAGGTGCGATATAATCAGCCCTTATTGAGCTCCAGCTTTGTGGCCGTTCGCCACAATGTCTCCAAACTGTCGCGAGGGCTTGGGTTGGTGGGCTTCTCTGATGGATCATTTCTAGAAGCTTGGCCACTGAACCACTTCACTCTATTAAGAGCCAATGCTAGCCAGGCGATTATCTGAGAATAAGCAGAGACAAACTGCTATCACCCCACCTGCATATTACTGCATAGGACATGCATGATATCCACGCGATAAGTGCGTTGTATGCCCCGTACTGACGAACACGAGCTACGACCCAAGAGTTTTCGCCTCGGACCTATAGAGATCCGCCACTCGACGCCCGCAACGTTAGTCTCACTGCCTAGTCGTGCGAGGTCGTGCTAATTTGTGCTAAGACTGTGGACGTTCTAGGGCGGATGCTAGCCCCGACCTTTTCCAATCTAAAAAAAAAAAAAGAAACCAGGGAGCTTATCGCAAGACTAGCCGCAATCGACCCAACCTCCCTCCTTCGACTCTCGTCAAACTTCAAGGATTAGTTTGTTGATAGCCGTGGATAACCGCTCCGTACGGCACAGGCCGAAGGAACTGACTCGTGGTAGTGGGAAAGTTGGATACGTTTATCTTTCTGATATCAAAGTCCTAGAAATTGAGCCGCCACCTGTTTGATGCATGGCGTAGGGTATGGCGTGTCACGGACCTTTCCCATGGAGATTCGATCCTTGTTCTCGTCAGACACCCCTGGATACAAACCCGGCTGACTGTGTGTATACACACTTTGGTACCGTTGGGGGTGGTGTACCGCGACAATGAACAGATATACTCCGAGCGGCGAATATTCAGCTCGATAACGAACTAGTCGACGACGGACCAGGAGAAACAATCTATATTATCCATATCATGCGATATCTCTGCTAGTAGTATATTCAAATCAATATGATAACATGATAATCTGCATTTCCCACGAGCTGAATGCATTGCATACCCACGCAGGGCCAACACACTACCCCTAGTGGTACATCTCATCTAATCTTTTCCACCTACCAGGTCCCATCAGAGGTTCGGTCCCGGTTGTAAGCACCAACTACTTATATAACTTACCACTACAATTATAGGGTACTTAATTAACGATTCCGTTCCAAAAGCAGGATTCGTGGTCCGACAATTTAAGACTGTCTTACAGCTCACGGTGAGTTCCAGATAGTGAGACTGATAACGTGATATATGCGGGTAATGACATACCCACACAGCATGGCGGATGGTTCTTTACATCTATCGACTGCAAGATATGTCGTTAGTTCTACCAGTTCGACGATATCCAAGTACGTAATAGCATGCACGCTCCCATACGATCGATACACACAAAGAAAGCGGAGAGCCATCATCCACCATGAAGGGGAAACGGCCAGAGTCCAGCGTATGATCGATTGTCTATGCCAAGCCCAGGCCCAACATAAGCAAGAGAGCCAAATAAACAAGCATGTCGCCGTCCACCAATCAGACGCTTGCAGCTTATCTGAGGATCTTGTGACCCGGTGGAGACCCCGCTAGACCGAATTGGGTTTGCTCCGTTGGGGACTGCCGAGGTCTGTCTTACTGCTTCGTGTGTTCTCTGTGTTCGATCAAGGATAAATGATTGATTGATACTCGAGCAATTGGGCATGGGAATTGGAATTGGGAGTCCATGGGCCGGGGGAGAGGTTGCACGGCCTGTCGTTCGTATGTTCTGTTCAAGTCCTCAGTAACAATGGTCCAATTGGTACGGACATGATATGCAGTACATACAGGCATGTACTCGAAAGTAGGGGAAAAGAAACAAGTTGCTAATCACGGAAGAAGGCACGCTAGAAGCGTCCGTGGAGGGTAGGCTAATTCCTTGGCGTTGCTTAGTGGCTGACTAGTGGTTACCCCAGGTCCAGCTCTGGTAGGAGGTACGTACTAGCCCAAGGAAGTAATGCTACCTTGAAAACCCTAACCTCCCTACGTACTGTAACTATCCAACGGACGCTGTGTCGAGTTTGGTACCAGGTGGTGTCGTGTTCGGGCACGCCGGGATGCCTTGATCGTCTTGATCCAGGAATATTCTGTGTCGACCCGCTCGATCATCTGCACAAATGCACAAAGCATAACTGTCGTACGTCCTTACGTACTCTGACTTTGATAGACAGCGCCACCACCATGAGTTCCGGCGCAATCGACGACACGGGCGTTGCGTACCTAGTACATAGTGCGTAGTACCTCGCGCCAACCTCCTACCGCTCCCGTTCATTGGCCGGTGGGACCCCAACGCCACAGCTCAAAAATCTTATCCTTTAAACTTCCGCCAGGATGGGGTTACATTTGGACCTTCCTGATGGAGGTGCACTAATTTGATCGTGTACAGACTACGGTCAGGGAACACCGTCGCGATTAGGAAGGAGACCACGTTGAGAGGGAATGTGATTTGTTTATCGTCAACTGACTGATTAATATGTACATTGATAGAAATGATGCACGGACAAATTGGTGATTGGACAATGGCTGGCTGGTTGGCTGGCTGTCACATGGCGGTCGAGTCTCCGTCCTGATTGTGTACTGGGCAAGTACACTGTACATAGTACGATGTACAGTGTACACACGTCTGGATCGCCGGGGTGCCAATCGTACTGCAGGCTCGTATTGATCTGGGCGCGACATCTATCTATTTCAGGCCAGACAGACATAGTACATAGTAGTATAGTACTACCACCTCACGTTGCAATCAGTCAGTGCATTCAGATAGGCAAATCAAAGCAGTCAGTGCAATCAGCTGGCGCTAACGCTAGTCTCATCCTTTGGATCGCTTCCGAATCGCTCGCATTGGTTATCTTTGCGGCGTTTGCTTTATCTCTCCCCAGTGGACCGACTCGCAGAGTCGTGACATTAATTCAGCTATATGTCCGACGTTAATTTGTCGAAGCTGCGTTGCCGCGCTGTGATTGGCCGACTCTATCGCCATGGGCTCCTTCCGTTTTCGTTTCTTTTGCGACAGGGCGTTCCTGCCGTCTGATCGGGCAATACATATAATAAGCCTCTATTCCTTCCCTTTTTCTCCCCCCCTTCCTCGGTCTTCTTTCTTCTCCTTCCTCACGTCAATCCTTTTGGCCATCACAGACTTGTCTCCTGTCAGTCAGGCAAAAGGACATCACCATGGAGGAAAAGGTCGCAGAGCCCACCGTGGCCTCTACCACCGCTGTCAATGTGGGCGACGCCGAAGAAGCGCTTCAACATGTCAAGAACATCAAGAAGCAGCACCAGTGGGATCCCAATCTGCCCACCGACGTCTACGATGAAATCGACGAGGCCATGCACGCGGATGGCACCACCACCGTAGGCATCGCCGCCGAATTGATGGAAAACTCTCCCTACCCCGAAGTCCGCGCGGCTGTCCCCAACGTCGACGAAGGCGGCCACAGCAACACCATCCGTGCCTGGACCATTGGTTTGATCCTTGCCACGATTGGTTCCGCCCTGAACATGCTGTTCTCCATGCGCAGTCCCTACATTATTATCCCCAGTTATGTCGCCCAGGTCGTCGCATACCCCATCGGCAAGGCCTGGGAGAAGGTTCTGCCCGATCGCGAGTTCTCCGTCTTTGGCCTCAAGTTCAACCTCAACCCAGGCCCCTTCAGCAAAAAGGAGCATGCCTTGACCGTCATCATGGCCAACGCCACGTTCAACGGTGGTGCCGCCTACGCTACGGATGTGCTGCTCGCTCAACGTGCCTTTTACGGCCAGAACTTTGGCTGGGCCTTTGAGATCTTCATGTGTATCTCCACTCAGATGCTCGGATTTGGTGTCGCTGGTTTCTTCCATCGGTTCCTCGTCACCCCCGCCGCCATGATCTGGCCCTCGACTTTGATCAACACCAGTTTGTTCACTGCCCTTCACGACCATCGTCGTCCTGACCCCGCCAAGACGAGCGGATGGTCCATTGGAAAGTACCGCCTGTTCTTGTACACCATGATCGGCTCTTTTGTCTGGTACTGGTTCCCCGGCTTCATCGCTCCCTTCCTGAGTGTGTTCGCCTGGGTGACCTGGATCCGACCCAACAGCCCCGTCATCAACCAGTTGTTCGGTGGATGGACTGGTCTGTCTTTGATTCCCATCACTTTTGACTGGACCCAAATTTCCGGTTTCAACTTTTCTCCCTTGATCACCCCCTGGTTCGGTATCGCCAATACCCTGATCGGCATGGTGGCTTGGTTCTGGATCGTTACTCCCGCTATTCACTACAGCGGCCTTTACTACAACAAGTTCTTGCCCATCAGTGACTCCGACAGCTACGACAACACTGCCTCTGCTTACAACGTCACTCGCATTTTGAACGCCGACTATACCTTCAATCTGCAACAATACCAGGAATATTCTCCTCTTTTCCTGTCCACCACATTCATGTTGTGCTACGGTCTCTCCTTCGCCACCATCATCGCCGTCCTCGTCCACACCGGTCTGTTCCACGGCAAGGAGTTGTGGATCCGATTCAAGAGCGTCGGCAAGGAGGAAGAAGATGTCCACGCCCGTCTGATGTCTCGTTTCAAGACCGTCCCTCTCTGGTGGTACGGCGCCATTACCCTCATCATGATCGGAATGTCCCTCGGTGTCATTATTGGCTACCCCACTCACCTTTCCTGGTGGGCTTTCTTTGTGTCCCTGATCATCTGCTGTTTCTGGTTCGTTCCTTGCGGTATCGTGCAGGCCACCACCAACATCCAGATCGGTCTTAACGTCATTACTGAATTCATCATCGGTTACATGCAGCCTGGACGCCCCATGGCCATGATGTTGTTCAAGACCTACGGTTACATCTCCATGTACCAGGGATTGTTCTTCTTGCAGGACATGAAGCTTGGTCACTACATGAAGGTGCCTCCCCGCGTTACCTTTGCCGCTCAGATGGTGTCTTGCTTGTGGTGCTCCATTGTCCAGATCGCCGTCATGAACTGGGCCCTCGGCGCCATCAGCGACGTCTGCAGTCAGACCCAGGCCAACCACTTCAGCTGCCCCAACGGTCGTGTCTTCTTCAACGCCTCCGTCATCTGGGGTGTCATTGGACCTCAGCGTATCTTCTCTCCTGGTCAGATGTACTCCAACATGATGTGGTTCTGGCTTGCCGGTGCCGCTCTGCCCGTCATGATCTACTTTGGTGCCCGCGCCTGGCCCAAGTCCCCCATTCGCTACCTCAATGCCCCTATCATCTTCGGTGGTAGCGCTTTGATCCCGCCCGCCACCCCGCTCAACTACCTCTCCTGGGGTATCGTCGGATTCATCTTCAACAAGTGGATCCGTGACCGCTGGCGCGGCTGGTGGATGCACTACAACTACGTTTTCAGTGCTGGATTGGACGTCGGTCTGGCCCTGTCCACCATCCTGATCTTCGTCGCCTTGTCGCTGTGGAACCACGAGATGCCCAGCTGGTGGGGAACCGAGATTGCCGTCAACACCATGGATGCCTCGTACGACGCTATCCAGGTGACCGGCGTTCAGTTTGGACCTACCTCTTGGTAAATCGTAACGACAGCAGAAAAACAAAAGATGTAGTAGCTCGTGTTTGGTGAAGGCGGAGATTAGTGTTGTCCTTCGCAACAGATTAATGATTTGTATTGAACCGTGCGCATCTGTGATGTTGCATCGTCCCATGTCTGTGAATTAAGTACCTACACATTACAGTGTAAAGTAATAATGCATTATGATGTTCCACTATCCATGTATTTTGGTGTATTGAATCCGCCCTCCACATGCCGCCTTTCTGACTACGTCTCGGATATGCAGGTCTGTACACATGTAGATTGGCAGTACTGATCATCCATATGTATATGTACCGAAGTCGACTCCAGACTCATAGCGCCCTGTTTGAGCCGCGATCACACTTTTTCCGCTCCAGGAACAGAAAGCTAATTTGCCGCCGATGATCTGGTGGTATCTAACTTCGTTTGGCCTTCTGGGGCCGTAGCGTGTCTGGCCCGTCCATTGTCTACGGGGATCTCCATGATTCGAGTCTATTCAAACTGTTCACGGGTATTACAAGATTTCATGTCAACGGCGGATGATCAGTGGCCACGTGCGGTCTTGATATAGAATGGCCCGCAGCCAAATCAGCAGATACCATATTCTAAATTGCTTACTTATGTACTGCTTTGAGGTTCTCGCGTGGTGGCGGTTGTAGTGTGAGGAGAAAGTGTTGCGAGGGTTGCGAAGTATCCATCCGGGCTTGCGTACGCAAGTCCATGTGTCGTTGTAGTAGTTTGCCTAAATCCTGCAGTGCTGGATTCCGCTCCAAGTATACGGATACGTGCGGATTTGATGTACGAATTCAATGATTGTGATGAGTAATCGCCTCAATCTTGCAAGTGTTCATTTGCTTATTCACTTCAGATGATTAGGGCTGTGGTCCCCCGCCGTGTTCTTCGTGCGGGTAGATTCCGACCCAGTCAGCAGCTACAGTAAGATGTACGAAAACCGCCTTTGCCGTTCAGTCCGACGGACGAGTTGTCGTCTTCGACACTTTTATGTAGAGGAGTCTATCCGATTGAGTCGCCTCTCTGAGATATCCAGACATAGCCGCGGTTGTAAGATCCGCGTTCTCCATCTGTCTCCAAGCTCCATACAACGGTTCCTAAAACGGTCAATCAAGCGGGCTCGCCGCAGACCTTCCCTTATGTCATGTACTTTCTACATACCTATTAATATGATCTGTCAGATTAGAGCAGGTGGAATATAGAATCCGTAGCCGATGCATAAACATAAAGACGTGAACTGGAAAATGAAGGCTGAAGCCTGGCTCTTCAGACACGAGTGATCGTCCCGATTTGGAAAATAGGGCTCGCAACTTGCTGCCTAGCTATGCGTAGTTCGCAACAGCGCCACATCTCACGCGCTAGAGCGCTGTTTAGAGACCATGAGCTATTTACGAATTATCATTTTATCGAACTGATATTCTGCAAGATCGTCGACATACCTAGTTAGGCAGTACGTGTGTATATTTACAAAGTCTCGAAAACTGGGACGATACGCCGCTGTATCAATGGGGGACTTTGATTACAACGTCGGTGACAACTAGGATTCAGTAACGGGTTGCAACTGAAGTAAGTACTGAGCTATTGGTGATTTTCAAAGGAGATATTAGAGATTGCGCCCTTACTTGGCGCTGGCCACTGTGATGTACAAAGATACCTAGGTGAGGAGCTGGGGGGATCGAGAAGAGTGGAGGGGTTATACAGACCTACGTACCTACTTAGGTCTTTGCGTATAGCATGTTAAGTCATATTACACAATGATCACAATAATTGCGTTCTGATATAACCAAGTAGCTCATCCTAGATCCTGATTTTGTATATACGGGGCTGCCTTTGGGGCAAAAGATAGACGCTTTTGTATACGACCACATATCCACTTTCTGATACGCTGAATTCAACCTCCGAAGTTCTCACGCATGACTCGAATCTGAGTTCGTAGGATTCGAAATGAGAGCATTGGAAACTCGAGTCTTGTGTGCGAAAATTCCTGCGCGGACTTTCTCATCAAGAACTAACATCCTAGCGTCATGTACAGACGGGGATTTGGTACCCCGGCCGCTTTTCGCAAGTATAAATAGAGCTATTATAACCCAGCTCAATAACGATTATTGCCCCTCCACTTTGAAAGGTTCGAAGAATAGAAGAATACAAGACAGAAAAAATGGCAGACTCAACGGAACTCAGACTCAGCACACCCAGTGCCAAGATTGAAGGAGAGTTCAAGAGACCCTCTGGTTTTCCGAGACTGAGGCCGGCTTATATCTTGAAGGTAAATATCAGTTGTATCCTGGTACAGAAGGAAACGAGATTGACGAGAATTTCATGAATGGAAATAGTTTAAGCTTCCTGCTCCGAGACCGATTGGTGTGTCTCCCCTCTACCCATGTCCGATAGATATAGTATATTCGGAATTGCTGACCTGTACGCGAAATAGGACAAATCGCTACCGGCGAGACGTTGACGCAGTTTACCATTACCGTATACACGCGACTACTTTTTGATCTTTTGCAGTTTTTGTGATTGCTGACGAATAGAGCAGGACCCTAAATCAGGAACCCTTACCACCGTAGAAGGGTACGACGACAAAGTCGAGGGCACCGTCGTGGCTGGTGATGACTGGCTGGTCATTGACGCTGATGGCACCTATGCGCGTCCGGATGTGAAGCTTGTCGTTGAGTGAGTACCGGCACTCTTTCCCAGGGCGGCGATACACTGACAGCGAGTGTGACTGGGTAGGTTGGAGGATGGCATCGTAGGTTTCGTTCCACCGCATGACTCTCTCTGTAGCCAAATCTGACATAAATTCATGACAGAACATCCAATGCAACTACACCGCCGTCGTAGCAGTCAGCCAACCAATCCTTGAATTCATGGCTGGCGCTCCGAACGCGAAAACCCTCCCTTTCGGGCTCGCCAGTTCGTCTCCCTTCCCCACTCCATCTATTCACCTATACCTCGGAGAAAGAAGCTGACTCGTTTCGACGGCATAGCAAACACCGTCTCATTTCGAGCCGGAGACCCAAAGTACAAGCATCTCAACACAAAAGTCTTCGTGGCTGATAGTCGGTATATCGTGAGTCGGGATCCCTTGGTGCTCGAGGCCGAGACGAGGATCTCGGAGGTTGTGCCTGCTACAGAGGTGGAGTAGATTTTGCGTCGTGTGCAGCATTGATGAGTCCGGTTTCAGGGCAATGCGGAGGCTTGGTGCGATATAGCAGAAATGATTTATGGTAATCGACAATGAGTTTTGGACTGCACAATGAGAGGACTACACAGTGAGAGGAGAAACCCAGAGGGAGTGATGCAATTTAGATGGTATTTCCGGCAGTCGTCAATTCAACTCCTATTATTCATACACTGGTAAATCTCTACTATGAAATTGCGTAGCAGGCAAAGTTTCGTGAAACGAGATAACGAATACTCGCAAAAATAAAGCAACATGATAAACAGACATGACAACTCATGAATCGGCCATTCATATCCAAGACATATCAATCATATACCTCATGCTAACAAAGGCAATGCCTCATCTCGACGAGGAGCTTACGACCTCCGTCGAATTCCCACGTCCAACCCCAACGGCTTCCTCAAGAACCCTTCCCTCGTCTCCATAGGATGGTCCTGCTCCAACACAAACTCGAAATTCCTAAACACCGTGCCCACGATACACGTCAACTCCATCTCGGCAACATTTCTACCGACACAAGCCCTGGGTCCCGTGGAAAATGGAATGAATGCCGCCTTTTGACGAGCCGTCAAACGCTCGGGGGCCCAGCGGTCAGGGTTGAATGCATCGGCGTCTGGGCCCCAGATTTCGATGGAATGGTGGATTGTATATGCAGGAACAGAAACGACGTCTCCTGCACGGAAGACCCGGCCGCAGATGTCGATGGGTGCCGTGCCTTCAGGGATCTGGCGCGGGAGACCGAGGGAGGAGGTGCTGTGGATACGCATTGTTTCCTGGATGACGTATTGAATACTGTTCCTGTTAGCAAATCTTTCTTGTACTAGGGGAGGAAAAAAGAAGGGGGGACGTACTAAGGGATATCCTTCAATTGGGCAAAAGTAGGCACCTCCACGCCCTCCGGCAACGCCTCGTCCACAGCCTCTTGCAACTTCTTCATGACACCGGGAGTCCGGAGAACCCAGTACAACAACGCACAGGACGTATTGGAGGTAGTATCGCTACCGGCAATGAGCTGCGTCAACGCTTCAGCCGTCAGTTCCTCGCGCCCGAGCTGCGCACCCGTCTCATCACGACCTTCCATCAGTCTCGCCAGCAGATCAACTCGAGTATTGTTCTCCATGACCTCCGGCTTCAGTCTCTCGCTAACACGCGCGACAGCAATCCCCGCCAAATTCTCCACCGCTTCGAGTCCCTTACTGAAAAAGGAATCCGGCAGAAACGCCGCATATGGTTTCAAGAACGGCATAATCCCCAACGTGCCCGACACTTCACCGCGACGATTCAGCACCTCAATGGCGGGTGCATACGTCGGCGGTGAGTCAGGCGTCTTTCGTACTTCGGCGACATCCTTGCCCTTTTCAAGCATGCCAAATGGCGCGCCAAAGGCCAGGTCCCCGATGATGTCGAACGCGAGATAATTAAACCAGTTCAGCGCATCAATCGACGCGTACCCTGTGCGCGGATTGCGCTGGAGGTTTGAGAGCTTAGTGAGTTGCGTAACGAACAACTCAATATTGGCGTGGATGTACTGCTCGAATTGGCCGATGGATTTTGCGCTAAAAGTGTGCGCAACAGTCTTGCGTTTGCGCGTGTGCTCTGCTCTGTCGCGGGTGTTGAAAAGGCCGCGACGGATGGACACGAAGGCGTCGTAATAGTCCCTATCCAATCAGCCTCAATCATCCGTAGGAGCGAAGTATACTTACGACTTCAAGAATCCATTGCCATGCCCGTAAACAGCCTGAATAGCCTCATCATCCGCAATACTCACGTGATTCGGCGCGATGCGCACAAACTTCCCGTACTTTTTATGCGCATTGTGCACGGCTAAGAACCGGCGGCCGCGACGGGCCTGCCAGAAGAGCCAGAGGTTGGTGAATGCGGCCGGAAAGGGAGCGGGGATGGAGAGCCAGTGAGTCTTGGAGAGGTAGGGCAATACATAGTACGCCACCAGTAAGAGGGGGATGGCGTAGGGAGTGAAGAGATAGGAGACGAGGGAGTGGGATTCGGACATTTTGTGCTTCTATCAATGACGGCTTGAATTGGATGGAATGGAGATGTCGTCGTGAGATTTGCCAGACTAGATGGACAATGCCATCAACAAGACTCGACAACGTGCCTGTCAGCTGAATGTAAAAGAAGAAAACACAATGAAGGGAGAATGTATGACGGAGTTTCGTTCTTTGTCTGCATCCATGGGTGTATAAATACTCATCAACGACGTCGCAAACGCTCGGCTAAACAACAGAGTATCCGCAGCTCGGGCCCAAAAGTCGGTATTTGGTCGTTGTCATATCTCCGGACGGAGAGTCTGGGGAACTCACCGGAAATGGAGCTTCTGATGAGCTGCTATTGGATGCATCCACGGACTCGACGATGATCTGCCGGTTTTGGTGGCCGGACCGGCTATGCAGGCCCTGCGTAACTACGTACTACTACTACTACTACTACTACTACTACTACTACTACAGCCTCCTTGTACTTGGTCATCTACGTGGGTGATTACATACGCTCAGAATGTACCTCAAAGACTCTACAGTCCCTACATGGCATCATCACCCGAGATTGAGGTCGTCTGCATTGTCTATGCTGTCTGAGCTGTCTGAATCGTGTTGGTGACCCCGCCTTTTGTGTGGCTTTTTGTCTCCGCTGAGATCTCGCTTACATAATGTTACCTCTTCCGGACTTTGTGCTGGCTAATCAGCGTGTGATGGTCTGCTTGCTATATACAAAGGACAAAGGTACATGTACATATACATATCCAGAGGTGATGGTCCCGATGGTCATTACCAAGTCTCGCCCTCTACCTGAAACAACCCGGCCTTCCTCTTCTCAGCCTCCCACCTCTCAATCCATGCTTTCATCTTCTCTCTGGATTTGGCATTGCCCACATTCACCGTGGGAATCACCCTGCCGATACGCAGCGCGCAGCAAAACATCGTCAATTCGCGAAAGGAGCTATGCTCACTATACGGAACTCCAAAACACGATGCCTCTTTATTGCTGCCTCGTTGGGGCACGAGATCAGTTACGCTAAAGGTGGTTTTCCAATTGGCTGAGTGCAGGACATTACCCACTGGAGGATTGTCCAGTAAACGGCCGCCGGGAGGCCGATAAGTCCATCCGGTCGGACGGAAGCCGACGACACGGGAGAAGTGGCCTTTGAATGTCTGGAGGTAGTCGGAAAGGGTTTCGGCGCGAATTTCAAAGACAATTTGCATATGAATTTGTGCTTCGAGCGGATTGTCTGTAAGCAGAGAAGAGAGTTCCGGGTCCTCCAAACATGCGCAGATTCGTTGTTTCTGCGGAGGGGCGTAGATTTTGCATTTCAATGCACGAGCGATCCCTAGACATATTCGTTCTTTACCGATACTATAGGTTCCAATTACCACTAACAATCGTCCGCGCGATGTTGGAGTCGAACTCGTTGTAGGGTCTTTCTCTTTCGTCGACAAAAACTTGGCCATTGCATCCACCTTTCCACGCTTGTGGAACTCGAGGGCCTCGTTTCGATCACCCTGCTCGTCGCTTAATCTCACGCACATATCGGCACAAGCAGAAATGACGTCTTCTTGGGGTGGAAAGCTATATTTCGGATTCAAATACGTCGTATCCAGATAACACACATCGATACGTTGCTGCCGTGGCTGACCTGTTTTAGCGTCGACAACATCGGGTTTCAATAGCGGATGCCGAACATGCGCTGGGCAAGCGCGAAAATCGCCGCAATGCAACACCCGCTGAAAGCGACCATTGTCCATGATCTTCTCGAACAGAAAAAGAGAACTTCCTGGACAGTGATTGGCATGTAGCATAGTAACGTATACCCCTTTAGTGTTTGGCACCTCGGTCTTCGTCTCGAATTCAAGATCAACAACATACTTGGGATCAACCCGGAGCTGCTGTCGCACAAGGTTGCCCGTGACTCTGCTGCAGTAGATAGGCCCATGACTCCACGACCCAGTCAAACCGCCGTAATGATCGCTGTGAAAATGACTAAGAAAGTAGGCCTGACATCCCTCCACAGCTCCGTATCGAAAAGCATCTACCGTAATGAACAGCCCGGGAAGAATTTTGTAAAACGGACACGTCCGCTCGTAAGCTTGTTTACCCCGTGAGGCGACTTCATTAGCCGCAGCTGTAGCCCATGCAGAATCTTCGGCATTGCCCGCCATAAGTTTTGTGAACGCCGATGTATTGCCTGTAGACTTTTCCACGAACGGGTTCTGTTGCCCAGGTCTCGCTACTGCCGCCTTTTCTTGCCGTGTCAAACCTGGAGTAGACATCTTCTTCTCCGGCAGAGGTTGCGGATTCCCATCTAGACAAGCATTGACATGCATAGATGCTTCCTACTTCACATCAGTGACCACAATCGACTAAGCGCCTAGATGAACTCACCGCATCCGACTGCCCGACCAAACTAGCCTGACACAATGGACATGCCGGTCCATCATCAATCGCATCATTAACCAGTCCAAAAGCCGTCATCTCATCCTGCATCCATGCTCTTTCCGAAAATTCATCGCCTTCTATGTCGTCTTCTATATCATCAAAGTCATCGGCCACCGCACTCGTCTCAAAGTTGCTCGTGGCTGCTCTTACCAGTGAAGGTAGTCCTTTGTCGTTTTCGGATTTCTCGATCGGTTTCGTGTCTGCATAAGAATATTCGTCGTCCTCTTCACTATCTGATTCGTCGACAAAGGGGCCTTTGACGACTGGAGAATCAAGCTTTCGTTTTTTGTTCGAGCCTGTGCTTTCATTGAATCGATCGGATTCTGTTTCTTCCAATTCGGGCTGTTTTGTAGGTTCGACGCTTGGTGCCAGTGCGCTCGTCGTCTTCGTCTCCTTTCCGTCATCTTTAATGTCCACCAAGTTTTTGTATCGCTGATTCTTGTCTTCCACAAACAGGTCGTCGTTTATCGACTCCTCTCGCTTCAACACCACATTATTACCATTGGAGACGACAGACTTTGTCGAAACAGTTACCCCAAACTGCGTCAGTCGAGGCTGCTTCGACTGCGACTGCGGCGGCCCATCGGCCTTTTTGAAAAAGTTCAAGATACTCGCATTGTTGTTCTTCTTCACGGCAGATGACCCCCTCACCGACTGGACTGTCTTTTTAGCAGCAGGTGTGGTAATCGGTTTTTTCACTGCCGTTCCAGCCATTTGCTTAATTGAACCGGAACCGGCTGGGGGGGTCGCTCTCCGAGACGTCTGACCGGGAGGAGTTGGCGGTCGGCCAGTTGACGGAGGGAGGTAGTCGATGGGTGTGGTATCTTTGTTTTCTCGTGGATTGCGAAACATGTCAATGCATGGTGATGATACTCTCAATGTGATCGAAGGATAAAGCGGAGTGGCGACACGCGGAAAATCACGCGAACCGACGTCGCGAAGTCACGTGCAGCATCACCATTACTCGGACGAAAACGATTTCATCACTTTCTCCCCGTCTAGCCAGTGTACTAGCAACTATTTACACTTGGCGCAACTACTCTAACAATACGTCTATGAACAAAACTCCACCCAACTGTCCAGATTCATATTCTTTATGACCGTTGAAAACTTGTCCGACCCTTTAAACACACACGCCTTCTCCTTTTGCGCACTCGTCACGTCATTCTCATCGTTCGTGTCATCTCCCTTGGGATACTCAATATGAAAAACCGGCTTATTCGCATCGGTGAACGGAGTGAATGTACCGCACTCATTATACTGAATGCATTGCTCATTGACCGACCACTGCATATTGTCAATCACCGAGTCAATGATCTCTCCTGCATTCTTGAGGCCAATCGACATGTTGCGATTATGAGCCTCTTCTGCGAGAAAATTGACATAGTCAATTGACATCTGCTGCGTCAGACCCAACGCATTCTCATCGTTATTGTATCCGTCGACATTGTCCGGGTCAACGCCATCGCACCCTTTTTGCCGCGCAGTATCGAGTCTGGCGGCCATGATCTTGTGTACGTTCGACGAGCTGATGTTGAGCCATTTCTCGCCGGCCCAGCCATCGAGGTCGCCGCCCAGATCGGCGGAGTCGAACTGGTCTGCGTCGGAACGCCAGTCCTCCCAACTACCAGCCGAGAAGTAGCAGATCACTTTTCGCCCTGCTGCCTGCAGAGACGAAATCTGGTCGGCGGCTGTATCGAAGAGATCGATGTCGTAGACTTGCACGTCGAGAGACGTGTCGCTGAGCTTCTCGGAAAGCTCGATCTGCCAGGTTGTGCCGGCTGGAGGTTGCCAGTATGTGCCATTTGACGTGGAGATAGATGCAGATGTGGCTGTAGCTGCTGACGCTGCAGATATCGTCGTTCCCGTAGGTGTAGACGTAGACGTTGCGACGCTTACCGCATCAGCGTGGTTATGGTCGTGATGAAGCCCAAGCGTAAGACCGGCTCCAAGGCCGACGCTTAGCGCGACGATAGTTGAAACCATGGCTATAACAATAATGGCTTTCTTCTTACTGAACCTAGCTGCCCATCCAGTAGCACCTTTTCCGGGGTCACTCATTCTTATATACCTGGATATTCTCCAGATTTATCGGCCCCAAAGTTCACGCCTTGATAAAGTCTCAAATGAGAGATGATCGGTGTTTCAAGAATCTCGCATCAACGATCATGACCAAGGGTAGGTAACATCCCCGACATATAACCAACAAGAGACAAGAGGTCGTATGTTTCATTGTGGTCATTTCTCCAAATACCGAACCATTCACAGCCCGACTCACGATCTTGGCTCGTTGGCCAAGCCACAATAATCATATTGAGGCTGAAACTTTGTTTTTTTCTCGGTCTAGCTTTTGGTCCCTGTTTGGGGTACAATAAATGAGTTGCGGAAGCGTCGGGAGATCATTTGACAAATGGGCCAAGCCTCAGTCAAGGACTGGCAGGTTCGTGTTGGTTGGTTGGTTGGCCATTTCAGCTTAAGGGGACGGGTACTCATTGGTGAACACGAGGTGATGAGACTCGACAGCCAAAGTGCAGTGAAAAGGGTAGGTGGTAGCGTAGTAACGTTATCTTCAACGAACAGAACCGAAGTGCTTAGGTTTATGTAACATGTAAAATTGACTAGTGCAGTGAATGGCAGATTTTTGTTTGTCACTTAAGAGGCTCTTCGAACTAGTAGTTAATCCTATTTAACCTAATCGCCTTCGCGCTACGTAGTTCCTGTGAAATTGACTACACAGCGCAGATACAATTGACGGACTGCGGAGAATCCGGTCAGCCAAGATATGATTGAAACACTCTTTGCAGAAGAAAAATTGAAAAAATCAGCTCCAGACTCCTTTCAATTGGAATTGACATGACCTCATTTGTAGCCGCATTTCAACTGCGCCGTCATATGCTGCTGACCACTGGCCCGAACGATCTAGTCTCCCATCGTCATAACCAATATCCCCTCCTTTCTCCTTGCCAGTCCGGCCACCCAGGTCATTCAGTTCTCCCCATGATATCTCTTCCATCGTAAGATGTGTCCATATGCATCATAGGTATTCCGTCCCGCAATAGAGCGGCGTACACCACACAAAGTATATTTCATGCATTGCAAAGCCACTCAGCAATCGTCCTCTGGGTATCTTTCAAAATTTGATGTTATCGTATAGGTCAACTTTTCCATCCTTCATCGTATTTGACCGGGTCAGATGTTTCATCGCGCCTTTCCAGCTTGGTTCGCAGCTTCTATTCATCCCAAACGAATCCATTAGCACTCTGACCACATCTCCACGCATCGAAGGATGAACAAAGCTGAAGAGAAGAACTGACCTCGTCGCGTGGCATCTTCCAATAACCCTCTATCAACCTCCGCCGACGGCAAAACCACATATCTCACCACACTCCCTCTAATAAACATATTCTTTACAGACGACAAATGCGGGTACTTGTCTAGGTCGAGTACATCGACGTCATCGAGTTTGATGTTGAGGTATTGGTCGACCGATTTCAGAGTGCCACGAATGCGAATGTCGTTTTTGAGTTCGACGGTTACGATGTGGTTTGTGAGGGTTTTAAAGAAGCTGCCAATCCAAAAGCGGTGCCAATTAGTGGGACGTGTGATTAAAGGAGGGTTTCTGTGCAAAGTAGGTAACGTAGGCATACCTGAAGAACAACATGGTGACGATTTATGCTGTGGTGATGAAACAGAAAGAGGTTCGGCGGGGAATGTTGGCGAGGAAATGGAAACGTGATTGGAGCTTTATCGCATTCCCTGACGCTTGCTTTTTGGTCTTGTAATTCGCACAGAAGCTGCGTTCAACGACCAATTGGCTGGTTCGATTTATCCACTCAAGGCTGAATTGAGTTGTTTGGTTTGTGAAGTGAAGTGAATGAGAGCGGACAGCGGAAACTCATCCCAGAAAGTAACTCCGCAGTTTGCGATAGAGTCACGTGATCTATATACAAAAATCGTGGGCAACGCTTCATCCCTCCTTAATCCTTCTTATCATTTATCATTTTGAAATAATGAGAAACGAATCTATCAACCGACGGCTGAGATTTTGATATTATTTTGTGAGAGATGTGATATTAACATACAAATACATACACGATCGCAACATAACATGGGCAAACAATATTCAGAAGCAAAAGACCTTGAACACGAGGGGGTATATTTCAGATAAACACCAGGTAATGAAAGGAAAGGTATCACATAGGAAACTGGTTGCAAGCTAGAAACTATCTCCCTCACTCAACCCACTCATCATCGTCAACCTCTGCTGGCTACGACGTCTCGGCTTCATAGCCCACCCCGATAAACAAGTCCATCCCGCATTGTGTTTTCTCCCCTCATCAAAAACACCACCTATCCCCTTGAGCAGCTCACCTTCTTCGCGGCCCATTTCCATCTGCGTCTTGAGCAGCCATTGCTCCCACATCCATCCACCCAGCAAACCAGTCATGCTGGCCACATCGGCTGTACTTCCGACCGGTCCCTGAATAGCCTCACAATCGATCTGACTCTTCACCCTCGGATTAGGAGTCTCGCGCATCGGCTCCGGTGTTGCAGGCTCAATACCCATCGGCAAAAACATCCAAGCACGTTTGACATCCGCAAAGTTCGAGCGTTGCAATCTTGACAGAAAGCTGCGCGTTGGCGATGGATCGTAGCCCCGTGTTTTGAGGTTGAAGGTAAACTCGACGGATGCAGCGGTACCGAGAGGTCCGGCACGAGCAATGGAGGAATCCATAGTGAAAAATTCGAGAAATCCGCCTGGTTTGAGGCAGCGGTAGCATTCTTTCAGACAGAGATCGTATTCATCCACGTCCTCGCCGGCCGGTCGCTCGGTCTTCAAGAGAGCGTGCAAGGAGCGAGCAGAAATGACGTCGAATTGATTGTTGCGGAAGGGCAACTTCCATAGACATGGCACTGACACGCGACGGTGGTTGGAGGGTCCTTTGATGTGGCTGTTGACTTCTTGGGATTTGCTGACGACAGTGTAAACCTTGACATCGGGGTAGTCGTGCGCGAGTTGCCAAGCCCAGCCGCAGGTAGTCTGGCCGCCGAGGTCGAGAACCCTCAATCGACGTTTGGAGGGGCCGGCTTGTGGTTGTTGTGGCTTTACAATCTGTTTCAGTGCGGTTGAGAGACGTTTTGCGGCTGGCCGGGAGAGCAGGCGACCGCCGTTCAGGAAGCGCATTGCATCAACGGCCCACACTGATTGGTATAATTGTGAAAGAACCATTTGCTCTTTCTCAAGGTTCGAGTACAGGGCTTGATCGGCGAGGACCTCTGCCAGCACCGATTTGCGTGGTGCCTGCGAGAATGGTCCCTTGTACCCAGGTCGCTCTGGCGCATCCAACTCAAACTTGCCGAGCAATGCAGCGCGATGCTTCTTCGGAAATCCAAGACGGACAGACTGAATAGCATCAAAGCGGATATCACTGTGTAGAAAGACATCGCGACGGCGGGATTGTTGCAATACAAACTGGAAGCCGCGCCAATAAATAGAATCATTGCTGGCATCTGGTAGAGGTGGGAGAGGGGAAATAGTTAATTGTTGCACAGTCTCCGAGAAACGGACTGATTTGCGAGGCGGGGAGTCAGCTGTTGCAGAAGATGCCGAACTTGGGCGGTCCTCGACATCAGCCGGTTCAATTTCCCTCTTCGCAGCCACTTCGTTGACGGGGTTGGTATCGCTGAGAGCGGACAGGTATGAATGTTGAGCCGCCAGCCACACACTTGTCCGGTCAAGATTGGCAACAGCTTGACGTTTGAGTTCGTCGTCATAAGCGTCGTCGTATTCGTATGCGGGAACTCCTGAGCGGTCAAGTTCTTGCACATCTGCGACCACGGGACTTGAGCTATCATACGAGTCGCTGCGCGTGTGCTGTGCAGAAGGGATTCTGATAGCCGTAACCGGGACAGCAGTCGGTTGGTCATCGGCCAGATTGTCGTCTGCTGTAACCTCCACCACATGCTCCACAACCTCGCCCTCATCTTGGCCCCAGGGCACATCATAAAACCTTGCAGCGACAGCCGAAGTTGGTGGAATCATCGCACTAGGCAACGACCACGTATACCTCGATTTGGGGTCAAGCGACGAAAAGAAGCCACCGGGAGACGGGATGCTCAGGTTCGTGAAACTGTAACCAGACAGCTCAGAGTCTGGGGTGTCTTCTGGGGGTGGAGAATTACGTTGTTGGCGATGGGTTGGTGGCGCAGAAAGCTGCCACATCTCGTCGTTCTTTTCGGATGTCTCGGACCAGGGACCTGGTGTTTGATCGAGTGGGATGTGTTGGAGGGTGGCGATGGCGCCTGGTGGGAGCATGATGCCATCGAGCCCGGGGCTGTCTGACTTGGCCGAACCAGGCTGGTCATAAGGAACACTGATCGGAAGGACAGCCGGCTCGTGACTTTCGAATCTCGATGGAATAGCTGGGAAACTGTCGATAAGGGGATTCCAATCATCACCCGTTTCAATTGCTCTCTCCTCATCAGCAACCAAGCCCGCACTTGATGCACCAGCACTGCTGGGTGCATTGGAGTCTTGTCGCACGCGAACAATATCAGTGTCCCAACCATGATCTCGTACCGGACGCAAATCCGGTGTGGCCGGTGAGCTGATATTCGAAATCTGATCTGACGACAAACTTCCATCCAACGAAGGCGGAGCATGCAATGCCGGCACATTTCCACCCGGAAGCATGGACAATGCTGCCGGCGAAACCGGGATCTTTGGAGGCGGAGTAGGCGGCACAGGCGAACTCTTGTGCGGATTCACGAGCGACGGCCACAGACTCGCCGTCGGAATTAAAAGACTCGGATACCGATTTCGACTGTTTGTCGAATATGTGGAACTCCTAATTGACATGGTCGCGAGACTGCTGGGCCGACTCTCTGTCAATGAGGGACATTCACGCTCATCATCCGATGCATCGTACAGATCATCGAATGGTTGTAATCCCTGTTGCCATTCCTCATCCGAACAGGATGATGAAGTGGAAGATAGAGTATCCACCGGAGTCGATATTCTTCGCGCTGTCTCTGGCGAGAAGGACATTGCGATCTGAATGGAGTGTAAACTTTCCCTTGTCGCTCCGTGTCGCACGCTTTGGACTTCTCGGGGTGAGTCTCCCTTGGGTGAGTATTCACTTGCTTCCATTATAGTATTAAGATCTGGTTTGCGGGCCAGCCGCAGCGGCGAGCTCAAGGTCGCAACCTGGCGATGGTGTGAGTCTGCCATGATATATATATGTATAAGTGATACCGGATCACTTGTGATCAAAATTAAACGTAATAAAGCGATAAAAACTTTGCCTGATCTCAACGACAGTATTATATCCGAAGGGTATCTCAAATTTTCATGTTTGTCCGATCAACAGACTAGCGATGAATATCTTCTTTGACCAGCAAAGAACGTATGTATTATTAGAGGATAGACAGAGAACGAGATCAGGACAAAGACGATGTCGAAGAGAAACAGCAAATAGCAAAGTCAACAGGGAGAAAAAGCACAGACGATTAGGTGAAGAATTCGGAGAGGTTGAGCAAGACGCCATCATATTATACGTGAGATAAAAAAAGAACACCGGGGTAGACAAGCACCTCTAGGGAATAGGCTGGGCAACATGATCTCACAAACCCCACGTGAACTGCGACCAAGAGAAACTAATGCATCAATAAACACCTTCTGAACAGGCCATGGAGGAGGCCCAGTGGCCTCCATTGGCCTGTGCTGATCTTCTTGCAGCACAGTCGGCGCGAATGTTTATATTGTTGCTCGACGGTGAGTGGGTGGTATCAGGTACTGCGAACACCAAACTGGTTGGGCATCCAATGGTCATCACAAACAAGTCAAAAAGTGCAGGCGACTAGTCAATCTGCATACATGATTCGTCGAATAGTCACAAAGTATGCATCTGAAGAAGCACAGCAGAGAGGGGGATGGGCGTTGCGGATTGGATGAGCCGTAAGCGCCGGCTGCTAAAGATAGATTTGCTAGACGACGCGCAAAAGTGACGGTTTCTCGTCAGCCTGCATATTAGAGAGGCTGATTGGCTGATAGCAGCCACACTATAAACAAGGCGCTACTTTCTTTCGAAGATTAGTCAGGTCAGTATTTTAGCACTGGTTCATTAGAGATTTCGAAGAACGATCAGTTAATAACTAAACATTGCAAAACGGCTCGGCAGCGATGTGTCGACCTAACCGGGCTAGTCTGAGAAGGGCTAGGGCTAGGGCTTCGTTTAGGGCTAGTATCATACTCATTTCAATTCTTTCAATATTGTCGTTAGGATATACAAAGTGAGTAGCTACATGATTCATTCTGTTTATTAGGAACGGGTACTAAGTAACAGCTTGATCCTGTTGACTTTGGTAGTATTTGGCTGAAGCAATCAGAGACCATCAACGAGTACGGCAATGTACACGCCGCTCGGCATGAATAAACTGAGATCTACGTTGATGGATTTAAAATAGAGGGTATGTAGCCAGCTCATTAGTTTGAGTACGGATAGAAACTCTTCGTCACAGTCGACGCATTTCTCATACAGACATGCAGGGCAAGCGGATGGTTGTTCCCTTGCGCGTTGGGACGCGCCTGGACATTGATGGACATCAATGTCCACCTACGTCCAACCTTACTTGAAACGTTGATCGGTTGAGCATGTCCCAGCTCCAAGCGAAGCTACTTTAGTGAATCCAGTTCGTACTAGAATGGCGCATGGTTTGAAACAATTTATTTTCTAAGAGGAACTATGGTTTGGAGGTTCTTCATATAACATATCGGGACATTGATGTGAGACGAGCGATAGCTAGGCGATTACCCACCGATAACTACCGTTGAACGTCATGAACTAATTTTTCATGGGGTCTCCTCAACGCGGTACACCAACTTTTCTCCACTGACCTTTCCGGTCTTTAAATCCTCCAGCCCCTTCAAGACACCTTTCAGACCATCAGCACCAACCTTGGCACGATGCGCCTTCACTTTACCCTCAGCCAACAGTTTCTCAGTCAACTGTATGAATCTTTTGGTATATTCGAAATCCTCCGGGATAGCAGGGATATCATTTCCCTTTCCGAAACTGAAAGGTTCGCCAAAGACTGTGTACATGAGTGTGTCAGTCGAATTCACGTCCTCTCGTGGACATTTCACGGGTAAGATGCTGCCATATCTTGCGCCGGCCTCGGAAGTGAGTGCCTCTGCGCAAATTTTGGCAGAGCCTTCTTCACTGACGGTGTCCCAGGCATACTGAAGTTTGTTTTTGGTGAATTCACGGATCTGGGCACCAACATTGGACTCGTTGTAGTCGAACCACTTGTCGGCACCGAGACTTTTGACGTAGTCAAAGTTGCGTGGAGAGCATGTTGTAATTACTGTATATCCGGATCTATGACGTCTTAGCAGGCGATATTCACAGCGAGGAGCAGACAAACTTACAATTTGGCATATTGTATAGCAAGAGCGCCAGTTGCAGTGGATCCTCCGTAAATCAGAACCGGAACAGCACTCTTGACCGGATCATCCGGCAGATTTAACTTCAACGCCTTCTGATACAATCCTTGCATAACGGTCGTGATACCCAAAGGTAGAGTTGACGCATCTTCAAGGGACAACGAATCCGGAATCTTTAATTGAACGTCTCCCTTTGCAAGAATGTGTTCGGCAAATGCACCGTCTTCGGGTTGGACAAGGTTGCCACCATGAGCCACTCCAGCAATGCGCTCACCCTTTTGCCATTTCTTGGTGACCTTTGATCCTACTTCCTCGACGATACCTGCAAAGTCACAACCGAGAAGGCCACCTTCAGCGGCAAGACCGAAGGTTGCGTGCTTCCAGTCGGTCGGGTTGAGCGCGACAGCTACAGGTTTGACGAGGATATAGTCATCACGTAGCTTGGGCACTGGTCGATCAGTGACCAAAGTGGGGGTTTTGTTTTTGTTGACGACGGCCTTCATTTTGTCTGTTTGAATGGTTTGATGAGCAACTCGAGGTTTGCCGAAGAATTTGCGGAAAGATGCAACGATTATAACAATGACAACCAAATCCCGGGATGACAGCCCGTCACAGTCATCGAACTGAAAAGAATCGGTTTCAACGATTCATCATCATGAATCGATTACTAATTACGTAGGCCCATCAGTGGAGACTTTCTGACCTCATAAAAGCGTCGATAACCATGCTAAGGCAATTAGGGTTTGCTATTTCGCTCACTGCGGGCTAGTCTCCGCTGCATTAGGGTTAGCGCTATTTGTCGATCCACCGGACCCTATATTCCCGCCTTGTATCCTTTCGTTCAATAGCTTCAGGCATTTGGTAGTATCGGTTTTTGTAGGCCGGCGATTCGTTCAAAGGCTACGGACTTGAGTTCCATTTAGAGCATCGATATCGAGGTTACTGGAAGACTATCCAACCACGGCTTCAACAGATCCATATCCCGCGCCAGGTAATGTAATCGGCCAATTGAAGATATTGCATACTTGGCCACTTTCCAGACTCTGTCCTCAACTCAAAATCACCTCATGGCACTGGCTTATTCAAGCTATCTGAAAAGTCACCGATCAGCTCGCCAATCCCATCGCATAGTATCGACCGCGGTCGGACTTAAGTGATCATACCGCCGATAAGAGTTCAAAGCATACAAGTTGAGCAGCGCCATTTTACGACCGAAAATGTCCCGAGCACTTCGCGAGCGATTGGCTTACAAACCACAATCCCTTAAATTCGGCACCAGCGGTCGTCGCGGATTGGTAATTGACTTGACGCAGCTCGAAATTTACATCAACGTTCTCGCCGAGATCCGCTATCTCCAGTCTCTGCCGCCTACTGAGGGGGGGATTCAATCCGGAGATGACTTTTACTATGCATACGACTTACGACCAAGCTCTACCAAATATGTAGAGAACAACCGGGGCGGCCTTTGTCAGGCGGTCGAACAAGCCCTGAAAGATGGCGGCATGCGTCCTCTGAATTTGGGCGCGATCCCCACACCGGCCCTCACGCATTTCGCTCTTCAGCATGGGAAAGGCAGTATTATGGTCACAGGCAGTCATATTCCATTTGACCGTAATGGATACAAGCTCAATACCAGCAAGGGAGAGCTCATGAAAAAGGACGAACAGCCAATTAATGAGTTGGTAGCTTCCGCTCGGGAAGAGCTGATGGCACAGCCGTTCTCCGAGTCTCTTTTCGACGAGCAGGGCATGTTACGCGGCAAGCCTTTGGCTTTGGAACCTGTTTTATCCGAGGCTAGAAGTGCATACATCCAGCGGTTCCTCGATTTCTTCCAGGGCGAGACCCTGCATGGTATGTCTATTGTGGCTTATCAGCACTCGGCTGTCGGTCGTGATCTGTTAGTGGAACTTTTTGAAAGGCTCGGTGCCTCGGTAATTCCCGCCGGAAGGAGCGAGACGTTTGTACCGATTGATACTGAGGCTGTTGACCAAGCTCAGCTCGATGTCGTTCAGAAACTGTATGACGAGGCCGGTCAGTCATTAATCGATGCCGTCGTCTCTACTGATGGCGACAGTGACCGTCCACTAATCCTTGCGCCCAAAGACGGCAAACTCTGCTTCTTCGGCGGTGATCTTCTGGGCATGATAGTGGCTCAGTTTCTCCACGCCGATGCTGCAGTCGTACCTATCAGCGCAAATGACGCAATTGACCATGGAGACCTGTCCGCAATCACAGAACCAAAGACGAAAATCGGCAGTCCTTACGTTATCGCAGGTATGCAGCTAGCCATCGGCAAAGGCCGTAGTCATGTCTGCGGCTGGGAGGCCAACGGCGGCTTTCTCACAGGCTCTGACATGAAGCGCAATGCGAAGGTGCTGTCCGCACTGCCAACTCGCGATGCAATGCTACCTCTGCTTTGTGCCTTGTTCGCAGCGAAGAGCAAGCAAATGACGTTGCCGGAGCTTTTTGCAACCTTGCCTAAACGGTATAGTCGCGCTGCACTGCTGAGGAACTTTCCTCGATCGACAAGTCTCAAAATCATAGAGCGATTTTCCCCTCCAGATGTCATCATCAGGGACGTTTCGCTTGATTCATCAGGCCATATAATCGTTCGGGACTCGGATGATATCCATGTTCACGTCACGGAAGCTCAAATCGATACGATCAGAGGAATACGCAGCGAGCTCGAAACCATCTTTTCTTCTGAACGCGGATTTGGTGCCATTGTTCGAATCAATTACACCGACGGCGTACGCATGTATTTCGATAATGGCGACGTTGCTCATTTCCGGCCGTCAGGGAATGCCGATGAGCTTCGAATATACGCTATTGCAGATAGGCAGGAGCGTGCCGACGAAATCGCTGTACAGGGCGTCGCTGAACCTGATGGCTTGTTGAGATGCCTACAGGGTATCGTCTAGTCGATGATCGAAAAATCCTAGTGTGGAGGTAAGCAGTTGAGACTTGCCAAGAATAATATTTGGACAGAGTACCTGTGTATATATGCTATATGTTTCCTACCTCGGTAACTATGCTCTATTCGCTTGTATCGATCACCGAACAGGGCACGCAAGACACCTAGATACGATTTGGCATGACATGGACATGATACTAAGCTAGATTTCTATATGGATGCTATAGGCAGCATTTACATCTCGAAGCTGCAAGACGGCTCGACTCGTGGCGTTTCCCGCACGGTCAGTGTACCGAAATGAAACTAATAGACGATAAGGAGGCGCAACAAGGTCACCAAGCCCCGCGCCTACAATACCTTAATTCGATTTGTATCTGCAACTCCTATTTATATAATACATTGTATGTAGTGTCTGCTTTATGGCTTGGCTCAAGCTGTTTTTGTGTTGGTATAAAGGGCCGCAACGCCCACCAGAACGCAACTTTCATTCCTCTTGCGCATTTCAGTTCGAGCTTTATGTTTCAATGACTTTCAATACCAGCCCTTTGCATTATTTAATCGCAAATGACTAGTCGCTGTAAGCTACCATCGAACCTCATGAACCGAAAAGGACCAGGCTTGACTTCCAAACAATATGAGTAGAGAATCTCACACCAGCAACCTCGAAATGTCCCGAGAAAAGCTACCGAGTACTCAAGAGCAAGTCCGAATCTTGTATAACGCTAACAAACGAAGACCATTAGTCTTTTTTGCGGCTGCGGAGGGGCACACGGCTGTTGTAAGGATGTTGTTGGATCATGGCGCGTGGCCGCAGACGAAAGAGGATCCGGATCCACCGCTGTATTGGACGAAAAGGTATGAGCATGAGATTGTCGTGCGGTTGTTGGAGCCGCTTTGTAAAGATGAACCGGGGTCGAATGAAGGGGCTCATGTTCAACAGAGTTTTGACTCCTGCACGATGTTTGGTTCAATGATGGCTTACCTTGTATACCGACAGCGAAGGGAATGCTGCTTGCTACACTAGCTGTGTGATGGGAGGTAATAGTAAGTGTCACGCGATACAGCAGCTTAAATAATATACATTTCTGTCGGGGTGATGTTAGATTGATGAAGATTGGACTCGCAAAGAGAGAGGCCTTGATTTGTGCGCAAATAAGAAACCCTACATAGGATCTATCATCTAGAGTTCCGCAAGATTCCAAGACTGATGCTGTAATCCTCGACGAGTCTATCCAACGAGAGAACATGTAGTGCTTATATTTATAGAGAACAAAACATCTTTATTTCCAAGCCAACTCGAAGGCCAACTCGATTATGAATCAAAATATGTCACACGAAGATCAAAGGAATAGATCACGCCATCTCTTTTCGAATAGGTGATCTGAAGGGTATATGCAGGCACGCAATTAGCCCGAATAAGTGAAATCGGGCCGTTGCTGCTGAAGAGGGCCGTTCTTTCCCCAAATTTGTTATGGTATGTACAAGAAGACAATGACGATGTCTTGGAACCGCTAAGGGCATTTCCAAGGAGTCAAACGAGTTTCGTTTCTAGTCTTGTGTCGATGCTGAAAATTATCGGCAAATTAAGCGTCAACGCCAGGCATCTTGTCGCTGGCAAGCAACACCTCGGGCTCCAGAATAGCATTGGGGCAAATGTTCTGGTTGGCATAATTGTGATACCGAGTGAGGATATCGGTCTTGGCAAGATTCTTCTGTGGACCAAATGAGAAGTGTGATACGACCGACGTAGTCTCGACCAGAACAGCTGTCTCTCGTTAGTGGGTAATGATCTTCAGTGAAATTACGTGTAAGCTTACCTCGATTCAAAAGTGTGGGTAGTTCCACGGTAAGCTTGTTTTCATCATCTGGCTGCAGGTTCGATATGTTGTCGATGATATCCTTTCCCTTGATAACCATGAAATTGATACTGATGCGGCTGCCGTTCATATCCCAGGTGCTGACTGCTTCTTCGTCACTTCCGTGTACCATGAAATACCGTCCTAATCTCTTCTCTTCTATGTTTTGCAACAAAGAATAATGTGCCTGCGCAGCAAGCGGCCAGAAATGCAAATTGTTCCCGAACGCATTATACTCTGATTTGGCGACGGGTGTCTTGTACAATAGGCTCAAATTGCGAGTTGGTATCCACCTATGCAAGGGCACGTTTGTCTTGTCATTGACACCAAATAGCGAATAGAAGTGGTCTAGTTCGGGCATCTCCCATTCGGCTCCGGACCATGTAGGCAGTTCGGAAGACCGCCATGCGCCATTCTCTTTGGAAGCGAGGTTGTCGCCATCGGGTCTCACTTCAGGTACGTAAGGGTGTACAGCACCCATGTGGTAATGCACCCAGCCCAAAGCTGGGTTATTGACGACGTTAGCCGACACCAACAGAGCCCGTGGGTTGTTAATTAGTGTCATGACTACCCGCGGAATCGCGCTTTGGTCGATAAAGACCACATCGTCGTCCATTTTGACGTATATCGTATCGGGTTCTTTGAAGGCGTTTCTGTAAATGTTCATATATCCCTCACCCTGATTATCGGCGCTCGTGATCGGTAGGTATGTATACTCATTCTGCGTCGCTGCAATATGTTCTCCGTAGGCCAGATCATCAGCGTCATCGGTGTTGGCAGCCCAGATGACTTCATCCAACCAGCCACCATAGGAGACTAAATTCTTCCGTAGATAGCACTCGAGCAACGACGAGCGATCGCGACGACCATAAAATATAACTCCAACAATACGAAGTCCATCGGGCTTTATCAGCGGCGTCGCAGAGTGGTCGACATGGCTCGTACCCTCGTCGGAATGATGAATTGTCACCGACGACAATTCAGGTGTAGGAGAGGGCGTATGGACAACCGGAGGCGCAGCTGCGGGAGCCTTCCCGTTCGTATAATCAATAGAAGACGATGAAGAAGAAGTCGAAACTACCGTGGGCGGTTGTAACATTACCCATGACAAAGTGACCAAAAACAGCCCAGTAACTGCCAGAAATACCATATATGCCATGCGAGAGAGATGTGCGAATCTTCGCGGGAGATCGCCCCAGCGTCTCAGCGATTTGAAATCAGACAGATCCATCGCGACGTTGAGCGGGCAGTTATGGTGCTAGGATTGGTGGGATGCAACACCTTGACGTGCGTTCGTCTGCGCAATTATTCCATGTTCTAATATAAAACAGATTTGCTTGCTGAATTTTCAATAGGGATACCGCAGAAGTCGCAGCACTGATCAAGGCCTGTCGTGAGGGACGAGGCGTGCTGTGGTAAGGACAGAGAAGAATGGTGACTCTGTAAAAGGAAAGTTGGATGAGTTCAGGATAGAATCATCGACAAGGAATCTGGCTGAGGAGAAGGCTTAGCTGCTTATGGTCTAGTGTAGAGCAAGCAGCCAATCATATATGGCGTGATGACTTTTTTTCAGAACGTTTTAGGCTTAGCGCTATCGGCAGCCGCATGCCAACTTCTGCTGCCGGTCTAGCCCAATCCGGCCTCAATCTGGCTCTTTATTCTCCGAGCTAGAAAAGTCATCTATTACTCCGAGATTATTTTCGTAGAGTCCTTTACCTCGAGCCAAAAATGAGACATGCATGCTTCTCAGAAGTACAAAGTCCCAAAGGAATACGACTCACTCAAGCTACCGAGAAATCTGTAACAAGCTCGTGAAATCGCTCAGCCTCAGCGGATCGCTTGCGAAAGCCAAGCCCCACGCACGAGCCAATCGCAATACAAAGGATAGAGCCCGATTTGCCTCTTCTGCACTAGCGCTAATTAAGTCGGCAATACCGTAACTTAACCAAAACTCCTTTTCAGATCGATGCCCCTGATTCATCCCTCGTGGTCGCTATGAGGCGGCGCGTGGCTACCAGAAAGGATTTCCTGCAAGGGTACCAGTTGTCTCGAACTGCCTCCAGTCTAAGGAGTATGCCTCGTGCTAGATGTCCGGAGAAAGGTGGGTTGGAAAGTTCAACAGAGCCTCGATAAGCGATTGGCGGGAAGTGGGTATGGTAATTTACTGTACAATACGAAGATGTATTTCGCTGTACTAACTCTACCCTCGGGGTTAGGTCTACATTAGGGTTTCTTTCACCTCGGACTTCAGCATGGAAGTATTCTCAGATAATCCCATCTAGTATGGAATCGATCAGATCAGACATAAGACACATGCTTTGACGTGTAGCTGCCTGATTAAAAATTACTACACTGGCTTCTCAAGATCATTGACCGGCGTATGCTCAACCGTCGCCTCAATCTCGTCGGTCATCAAATGATTCACACCCTTCAGGCCCAACACCGACGCAATACCTAACACTACGAAAGGTATTATACTCGCCCACGCCAAATGATATGCATGCGCATAAGCATTTTTGCTTGCACGCTCTGCAGCGGCGGCAATAGTAGAGTTCACACCCGGGACAGATGTTAATGCTGTACCCGCAGACATGGCAGTTAAAAGAGCAGAAATATCTGACTCGGCTAATCCGGCATCAGCAGCCGCAGTACTGACTTTGGATGAATATGTGCTGCCCAGTACGCCGTTGATGATGGCGTCGAGTACGGCGGAGCCGAATGCGCCGCCAATTGCGCGGGCGGAAAACGCGAGGCCGGTGGCTGTTGAGAGATGGCGGTGGGGGGCCGTGAACTGAACGAGAGCAACGAGTAGAGTCAAGGGGCCGGAGAGACCAATGCCGATTAGCACGTTGAAGCCAATTTGAGCTTTATTCATGGATGGTGTGATCACGGTGTAGGTGATTGTTCTGAGTTGTTAATCAGGGATGTGGTGATGATCAAGCAAGAGGAGAACTTACGCGACTAGGAAAAAGCCAAAGGTAACGACTAACGGCCATTTGAGATCTTTGGTTCTTGTCGAGTACCACCTAGACGGACAATATCAGTCGTTATACCTTGCGGCCGTTGGTGGAAGACACTTACGTGATGACCATGGAACAAAGCGCTGCGGAAGCATTATAAGCCAGGCCTCGGACAGAAATGATCATGGCACTCGTCTCGAAGCCAAGGTACAAAGTAACCTGTGGGATGACACTTGTAACGGCACTGTAAAAGATCCAGCCCTCAACCGCAAAGGCAAAAACGGAGAGAGCGAAGTTTGGAGAGCCTCGGAAGAAGACGTGGGCCACGAGACCGTCGGCTCTTCCTTTCCACTCTATACTCTGCGTTAGAAGCTCTTTTTGACCAGGGGTATTACAATCAAACCTACCGTATAGACAGAAGAGAACAAATAGAAACAGACCAACACCAAGGGGCGCAGCAACGTGCGCATCAGACCAAGCGTACAATCCTGCAGCCCAGTTCAAGGACAGCAACAAGCATGTCACACTTGCAATGAACATGAGCGAGCCAATGGGGTCACAGGCCCAGAGATGTTCCTTGAACGACATTCGGGGGTAGTCGGATCGGCGAGTAGGGTGATAGAATAACAAAAGTCCGGCAGTCGTAGCAATGTGTAAGCCAGCCTGAATCCAGAAGATATCTCGCCATCCGCTAGAATTTGACTCTGTGACTGCGCCAGCTATCAGACCTCCCGCTCTGTTTTCAAAGTCAGTGATCATATCCTTTACACCTTACAAGAAACGGATTGAGTAGGGAGCGTACATTCCACCAATAGCACCACCCATATAAGCAAACCCATTCGCCAAAGCTCGATGTTTCAATGGCAAAATCTCAGCAGGAATCGCTTGCACAATAGCAATTGTTGCTAGCGTTGTGCCGATGAGTATACCGCCGCCAATCAACATACTAATTGAAGTAGCTTTGGCAGAGATAATGGCACCCACGAACGCAATCAAAGGAGGAATGGAGGCAATGTACTTTCGATCGAGGACATCGCTCAGTCGTCCGACGATAGGTGACAATACAGATTGCATCAAGAGTGGGCCCTCTATAATCACATCCTTAGCGTTATTCGCACTCATTTGATGATGGAGAAAGACATACGTATAATCCATCCAGCAAGCGCACTGGCGTCAGGACTATCCTTTCCCAAATCACGAACAATAAACGCGATGACCGAGCCAGCGGCAGTCACGACGAAGACCTGCGCAACGATGGCGAAACAGGAGACTAACACGACCATCCACGATCGCCAACTTAGGCTGACTTTCTCGTTATGTTCCTGCACATACTCGGTTGGTCTTGCTTCCTCTGTCAACTCGCTGTCCTCTTTGATGTTATTTGTAGGTGGAGAAAGCCTTTCTATTTGTTCCACGTTCTCATGATTGCCCTGATTAGGCTGGGATGCTCTCATATCTTTGGTCATTATGCGTATGGATCATCGATAACCCTGTCTTCATAATAAAAGATGCAAACAGGAGATATCCATGGGTCTAATCTTATATATGTATCTCTTCCTTGCCTGGTCTCCCCATGGGGTATTCGGTAGTTTCGATCTGCACAGTGTGCCGAAATGTATGCGGGGGCGTCACGAATCATGAAGTCGGGGATATTCCGTGGGATTTCTTCAGCCCCACACGCCATTTGAGAGGTTGAAGTGACTCAATCTCTGTTGGATTGTTGCTTGAGGGAGAGCTGATGAATTGTTCGTCCTATCTGTCTTCTCTTTTTACTGAAAGGGCGAGAATCTATCGCGAGAGGCACAATTTCCTTACAAGACGTTCAAAAACCACTGAGATAGCTCATATGCACTAGCATAGCGATTCTTCGGGGAGGAATGCATCACTAGTGTACTACGTGGTCACTAAAGGAATCGAGTTGTTCTTAGTGTGACGAGGTTGGGTCAATTGGGCAGGAGACCGAAATGATCCGAGTTCAAGTCTACAGCGCTAAATTGGTCGGGCTCCAATTCTGACTCCATTGAGATGAATGATTAGGGCAAACCAGGATGAAAGGGGAGGGTTTGTTCGTAGTGTGCGCGGCTTTACTATTTCATGATTGAGATAAGCCTAGCTCATATAATGATCATTCAGTTCAAGAGTGTAATGTAAGTAATTTTCGACATTCGCTCCCTATGTGATCCAAAGGCTTGATTCAGGATGGTTTTTATGGAGCCATGTCTATCATTACTAGGCATAGGAGAAGAACTAGTGCCCCTAGCGGTCATAATTTTGAGGCAGGTGTACGCGTCGTCTTCTGTAGCTGCACGGCGTTACTGTTAGTATAAATAGTCTTAAAAAGTGCCCGTAAATGATCGATACCTGTCTAAATCTTACATTTAAGACTTCACGACCAGTTCTATCTTCAGTTAAACAGGAATTTAGTGAAGATGTAAACCACGGCACTAAATGTTCCGGCAGTTGTACGACTCAACTATAACTGAATGCTATGTCTTGTCTCGGATGCTTGAAGAGCCCTGAGATAGCCTTAGAAACCATAGTCACGACAAGATATGCTTCATTAGTCGTTCTGATGTTATTTCATCCTTGTCAGCACCTTATGGCTGTGGGTGTACGTTAGATCTTTCGATCAGATCAAATATCCGTCATTCAGCATATCCAGAATAGAAGAATAACATGTCGGATGTTCCGACTACCATTCAGTCGAATACCAGAAGTGTCCGGTGATAGGTAAGTAGATTATCAGCACAGTTATGCATCATGATTATCAATGTCTGATATCATACACAGAAAGCTACTTCCTGCCAGAACCGACACAATCAAATTCCGACGCGAGATAATCTTCATACCAACGAGCGAGACCTACACAGAAGACGACCCGCATCTTCTCGAGCCTTTACTCCGCACAATATCTCATAAATCTCTATCTCTGGGACAAGCGACTCATTTCTATCCGATCATCATTTTCTACAATGGAGACTCCGCCATCGGTTCAAAGTGATAAGCAAACGAGACTGGGATTCAGAACCATTTATTGGAATCGTTGCTAGAATTTCATTCAACGCCCGACACAGATTGGAGAACGCTGAAGGCTGAGATCGACATACCAGTGCTTATACAATGGGAGGACAAAGTGCGTATGGAAGTGATTTTAGATGGTGATGTGCCGTTGCATGACGTCCGTGGTGTGTTGATATCGTACAACGAGATGAGGATCTGTTCAATGGCTTTGGAAAATACAAAGAACAACAGTCCCAGCTTGATCCACGTTTATAAAAACGAAGATTGGATCATGCAACAGGAAATCATGGCGGGATGTGGTCTAGATCAGTCTATTATGGCTGGCCTTGAGGTGTTGTAGTCATGGGTATGCGATTTATGTACCTTTAATAAAAATACTGCGGTGTTATGCTCACTGATATCGCAAGTCTGGTTCTAAACACTTCTACTTTTTTTCTAGCGAAGGCCGTTCTAGCCAACTCATCAGCATCCATGTTCTGTCCCTTGCATATGTAGGATATCCAAAGCAAACAATGCGTACAGTGTGCTCATCATTGGATTTCCAACGACCGCCAGATAAATGTCCCAGATTACAGTCATTACAACGACGACGAGCCCATTAAGAAGAAAAGCTTTACTTGCACGTCCTTGACCTGCAATTGGTCTCAGTGGACTCTTTTTTCTTAAGTTTCGTCATTCTTGAAGCAGGCTTATAGCTCACAGCTTAGAGAGTCGGCTGCGCATCGGTTGTCAGTCGATAGATCGGGGGTTTGTTGATGCCACGGATTCAACGCCGGCGTCTTCGCTCAGGGATTGGTGAAATGACATCTGTCACTTATTAGAGAGAATAAAGAAGTGGCTCGGATTTGCTACAATTGATTCTACATAAGCCAACCATGGGTCCAATCAAAATCTCTAATCAAAGGACAGTTCCAGCTGGCCGTCCCGATCGCTCGATCAGAATGTAAGCACTACTCGCTCACTATACAGAGCATATACTCTCAAATGCTTCGATGCAGAAGTACTCAAAAGCGAGATAATGCGAGCAATCACAACTAGAAAATGAGGGGATGGCAGTACAGAGTGTTACTAAGTTTCGAATGAAAATTCTTTACGGGCATGATACAATTCCGTCAGGAAAGCCACTCCCCAGACGGCGCATCGAGTTGCCCGGTAAACAGGTATGGTCTTATTGGGGTAATCCACTTATAATTCTGATTGCTATTGGCAGTGTTGGGGCAGTGGTTATTTCATTCTTCTCGTGGGCTCTCTTTGTGATGCCAAATGAGGCTTAGTATGCAGTGTGGGGTGGAAACCGGGGTATCGGGGAGTCTAGGATGACTCCGTCACAGAGTCAAGCTGTTCGATGGTCACGTTCAAACTACAGCTGTCCATGGCTATCACGAAACCAGAACATAATTCTGCTAGCATGCGTGGACCTTTTGCAAGGTTATTCGTTATAGGTATGGATTAAGTGTAGTTACAATTGTAGCTTGACTATATAAGATTCAGAGTCTCATGACTATTCGTAATTCATATTCAACAATCTCTCTTTAAATTTCACTCAGGTTGACGTCTATCACAAACTTGGCAAAGCAACATAATGGCCTCGGCAGATGTCATGACGACCACTGAAATACGACCGCAGGACAGGGTCGAAGCCGGTTCTGTCAATATACCTATTGGAAAGTTTCCTGAAGCACGAACCGAAGAAGCTCCAGCTGTAGACTCTATCAGCGATAAACTCGTCCAGGACTTCAATCAGGCTTTGTCTGAGCATAACCACAAGGCCATCTCACTTTTTTTCCTGGAAAATGGCTACTGGCGTGACCACCTTGCACTCTCTTGGGACCTTCGAACTCTCAAAGGCCGCGAGAAGATTGCTGGGTATCTCGAAGTGAGCCATCCGCTTTTATCAATCGAGATCGATAGGTCATCGGCGTTCCGAAGGCCACAGATAGCACCCCTAGACGGAATAGGAGAGCCGCAAGGCATCCAGTTTTTTGTGAATTTCATCGCACATACGGGCTCTGGGCGAGGACTCTTCAGGCTGGTAAAAGGCAGCAATGACCGCTGGCAAATTCTCAGTCTATTCACAGGATTGGACAGCATACACAGTATCAAAGAGCCCCTCGGTTCAAACCGCTCAAATGGAAGAGGTCACGGCACTACAGCGGATGCGAAGTACTGGCAGGACTACAGGGAGGAACAATTGAATTTCGTCGGTAGTGATCCCACCGTGCTCATTGTTGGTATGTAAATATTGCTTCCAATGCTTGCAAGCTCCTTAAAAACTAATTCAATTGCACAGGTGCTGGCCAAGGAGGACTTAGCCTAGCTGCCAGACTCAAGATGCTTGATATCGAGGCTCTCGTCGTGGACAGAGAAAGTGAAATCGGCGACAACTGGCGCCAAAGATATCCCCAACTAGTTCTTCACGACCCAGTATGGTTCAATCACATGCCATACTTCAATTTCCCGGCACACTGGCCAGTATTTACTCCCAAAGACAAAATGGCCGAATTTCTAGAGTTGTACGCCAAAATTCTAGAGCTCAATGTCTGGACAAAATCTTCTATCGCAGAGTCGGTCTGGGACGAACAACGACAACGCTGGAATGTCACTGTGAACACCTACCAAGGACCGAGTGGCAAGTTTCAAAGTAGGACTTTCCACCCACGCCACATTGTACAAGCCACAGGCCAGTCGGGAAAAATGAACTTCCCGGCCATCAACGGTCTGGATACTTTCCAAGGTGACCGCCTCTGTCACAGCTCCCAATTTCCAGGTGCAAACCCTCATGTCGGAAAAGAGCAAAAGAAGGCTATTGTGGTCGGTTCTTGCAATTCGGCACACGACATTGCGCAAGACTTTTGCCTCAAGGGCTACGATGTAACGATGATCCAACGGAGCTCAACCTGTGTGATCTCTTCTGATGCTGTGGTCAAAATTGGTCTCGGTGGTCTTTATTCGGAGAGTGGCCCACCAGTGGAAGACGCAGATCTGTGGTTATGGAGTTTACCGTCTGAACTCCTCAAGGCCCAGCAATTAAAAGTCACTGCACTCCAAAACCAACATGATGCTGAGACACTAGACGGACTAGAAAAGGCCGGTTTCAAAGTTGACAAGGGACCCAATGATGCAGGTCTACTCATGAAATACTTCCAGCGAGGCGGGGGTTACTACATTGATGTCGGTGCCAGTCAGCTCATCGTTGACGGAAAGATCAAGGTCAAACAAGGACTAGAACCGGCCGAAATTCTCTCTAATGGACTGCGATTAAGTGACGACTCGGTCCTGGCCGCAGACGAAATCATTTTCGCTACAGGATATCAGAATATGCGAAGCCAGACGCGGATGATGTTTGGCGACGACGTAGCGAATCGGACACGGGACGTTTGGGGTTATGACGAGGAGGGCGAGATGCGTTCAATCTGGAGGGATAGCGGACACCCAGGGCTGTGGTACATGGGAGGCAATTTGGCCTTGAATCGATACTATTCGCGTGTATTGAGCCTTCAGATCAAGGCGAGGGAGATGGGATTGTCAAAGTAGCCACTATACTATGAGATTTGTTCACAGCCCTGATTGAAGATATCTTGATTTAATGCTAAACTTTCACTGCAGTAAATTCTGGATGTGAAAAAAACCCAGGCCGTTCCATCCCTTGATCCGGCGTAGATAAATTTCACCTCATGTAGGATGCAGAAGACGCGGAAAGGGCGGAAATAGCTGTGTTCGGACCTTTTTAAGCCTAGACCGCCCCCGCAATCGCTCAAGATGGAGCACAATTATTCGCGGGGGTGCACGAAGGATTCTACTAGATCGCTTGGTGGTAGTCTACAGAAGCGGGCAGTGATTAATGCAAGCTTGTCTTTCACACCGATTGTTAGCTAGGGTTTGTTGAGCAAGGCAAACGCGCTTCATTGATACTCGCAAGAGCTGATCCCCATGGATCCTAGGGAAGAGGCGAGACAAAGGAATTTTATTGCAAGACAGGTCAGTCGCTGCACTTGCACTGTCATACGATCCTTTAATGAACGACTCTTAGGCTTGCGAAACTTGTCGGGCTCGCAAGACTCGATGCGACGAAGACTTCCCATGTGGCCTGTGTAAAAGCCTCAATATTGAATGCACATATGGCGTTAGAAAGCCCACTAAGTTTGTGATCTCTTCCGGTGCTTTTGACGCAGCAGCTAATAAGTTGTGGCTTGCACAGAAATGAAGTCTCGCTGAGTAGAGTCTTTGGCATTCTCAAGCGCATGGAAAGAAAATTAGACGCACTTCCGACTACCATAACGGCGCAACCTTTGAATCATCGGCCTACTGAGACTACAAATCACAATGTCAGTTCACCAGTTGGTATTGCAGGAGAGGACAGCTCCACCAATGCAGTCTACGCCACTAACTCACCTGTCGACACAATCCCTGTTGACAAAACTGGGCCGATGACTGAACCCATTTTCTCGGTGCCAAAAACGCAAGTATCATTTAGCGCTCACAGAACTGTCGATGCTATTGCCGATGCGCCTTGTTTCTCCGCAAATTTTGCTTTTAAGAATAACTGCCATACATCGGCATCGCCAGCGGCCCTCGAATTGGGTCAACAATCCATATATTCGGACGCAGGTGCAACTAGGCCGCTGGTCCTAGAGACACTTCCATTCATGACAATCAAAGAACTCTCGAACGCATACTTTGCCACCTGGAATCGTGTGTATCCGATTGTGGATAGAGATTACTACTTCGCCTACACTCTCAATTTAGTGGCACAAGACGGATTTGATCATAACATGGAGTCCTGCGTTGTCTTGATGGTCATGGCCCTCGGCTGTTTGGGAAAGAAAGCATTCGTTGATGGGGGATTTCTAGATGAAGGGGCGGCTTCTTTGACACCAGATCCATATATCAGTCGATTTTTGGAAGAGCCTATCCCTGGGGAGAGCTTAATTACCGAAAGCTCAAAGAGAGTCGGGAATTGCCTTTGTGATACGAGCATTCAGAGCTGTCAGTATTATCTTCTTCGCGCAACTTTCTACGAACAGACTGCCAAGCCTATGGATGAATGGATGATGGTCACGCGAGCCTGTACCGTCTCTGTGGCACTTTCCAAGTACGCTCATTTCGAACCGGACGAATGGAAATCCGATATGTATTCCAGACTCTTCTGGATATGCCTCCTTCGGGAAGCAGTCGTCGTTGACGAAATGGAGCTCGTGTCGAGTGGCTTGCAGGATCTCGCAGAGCAAACTCCCCTCCCCCGTTTTGTGAAATATCCTATTCATCGTCCGCGGGCAAAGGATGATGATGACTCGCATTATCACTATCATTTCCTTGCACAGCTTGCCCTACGAATCATTATATCTCGCATTCGTAACGAGCTGTATGATATAGAGCCTTCCTCCTTTGTTGCAGAGGAGCTCTTCTCTCAATTATACCAGTGGCGTGACAATCTCCCGACGAGGTTAAAGTTCTCTGAGAACAGCATGGCCCAGCCAAATGGACCAGCCGAATTGGTCACTACCATGCTTTTACGCACTCGTTATACGTTGGCTATCTATCATATCAGCCGACCTTTCCTCATCAAAGCTATCCGCTTCCCTGCCGAGATGACTGATCACGAGATTAGGATATGCTCAGAGGCTATGAAATATGCATTGGAATGGCCTATGGCGGAAGAGAAATGCCGTCAGCTCAAGACGCTAATGCCAGTCAAGTACTTTGCATGCGCCCAGTAAGTTATGAAATAGCCAGGGAGCTGTTGATTGACTATTAGCGTTGAAATTGACAATGTGCTACAGAATTTTCGGACAACTTTTGATTATCCATGCACTGGAAATGGTGCAGGGAGGTCGCTTTACTACCATTTTACCTGCTGGATACGCGCAGAAGAGCATGGACCTCATTGAATTCATGTCAGAAGTTGCTCCGCACAGCCCGAGCATTGCGCAGGACGTTGCTTTGTTGTCTTCTGTCTGTTCGCGTTCGTGGGCCAAAAATAGCTCACTCAATTTACATGACGAGTAGCAATGAATTGAATGATACTGACTGATCAAGCTTCATACTTCAAAACCATATTTTATTTATTTATCAAAGCTTAGCTGTGACTCCTTGCGAATGTCCAGTCCCCGTTGATCCTGTGAGTCCACCGTCAACAACAAGATTTTGGGCTGTGATGTAGCGTGATGTATCACTAGCTAGAAACCCAACTGCATTCGCAACATCGAACGCGTCACCCATTCTACCGGCGGGAACGTTATGCTCTGTAATCTTCCTATATACTTCTCGCTTCTCTTCCGATTCACTCTTGCCCCACGACTCCAAAAGTGGCGTATACATCAGCCCAGGCGACACCGAATTCACCCTGACTCCTTTCGGTGCGAACATTATTCCCGTCACTTGAGAAAAATGAATAACCCCTGCCTTTGCGGACGCATAAGCAATCTGCGGTTTACCGAGGTATCTCATGCCAGCAATAGAAGCGATGTTGATTACCGAACCAGAATTTTGCCTTTCCATGATGGGAAGGACTACGTGGCAGCTCAAGTAGACGCTCTTTAAATTCAATTGAATTTGAGCGTCCCACGTTTCTGGGGACATAGTAGCGGGATTGCCAGCCTTCGTGTTGCCAACATTGTTCACAAGTATATCTATCCTGCCGTACTTTCCCATCACAAATTCGACCAGACTTTTAATGTCTTCGAGATCGTTGACATCAGCTCTGAGGGCGTGGCATATGCCCCCATCAGCCTGGATTCTAGCAGCTGTTCGTTGTGCTGCTTCGAGGTTGATGTCACACCCAACCACTTTCGCACCTGAGGCACTGAGCACCTTGGCTATAGCTGCTCCATTGCCCCAGAAAGATGAATCGGGATCACCAGATTGCCCGGCTCCAAGAACCAAGGCTATTTTATCTTGGAGATCGGTAAATTTCGCTTTCGTTGAGCTAAGTAATTGACTTGGTCAGCGGGATTTATCATTTCTCTCTTGTCTTTAAGGATACGAAATTATATGTGCCTTACCTGTTGTTGGACATTTTTGTAGCGTTATAGTTGAGAACATTCATTACTGTGTGCTAATTGGGACAAGTCTTGTTTTATTGCGTATGTGATCACAGCCCGTTGTTGATTCGATAGTCTTTTCCCCAGTCTCAATTTGCTCCATCCCCAGAATTCTACGTACTTCAGCGGGTCTGTGTCGGCCAACCGCCGGCCGATGCTCGTTTTCCTTGAAATAAAGCCCTCTTTTCTTGCGCGTAACGTGGAAGATGGATCACAGTTTCACTAACCTAGGATTTGAGTTTGGCGATGCTCCGTTACGGAATTGAGCAAGTCTCCCCGAACCATCTGTACCCCAGACGGAGTTCCGTTCCTAGTAAGTACTTGTCTGCATTGACTTGATACAGAGCTCTGTTATATAAGATTTTGACTTTGTTTAAAGGTGACTTGGTTCGAAGGCTACACTGGCATTTTCTTTCTTCTGACTCTTCCAAAGTTGCATTTAAGACTCGCTTTTCAACATTTACACATGGCGAACCGCGCGGATATATCGTCGCTTCTCCAAAGCATCGAATCGAGATTTCATGATGCAGGCTTCGGCGATGAAAAGTGGTACATTTTAGCTGTAACAACTTTGACTGCCAGCAATGATCCCGAGCTCGCGGACCAGTTGTACTCTTATCTGATCGAAAAGCCACAATATGCGACTCCCCAAGCTCGGCAGTCCCTGATCCGTCGCATGCGAGAAGCCCTGGTCAAAAGCGTCTCGATAATAGGTGTTTGCAAGCCCATAGAATCAATCGTCGCCATTAGCAGGTTGGAGCGCGACGAGGATAAAGATTACTCTTGTTCACGAGAAAATTGGAAGTGTGATGCAGATAACCACAAACGTGGCGTGGATTGGATGCGCACGCTCTACACTCGCAATACAAATGACACCGTGGGCCTCTTTGATGCACATAAAGACTTTGCCTGGGTGTCACTCGAGATCACCTACGGACTCTATCTATCTGATCGGCAAGTACTCGATGACTTGGATACGCAACTCGTTGTGTTGCCAGGAATCATGATGCAGAATTTAAAAAGTGAGAGCCATTGGCATATAAGAGGAACGAGAAGACTTGGGGTATCTCAGAAGGATGTGGAGATGATTTGGAGCTGCGTGCAGTCGGTAGCAGACTTTTTCGGTATGAGCCTATCAAAGGTTCCCACGGTCAAGGATGTTGAGTACGATGTATAAACATAGAAGTATCATAATCAAGCCCATTTCACGATTCCTGATACACATTCATGCCAACTATCTTAGAATTGAACTCGAGTGCGTATGAAATGAAATATGGAGACTATCCAATAGGGCTACATTAGATGACTCCGGGCCCATACCATTAAAAGAGCCAAGGGGCGGTTTAGATCCTTTCAGTTCACGGCTGACGCACACTGATTGGTATCTGTAAATGAAAAAGATAAGAGCTCTCAGCTCTTTTCTAAGTCATTTTGCCAACTTTAGTTTACGTGCACCATAGCTCGATACTTCAATCGAATCAAATGCTGTCGCCGCCTCGAGCTTCTCCTTTTGCCCGATCGAATCAAATGGGCATTCTCTATCGAGCAAGAGCACTGTCTTGTCGTATACCCCGCAATAGTACTCTGTATATTTCACTTTCGACCTGAAACTTCCGGGGGAGCTCTCCGTTGAATCGTTGATTTACTACTGTCGCCACCCAAGACGGAGGTCTTCTAGCCTCCCCGATGGGGCCTCTCCCCCGCGTATATGGGACTAACTTGACTCGTTTCCCCGGAATTTGGTGTACCTCTGAGAACATGGATAAATCTGACAGTTGCCAAAGATACATTTATGGGCATGTACTTGACATTGATATAAAGGCCGTAAGCGCAATTTCTGGCCATCTTTCCTCATGGGATATTCAACTCACCTTCTATTTATCTCCCTGCTTGAGAGTATATTATAATGACTTCTACGAATGGGGAAGACAAAGTCGAAGCCGTCCACGATGAGGTCAGCTCTACTACAGTCACAGTTGACCCTGTGGCAGAGCGAAAGCTACTATGGAAAATCGATCTTTACCTGATGCCTTCCTTCTTTGTGCTTTATCTTTTCTCCTACATAGTGAGTTTTTTTCTAGTGCCCAAAAAGTCACGGCCTACGTTCTAATGGCATGATTAAGGATCGATCGAACATTGGACTTGCGAAAGTCGCCGGTATGGACACGGATTTGAACCTTTCATCCAATGGATACTACATTGCAGTCATTCTGTGGGTCATTGGATACACCATTGCGGCGGTGCCATCAAAGTATGTGGACTCATCGGATGCTCGAACCACAATACTGATGATGTTGTTCGTAGCATGATACTCGCCAGAACTCGGCCTTCTATCTTCATTCCGATCATCATGTTCGGATGGGGTGCAGTGGCCACATTACAAGGGGCGGCTCGCAAACCAAGCCACCTATACGTACTGCGATTCTTCCTCGGAATATTTGAGGCCGGATTCAGTGTGAGTGCAGCTACCAATATTTCTGAGCCAGTTTCTGATCGATTCTGAAGCCCGCGGTGATCTTTCTTTTCTCTACGTGGTATAAAAAGAGCGAGCAGTACGTTTTCTTTACAGATTTTTTTTGGACAAGTCATCTCACAAACCGCAGGTCTAAAAGATTTCTCATTTTCTTAACAGCAGGCATCATCTCCGGGGCCTTCGGAAGTATTGTGTCCGGTGCCATCACTTCAACCTTGGATGGCGCACACGGTATTCCAGGATGGAAATGGCTTTTCATTGTCGAGGGCGTTGCCACAGCAGGGATCAGTCTGGTTGTGCACTGGACTCTTCTCGACTACCCGCACAAGAGCCGAGGTCTAACGTCAGAAGAGATTGAACTGGCCCAGTTGCGTGTGGCTCGCGACGGCATAGTCGATACTTCTAGCGATGAGTCTCAGAAATTGCCGGTTGTCCAGGCATTCTTGAAAGCAGTCTTGAACTGGAGAACCTGGCTACTGATCCCGGCGTACATGTCCATCATCGGCGCTCTAGCAATCTCATACTTTTATCCCACCTTGATCAACGGACTGGGCTATGGTTCCACGGCAGCCCAATACATGACCGCTCCGTTGTACTTCGTTGCTCTTCCCGTCGCCATTCCAGTATGCATATTCGCCGATCGTAAACCGCACTTGAGGGCCAAACTACTCGTGGCAAACTTGTTAATCGGCATGGTCTTCTTTGCCCTGATAACGGGAATCCAGAATTATACTGCCCGATACGTTTTTCTTTGCTTCGTCAACATCACCATTTGGACGGGGAATGCTCTCGGTCTATCCTTCGCCACCACGGCCCTTCGCAGTGTTGACCGTGATGTTCGTGCAATCATGCTCGCCATGATGAATGGACTCGCTGCATTGGCACAGCTCTACGGAAGCGCCCTGTTTCCAGCTCATGATGCACCTCAGTATCTCATTGGATTTTCGGTATTTGCGGCAACCTTTGCAGTCGGTGCTATTTTGTACGGGTTGGCAGACATTCTTTTCAAGAGGTATCCGTAGAAAGAAGTAGTCAAGAAAAACCACTCTTCGTATACGAGGGCGTTATAATTCTGGATAGCATGGTCATATCAAAAGCAAGCTACTCCACCCAACACACTTCAAGCTTTTCGAGTAGAGCAAAACGTACTTAAGGAATCCGTCAGTTCGAGTAGAAGAACGTAGTCCAGGCTGTGCCTCCCTTTAATCGGTCTTTCCACGCACCGGTGAAGTCTTAATTCCGTGATTTTCCGTGTCGTTTCGATGCGGATCACTGTATAAGTATGGTCAGGATCCCCCCACGCTTGGATTTCATGTTTTAATTTTTAAAAAAATCTCAGCTATCTATCCTCACTTTTGTCTTTACCGGCGACCACTCCCTCACAACCATCATGACTCAAATACGATTCGACAAAGACCTTCTCGGTAATCTTGCTTCTAAAACTGCTATTATCACCGGAGCCGCAGGTGGCATTGGTGCTGCAACAGCTCGAGTCTTCAACGAAAATGGCGCCAACGTCGTACTAGCAGATCTTCCGGCCTTTGAAGACACGGCGCACAAAGTCATTGCCTCTTTTCCCAACCCCTCACAAGCTATATTTGTACCCGCCAATATAGTTCGTTGGGAGCAAATGACGGAATTGTTCAAACGCACGATTCAAACCTTTGGAGCGGTGCACGTTGTTGTGGCTAATGCTGGCATCATGGAGTCTCGCGAGATATTGAATATGGACGACGTGAATGAGCAGGGAGACCTGAGAGAATCCAATGATGCATTGAGAGTGATTGACGTCAATCTAAAAGGGACGCTGAACAGTACGTTGGACATAAGTCGGACTTTCTCGAATTGTTTTTGTACTGACTAGTGCTTGCCACTACACAGCTTTGAGATTAGCTATGCATTACATGCGCAAAGATCCAGGGGCTTCCCTCGATGATGATAATGAAGGCGATGGTGCTCTCCGATCCATCATTCTGGTCAGCTCTACATCCGGTTATTTCGGCGGTACAGGTGTTTCTGCATATATTGCGTCGAAGCACGGCGTCACCGGACTTTTACGTGCATCGCAAAAAGCCGCCCAGAAATACGGTATATCCATCAGAGCCATTGCCCCGTTCTTCACGCCAACTCGCATTACTTCAAATTTTGCTGGTGAATGGAAGAATGCTGGCCTGGATGCGAACACACCTGAAATGGTTGGCGAGGTTATTGCGCAGTGTGCTCTGGAGCAAGGCAAGAGCGGTAGCTGTTTACTGGTGAGATATTTTCTTTTTCCTTTCCTAGCCAAATCTCTTGGTGTAAAAGTAGCTAACCAATTGCTCACGGCAGGTCGCGGGACGATTCCTCCGAGAGTTGGAGTTTACGCGAACGAATATGATGGCAGACTGGCTCGGACAGGATATAGTCGACTTTATGAAGCAGGCTTTTCAATTTATGACGGACATAGGAGGATATCAGCTCCCTGGATCAAACTGATTAGTCACTAGCAGCATAAATTTCTGAGTATCCGATATCTGTCATAATTCTGCTCTCCTCATCTAGAATCCCTACCCATGTATAATCACGTCTTCATTGTTCCACATCATATAGCAGTTTCACCGCCGCTTTCGCTCTCATATCTTCCAAGTTCTCATGCTGAAAAAGGCAGGACTGCGGGCGAGAAAGCCCAAGTATTTTCAATTCTCAAGTCCCAACAACATCGATTATGATCCCACTCAATCCATGCAACTAAGTAGTATTTCGATTTAGCAACAACTACATACTCATCACACAAGGCTTACGAGAATTGCTGTCATGAGAAAGTAGCTCCGGTAGAGGACTTTCAACACGTCTCTCTTTCAAATTGCCCGGTCGTTGTCTACATAAGCCTGGACTCTAAAGGGTTAGGGTTCTGATATCGAAATTTGAGTCGCCAAATTTTTTGTCAGGTACGCAGATCGGTGGTAAGCAGTATGAACACTACATGATTCTAAATTAAATGAACCCAACAAACAACCCGGCTTGAAGACAAGGAATCTTGTATACTCGAACAATATGGACCTAGCCAGATAAATACTCCGGGATCATGGGATGTATATATCTCTACAAACGTCGGAATTAACCGAACAACCTCGATTGATCATATTTATCAGTCCAGGCAGTGAACAACGTCGAAAGATCAATGCTACTTGATTACATACGGAGAGATTATCAGAAAAAGGATTTTGTACCGATTTGATCTGTTCCATGAATAATCTTCGTCGCGACCCATGGGCAGACATCAATTGGTGTCTTGCATGGATGTCGATTCTTCCACCCAAATAACGAGATCGAGCCTCATCACCGCCTCTGATGCTACTTATTTATGAAGCATCCCCTTGAAACATTTACATTAAAACAAAACTGTTTTCATCAGAATCAGGTATCAATGCCGTGTGTCCTACGACCTAGTATTGAGTCCAAGTTAGGGCATGCAGGTCATGTGTCCACCAGCGCAAGCAAACAAAAAAAGGCCGACCGTGGAAAGCTGCGGGGAAGAAGTTGCCTTTTACCACGGCAGACTGTGTGTGTGTGTGTGTGCACTGTGGTCATGGCGCCGTGGTCCAAGAGTTTTCACTTGTTCAGGTGACTCATTTTCTTTTCGAAATAGTAAAAAGCACTGCATCGGGCATTTCGAAGATCTCGTAGATTTATAATTCAATAGTATGCACGCGGCAGAGATGATCGGGTCATCTGACCGAGTCGGGCGACCGCAAGAAGGGATTGAGGGTTAGACCCCCGCAAAACGCGAAAACATGGCGATCGTCACTTCAGCTGGGTCATTTGCTAGTCACTCTTGGCTTTTTACGGAGTAACTCAGTCGATAATATATCATAGGTACTAATTAATTCAGCAACTAATTCGCGGCAGGGCAGGGCAGGGCAGGCACGCAAGGGTCGGCGACTACTGAATCCTGAATGACACGGGCATGACACATAACATACCTCTCGTCCAACTTCCAGGTAGGTAACGAGTCAAGTATTCAGACTATTACCTCGAAGAGAGACTAGACCGATCGGTAGGATGGACCATGATGTATTCCGGTCATCATACAGACCGTCGAGATGCGAATGGCTGATGGCGGTTCTTTGGCCGGCGATCTCCACATACTAGCAACTACGTATGTAGTTCACTACTGATTAAGTAGCTAGTTGGCTGGTTGGCTGAATAATGGCCGAGGTAACCAAGTAAGTCGTCGTCGATCGGGCACACATAGTAAGTACATTTCGCTGGGATGCTGTGACACCGCCACAGTAGTACACCGCTAGTAACGATTCTCCAATGTCGGCCATGTTGGCACTGGCAGTCACACATAGTCTCCTTCTTATCTACTGCTCCCTGTAACAGAACTGAGTCCGAATGAAGCATGCACAGCCCGTTTCGTTTCACTCAGTTTCATTCAGTCTCAGTGCTATGTGATCCCTTAGCGAGGAATCTCCACCATTTCCAGGCTGTAGCCATTCCGTTCCGAGAAACAAGCCAGAACCAATTTCCGCTCCTGAAAAGCTTAACCACGTCTAGTCTAGACTCTTATTCTTCTGATACAGGGATTGCGTCTAGCCCGGCCCCTTGATTGGCCTGCTGGATGCGCCGGGCCCCAGTCTGGCCTAGTCTTGCTCGTATGATCGTATCCAACTCGATATCCACGTCCGGTTCGTTGGGCCCATGCGATTGCCGACCCATGACCTTTGCAGCACCAACTACGTATGTAGGTAGACGCTCAGAGTAGAAGAACAAGAGGTAAAAAGCGTGTGTTGTCACTGTTGTGTACGCCGAGCCTCTGGGGCAGATCCACATTCAAGCTTGTACTAATTCCAAAAGGGCGAGTAAACCTGCCCGTTCGGAGCGCGGCGGATGGTATTATTTCACAATCCCAATTCTCGGCTTATGGATCACGTACATACAAGGGCTTTGCTTTTCTCTTTTGTTTCCCATTGGAAAGTTTAAAGGGCGACCGACTCCTTTTCGCGAGAAGATTGCAAGGAATGATCTGAATTTCGCCATTTTTCTACTTTTTCTTTTTGTCTCTTTCGCATACCTACGAGGAACGCACAATAGATTTGCATGGGAATTGATGGCTACGCAGTCGCACACCGTCCTTTAGGCCTTTATCCTAACCAACCTACTGATCGCATCACACACATATACACACTCTCCTTTACGACAACCACAGAATGACCGCAATGACCGATATATACGAAGTCAGCATCTTCGACTCGTCCGACGACGACATCAGCCTGGCCGCTGCCGAGGAAGTCGGACTATTATCACAGCAGAAAGAGTCGTCGCATCGACGGACGTCCTCGATAGACCATTTTGTGCTGTACACGAAACGGACGGTGCGCGATACGCTGTCGGATCTGGATTTTATACATCATGCGCTTAGTATTGCGCTGCTCGCGGTGCTATGGCATACGTTCTCGCTGGCTATTTCTATTGTAAGCCTCTCACCTCATACGTTGTACAGAAAACCTGCTAACCGTGGTCCTAGTACAATAAATGGATGTTCTCCGGCAACATCATCTCCTTTCCTTTCCCTCTGTTCATGACCAGCGTACACCAAGCAGTCCAATTCGCCCTCTCCGCTCTGTTCCTATATCTCATCCCCTCCCTCCGGCCGCAACGAATGAGCTTACCGCCGTCCGCCGTCCTTCCAGGCGCCGACCCCCAACGCGGCATGTCCCTCAAACGATTATACCTCATCCATTTGATTCCCGGCGGCGTTGCCACAGCCCTCGACATGGGCCTCGGAAACATGAGTCTGCGCTTCTCCTCGCTCACATTCATGACCGCCTGCAAATCCTCCACCCTCGTCTTCATTCTGTTGTTCGCATTCCTCTTCGGCCTCGAAAAACCGTCCCTCCGCCTCGCCCTGATCATCGCCGTAATGACAGCCGGCGAAGTCATGATGGTCCTCGGCGAAGTCACCTTTAGCCTCCCCGGTTTCGCACTCGTGACCGGGTCCGCATTCTTTTCTGGGTTTCGATGGGCACTTTCCCAGCTCTTGATCCTCAAACACCCCGCAACTTCAAACCCGGTCTCGATGCTATTCCATCTCAGTCCGGTGGTATTCATCACGTTGATCGGAATATCGATCTCCGTCGAGGATCCGCAGGAGATCATGGATGGGCTGTATGCGCTGAGCGAGACGTGCGGGAGCACTTCGACTGCAGTTTCGTTGTTGCTTCTGCCGGGCTGTTTGGCGTTTTGTATGGTGTTGGCGCAGTTTGCGCTGCTGCAGCGTTCGTCGGTGGTTACGTTGAGCGTGTGCGGGATCTTGAAGGAAGTCGTCATCATTGGTGTAGCGGGTGTGGTATTTGGGGACCAGCTCACGTCGATTAATATATGCGGTGTCGTGGCTATTATATCCAGTGTGGTGGCATATAATTATATGAAGATTACGACTGCAAGAAGGAGCGTGAGAGAAAAGTCCGTTAGCGAGAAGTATTCATGATTTTTAGATACCACATTTATAACGAAACATACACATTTACCTACTTCAGTTGCGTACTAAAGTATCTATACTCTAAGTGGGTGCATACAAGAGTAGCGATGATTTTTTTAAAACATGTACGAGGAAACTAGATCAGATCACGACCTGGCCAACGAACCCATGCCTCTTCTTGAAATATTCCAACCACATCACATTCTCGGCAATGGTCTGATGCCAGGGGTCATCATCGTCAAAGACGAACCTGCGCCCTTGGTCCTGAATCTCCTTGTCGCTCGGTATGCGTCCCTCGGTCGCGATGACCGTGTTGATATACGTCGCGAGCTGCGTCTCGAAGCAATCGTACCACGACCCTTCACCCGCGGCCGGATAGGAGTACTGGTTTATGTACGGTTTCGACTTTTCCTCTTCGTCCACGTCGTGACCATTATCGACCTTGTTGTTGACGGACGGAGCGGCCTGTCTCTTCGACTGTTGCAAAGCGATAGACCCCGTAAACGGCGCCACCGTGTTCCGCTCCTGATGAATCAGAAACGGCGGAATCCCATTCTCTATCAGCCTCGATATATGCGGCTCAAACCCCCATCCGCCCACCCACTCCGCCATCGACGCGCCGGCCCTGAAATGGGCCGCTAGATGATCGATGCGGGCTTGCCACGTCGAGAGCACCTTGTCGCAAAAGCCGCAGCGAGAGCGCACGAATTCGGGCGTGTGTTTCCATTTTTCCATGCTCGGGATAAAGCGGCAGCCGTGGACCAGACGCAGATGCTGGCGGAGATGATCTTTGCGGTAGTACGTGCGTTCGGATTCCGGGCGGCCCTCGCAGGCCAAGTAGCGGTGGGAATGGAGGTGATCTTCCGTCGGAGAAGGCGTGTCGCAATATACGCATCTGGGCTCCCGTTGTTCAGTCGCCTCGTGGCTGACAGCCCCCAACGGAGAGCACGTCCACGATTCAAGAGCCAGATGCAACGATTTCTCGTGGCGCGACCAGTCGTACTTGGTCTTGAAACTGTCCGTGCAAAATGTGCACTGAAACGTCTTGGGCACGTTGTTGCTGCGCAAACTGTTGAGGTTCAATCCGCCGCGAGACAGCGGGTTTGTGCGTCTTTTGCGTGCTCGACGTCGGTACTCGGGTCGTCCGGAGTCTGAGCGGCCGGACTGCGCAGATGTGCCCGAGTGGTCGGACCAGACGATCGAGCCTGGCATGTCTGAATCTAGCGATGAGGTGGATGGGTCGCGGTGATAGCCGTTGAGGGACGAGCGCGTAGACGCAGAATCATCGGCGCGGGAGGCGGAGCGGGTGCTCGTTTGCGACTTGAGTGGTACAGCAGTGGTTGCAAGAGGCGAGTGAGATAGTGCTTTTGCGATATCGCTAAACAGCGCGGCTTCGTGTTCGGGTGGTGAGTTTTCCCAGCGTTCCAAGGGATCCATGTCACCGAGTGGTGTGCCCGGTGCGTAGCTGATATCTCGCACTGCGGGCGTCGCTGGTCGGTCCATTGCCACCCCAGTAGCATTGACATTCGACGTCGCGAAATCCTGCGATAACGTCGCCAATTGCTGTGAATGGACATGCCCAAACGTCTCGGCCCGCCGCTTCGTATGACTGAACCACTTCGATATCTGTTCCGGCGACAGATTTGTGCGTCGCTGCAGACGATGGATCTGCTGCTTCGTTGGCGTCGCTGCTTCGCCGTGTTGCGCTTTCCAGTCCTTGAGAGCGCGTAGACTCTGTTTCGTCATTCGCGCTGGTCTATCGTCGATATACGGCGGATTGAGAGCCAGCTCATCAGACCCAGGCGTCGACGCGGGGATCGCATCGAACAGTCCCGCATTATTGTTGTTCATCCCTTCGATTGCTAACGTCAAATTGCTCACGTGTGAAGGATGCGATAGAAATGCTTCCTGAAACATGGTCGCATCATGTGCGACGCTGCTCTGGCTGCTCGTCGACGACGAGATGCCGGTCAACGACAATTGCAGATTTGACCATTCCGTCACCGCGTCGGCTGATGCTGTGGTTGGCGCGTCGAGGAAGCATGATGTCGTGGCGATGTCGTGGGAACTGTTTGGATCATATGCGCCGTTGTTGTTGTTGTTGCTCGTTGCGTAGTGAATTGCGTGCAACGCTTCCATGTCCGCTGAGGCATCAGGGCCAAATATGAAGGGGTCGTTACTACCTTCCATATTGTTATGCGCTTATTTTTCAACAATAGCTCATGTAGTCATGGACGATCTTATAGGTGAGGTATTCTTGGTTCTTTGTTCGTCTTTGTCGCCCTCCTGTCTTTCCCGATATATGTCTTGACGTTCGATAGCTGATCAGTCCACGCGAAACCCATCAAACACCTCTTGGTCTGAACACGACAACCAAAGTATCTTCCTAAGATAATATGATGACCAATGTCAACTGCAACTGATATCATCACGAACACTCAACATGTGGTGACAGGCTGATCTACATAAGGGCGCGCTCCCCACTTCTGCGGCGCCGTCGCCAATCCGCTCCGCGTGCAGTGTATTTCTACATCGGGATGTTGGGGGGTTAGGGTTGATCCTGCGATCGTTGAGGGTTGAAGTGGTGCACCCTAGGACGAGGGGTGCCGAGCTCCGGTGCATGGCTTCTTCTCGTCACTACCAGTCTGTCCTGTACGAGGAGTGACGATTTTCTGGACGCGAATACGACGTCCAGGCATATAGCATCTGCGGCGAAAGCAGATTGCCCCACGAAATAGCAGTCATGGCTTGAGAAGACCGTACGAGCCCAAGAAAAAATTCCGCTGAACCGGAGATTGCTCATGAGGGCGCAATGTGAGCAACACCATGGCTAGATTGCAAATGCCTTCATGGACTTCTTCTCTGTTCGCTGACTGCGACTTGGTTGACTTTCTCCGACAACGAGGGGCAACAGCGAATCTGAACTTCTATCGTAGTCATCACCCAGCGAGTGAAAAAGCCCCTCAAACGGAGTACATGTTTATTTAGTCTTAGCCTGCATGAGAGATTGCAGACATTTCTGCCTCATTGCCTTATTGCCTGACTGTCGGCCTTATATTGTAGGCACCCCACCCTGCATTCTATTCTGCAAACTGTGGTCGACTACGTACGATGCATGCATTACTCGATTAGCGCTGAGCACAATATAGTAGCTTGCTTGCTCCCCACCCATATCTTGACTTTCCGAGTGAATCAAACAACACACAGTGATGATTCACTCTGTGACTGATTATTCGCGGCTTGAGCGGTATGTGTGACTGATGGAAATCGATGAAGTTGGCGTTCCGGGCTTGCATATCCGTCCAATTTCATGATTCAGCTCATCTAGATTGATTCCTTCTCCGTCAGGCTCTGAATGGTTCTGCCTGATCGCTTCGTCAACAGAATCCAATCATCTGACACAAAGACCAGTCGAACACCTTACCAAGGACACATCCAAGATAGTTACATGCCGTACCAAGATTAGTCACTGAGTAGTGGTACAATTCTCGATGTGGAAGTGCTCCTGCTCTCGACGCCGACTTTGGGTAGCAACTTGCAAATATACTCGCTAGTCTAAGAATAGGATGAATCTGAAAAATGGATAGATCGCAGACAATGACGCAGGGAAGTACTATGTACGTACTATGCAGTCTCGGACCTGATTGGCTATGCGCGGGGTCCGCAACGGGCCGGTCCTATTCCACTTCTACTATGGATGGAATCTCGTCAACGGCTAAGATCTGGGAAGAACTTCCTACGCGTAGGAAACAGGAATGAACATGTCATTTCCAGGAATGTACACTGCCTACATCTGACTACTTCATCCAGTAATTCCGTGATCGATCTCGATCGTGTTGGAGAAGCCGCGATAGCCAAGACTACATCATAAACCGGCCTGGCAGAATACAGATGACCACGGCGATCCGGGGATCTAGAACTGGTCCATACCTGCGTTCCAGCCAATTGATGCTGTCCTGGTCTTGTCGGGTTGTGAAATCAGCCTCTTATTCGATTTTGGTCACCCTCCTTCACGTTGCTTCTGCATGGCCTGGGATATTATGATGGTATTTTCCCGCTTCTCTCAGCTGTATGTCGGATGGGGGTTCGGTCTAGCGAACCGTTAACATTGCTCTCCAAAGCATCAGGGTAGGATTCGATTCGGCATGACGTACGAGGCATCTCTTCATATCTTCATATTCTTCCGTCGTAGAGAAAGCGAGCATCCGGTTTCTGAGAGCGCTCGTCAGCCGCGACGACTGGACAGTAGACATGTCCGACTGAATACGAGATAAGCACTGACTCGCGATGAAACCGGTCATCGTCGCACAATTAGCGGCTTAGCCAGCGATTTCTAGGGCTCTTCGGGGGGTCAAGGGTTGCCTCAATGAGAGTTGGTACTGAGGTGCCCGGGCATTCCCTCATATCGCCCGTACACACACAGTATTACATCGTAGCCAACCCAAAGGGCAATTGGATGATACGTTCGATTACGACGATGAACATTTCCCGCATACTAATTTTGTAGTCAGGTGGTATGATAAATACCGCTAGTGTACGAGCAACGCGGCTACCTCTGCTCTGGCTGGTCCGGCGGCCTGTCAGCGCCTTCCGTATGGCTGCCTCACTTTTTGGCATCCCACTCTGCCTCTCTCTGCTTTTCCACTCGTCCGACATTCACTCCGACCTGGAGTCTGTTCTCTCAGTCCGTCGTCGAGATTCAATTCTCAGAAGCCCTCAGCGTTCGCTAGTACGAACGCTACTAACCACTATTGTCTAGCCTAGCAGCCCTCAGACTGTCTGTCTCTGGCTCTCTCGCTGGGAGAGCCCAACCGGTTGGTGACTTGGTGGCCTGCCCACTCTACGGAGTACAGTACCTAGTAAGTTGTAACTGTTCGCATTCTGAGTGTCTAGAACGTTTGATAAGCCACGCTTGTCCTGATCGAGCTAGACCGCCAGACCTGAAATTGCTACGGTCCTTCCGTTGCGGCTAAGTCTGACCACGCTGCCGTGACCCGTCCGGCGTCTCTCTCCTGTTTCTCCTCTCTCCATCTCTCTTCTTTCTGGAACTCTTCTCTGTAGTCCATCATTCTCAGGCAAACATATACCGACACCTCAGTTCATTACCCTCTGTTACCTCTCGTCCACAAGATTCAACGAGATCACGATTATCGTCTATTGTGAGTTTCGAAGAATACTACATAGTACCTCGCTAACAGCATCAGTACCTACCTGAATACCTTACTTTAAATACCTATCGTCTATTAAAGCATGGCCGTCTCTATCGCTGACGACGATCTCTTCACCAGAGCGGTCTCCGGCTACCGGGAGGCCTTTTGGGATCGCCATCAACATCTTTCAGAAGCTGAACGAAATATCGCTTGGACCCAGAAACTCAGCCAGTTCATGACCGACGGCATCGCGTCGACTTCACAAACCTCGCCTGGACCGTCTCCGGATAGCTTGGGAAAACGCAATCGACAAGGACAGCCACGGGGTGTCGAAGTATCCTCTGTGAAGCGACGTGCAACCGTATGTTATGGATCGTCCCTTTGTTGCTGGCCTGATTTTTGGTTGACATCTGGCAGAGTGCGGAGTCGACCAGCCCCAAGCGCACCGTCGTGAAGACGGTCGCGACCAACGTCCCACAGATGATCCGCTCACAAAGTCAACAAATTCCAACCGCCCCGAGACCGGTCGAAACACGCAGACAATCGACCGAGTCCACCTTGTACAGACACAGCAATGTAAATGTGTTTGAATACTCGCCATCCGAATACACGCAGTGCTTGGAAGACGTCACTCAAGGTACCCCTTTTCTGCCCATTTCTGATGTGCCGCAGCAACAGCAGCAACTATTTCAACACGCTCAACAACCATACCTAGGGTTGACTCAGATGCAAGCCACTGAGATGAGCCGTAGTACCACGACAGATTCTATTTCTGGAGGTCTGGACATGTTCCGATTCGAATCCTCTGCAGGAGCGATGGAACATGTGCCAGACCTCGGTCTTGATTTTATCCTACCGTCGGCAGACTATCCGTCTGCCGACCTGGGTTTTCCTTCTTCTACCAATTGTAACATGTCTCATGTTCCAATTGGCTCGTCTGATTCTCTTTTATTTTCTTCTTCTGCTCCTGTTTCATTTCCGTTGCCTCCTTCATCTGCATCTTTGGAGATGAAGGCTTCTGTTTCCGCCGAGAGCAATGCCTCGGGCGTGTCTATGACACTGCAGTCTAAGACTGCACCGCGTATTCTGAACAGCGAACAAGCTGTTCAGAATACACGTCTCCTGGCACCCAAGGTGCCGTCTACTAAAAACAGCGTTGTCAAAAAGGACAATCACCGGATGATTCGCATATCATCCGAGGACGGCACTTCCAAGGAAGTGGCCGCGATTCCCAAAGCGTCTTTCCAGAGACCTCCTCGACCCAAGACGTACTGTCATTTGTGTAGTGATCAGCCCGAGGGGTTCCATGGCGAACATGAACTGCGCCGACACATCGAGCGCGTTCACTCGATCGTCCGCAAAGTCTGGGTTTGCGTCGACATTTCACCGGACAAGACCTTTCTCGCCAACTGCAAGGCTTGCCGTAACGGCAAACGATACGGTGCCAATTACAACGCGGCTGCTCACCTCCGCCGCACACATTTCAATCCCTGCCAGCGTGGGCGCGGCGGTCGGGGTAAGGATAGCGAGAAGCGCGGCGGCAAAGGTGGCGGCAATCTCCCACCGATGGATGTATTGAAACACTGGATGGAGCAGAGAGAAGAAGTTGTTTCGGGGAATGCTCCTTACATGGACGACCCCGCTTGCGACGTCCCTCCTCCTCCACCATCCGCCACGACCATCACTGCAGTCCCGGTCCCGGTCCCGGTCCTGGTCCCCGCGACCAAAATGGAATATCCCGAACCCGAGATTTCCACGACGGCAACCGAGTTCGAAACGGCCATGTTCGCCTGGGATCCCTCGGCTGTCCCGATGACCAACGAATATATGACTTATTACATGAGTCACAGTACTCAGCCGATGGTTGTCGGCGAAGATCCGTATCTTGTGCAGACGGCTGTATAGTATATCACTGGTACATATTAATTGTCTAATGTGGAGGCTACTCTGTTTTATAATCTCGCCTACTTTCTGATCTTTTGTTTCTTTCGTCAGCGCCGTGGCTCTTCTGCTTGTCTTCTGTCTTGATTTGAGTGATGATATGATGTGACGATATTTGTTCCCGACTGTCCTGCTTCTTCTTCTTCTCTTCTTGGATAATTTTCCCCTCCCCCTCTTTTTCGTGTCGCTAGTTACTTCGTTATTGACACTAATCTCGAATATTATGCAATTCTTTTTTTTCTCTTCTGACTGGATTTTTCTGGACCAAAGTGGAGTTTCTGGCAATAACTAGTAAATGAGCAGACTTGGCGAGTGTTGGGATGGATAGTCACCGACTTTTTGACCGAGTTCGTCGTATGACCGTGTGCGCAGTACGATGTAAGCAGGATAGTCGGTCCGACCCGATTTCGTCTCGACATGCCGTTGAGAATGCATAGTCACTACATATATGCGGCTTTTGTATTTATTCGTAGCATGCATACCATACTATGATAGAGTGGAAACTGTGGTACGTAGTGGTAGCGGTGGTGGTGGTGGTGGTGGTGATGGTGGTGGAGGAGGTAATCATAATAGGTTACGTACCTTAGTACGTGCTACGTACATAGTAGTACATAATCCCCTCCCTAGGACGATCCATGGTCTGCGATGGAATCAGTTTCTGCCGACGCATGTCTTTTCTACTACGTACGTACATAGTAACTTATGTAGGTATGTAGGTATGTAGGTAACTTCATACTTTTGCTGGTAATTACGTACTATGTAGTGCGTACTACGCACTATGCAGAGGGATAAGCCACAGTTATCCCCAATCAAGTCAACATTTTGCGAGACGTGCTTGGCTGCAAAGAGCCAAAGAGCCAAAGAGCGAATCGCTTTTGTTGAGACTGTGTATAGTAGTAATACTTAGTATGTACGGGAGAAGGCGAAACGTGGATCGTTTTGTGTGCCCCAAAAAAAGGGCAGAAAAGGGCATGATGTCGAGAGAGGCTTGGCTGTGGCTGAGCTGGACCAGTGAGAGTGACGCAGACGGAGGGTCCCGTCTCGGCGGGTGGAGTGTGTCACTGGTCAGCCAGTCAGTCCAGTGACTCCAGCCAGTCCAGTCAGTAGTCACTCAGGGCTGAGCGCTCGCTGACGCTGGCTGAGGGCGGGCCCCGTACGTAGACTTACTTAGTTGGTTCCTTACTAGTTCCCGATCCTCCTTCTTCTCCGTACTTGCCTACCTTCCGACTTGACTACGAACTTCGTTGCACTACACTACACTACACTACACTACTACTCAATCGTCAATACGAACTTGCTCAGTCCCGTCTGGTCGTATCGCACCGATTGATTCCATTTTAGCTTTATTCGATTGATTAGGTGCGTTTTATGTTTGTCTGGCTGATTGTTTGGTTCGATGGTTGTTTGAGAGCGTACTGACGAGCTCGCAGAGAAAGAAAACATGTCGTCGCAGGATTACTACGGTCAACAACAGCCTCACTACGGCGGTGGATATCCCAACCAGCCTCCTCAAGCGTGCGTCTCTCTCTCGTCTCCACGAGTTTGCGGTATTGCGATATCGCGATATTGCGAAATCGAAAATATACTGGATGGATAAAAAAGGATACTGACGGATAGGTGATGGACAGCCACCCTCCTCAAGGCGGCTACTACCCTCCTCAACAGCCCGGCTACGGTCCTCCTCAGGTACATGTCTCAATGCACCTGCGAAATCCCAGGTTTCCACGTGTGCACGAATGCTGACCTCGTTTTCACGTACAGGGCTACCCTCCCCAAGGCTACCAACAACCCCCTCCACCCCAACAATACCAGCAAGAGCAGCGCGGCAGCAAGGACCATGGCTGCCTAGGCGCTTGTCTCGCGACCCTGTGCTGCTGCTTCTTGTGCGAGGAGAGCTGTGAATGTTGTTTCGATTGCATCGAATGCTGCGAGGGATGCTAAACAATTTCCCATTCGCTACTCCGTCCGTTATTACCGCCGGCTTCATAGGTTCGGTGATGATTTACGATGTGGATAATTTGGGGTGGAAGACACGACTAGGCATTGGGTCTTCACGACTCATCGCCTTGACTTGAAGACTCTCGACTTGGTATTCATGACAATCTGACGATGTGTCCAGCCGGTCGCCTCCATCCCGTCAATACTTTTATGTCAACTATTTATCCTCTTCTCTCTCTCTCTCTCTCTCTCTCTCTCTCTCTCTCTCTCTCTGCTGGTTTCATTCTTGGTTTGTACCGGAGCTAAAACTACTTTTTATCTTTATTATTCCCTCAATCGATCTTTCTCCATTGTCTGTGTTCTCGACGTTGAAGGCGTAAAAGATTTGCTTGCTTACGCGATTTGACTCTTATCATTTCCATGGTTTCGACTAGACGGTATTGGTACTCTGGGGTTGGCAAACTGTATTCTTCGTCTTGGCACAATTCCGGTTCTGGATGAGGTCAATACTTGCCTTTCCTGCTGTCGTGGCGCGCGCCCGTTTGCCTTGATGCTGAGTACGACTTGCCTCTGACGTCTTCGCTGAACATGTAAAAAGTACATAAGCTACGAGTACTGCCTGACTACCTGCCTACCTCCCATTCGTACTCTAACGAACAGTCCCAACCTTGACCCAGCCCCAGACACATCCCCAAACTTCTTAACGCAAAGTGATACCAAACATGAAAAGCCCACACCCAGGCGACTTCGCGCAACCCTCCGAACCGGTCTTCCGCAACGTCGAGCGCCAATCACCCGTGTCCAAATCGCGCGACGATCCGCATACCTACGACCGCGACGATCGCGGACGAGCCAGAGTTGCGCGCGAAAGCGAAGGCCGTCCGCGCCGGAAACCGTCTGCGTCGCGATCGCGCAGCAGGAGTAGCGGCAGCGCCGCCAAACGGATGGCGAATTCGAGGCCGAGGTCGAAGATGAGAAGGGAGAGCAAGGGGAAGCCTGACTATCGGTATGCTTATTTCTGATTCTGGGTCTATCTCTCCTCTCTCTCTCTCTCTCTCCGAAAAAGGTCTGAAAGAGTAGGAAGAGGAGACGGAGGATGATGGCGGGAGGCACCTTGGAAGGGGGTGATGTAAACAGGACTAGCTGTACTGAGTCAGGTCGAAATAGACGAGATGTACTTTCTATCTAACTCTACACTTTTCATCTGTGAGCACTGTACCGAATAGGTCAACGTCAACCCCAATGACTCGTAATCGCAGATCAGCGTAGACCGTTTTCAAACCTCCCCCACCCTCATCGTCAGTTAAGAGGCAACAATCAGCCCCTCCAAAGAAACGAAGCCAAAGGCACACAAAAATTGGACCTCTCCGACATATTGCGTTGATATGATGTGCCTCAGCCCAGCAGGGCCTATCACGGCTTCATCTTCTGACGTCAGCATCCACTTGGTATGGCTTTGTCCTATGGAAGAGGTACCCGACGCGATAACTAGTAGACGCCTCTGCCTGAATACTTTCGAGAGGATGGCGGGGATGGGAGGACGAGTGAGGTAGAGCTATTTATTTGAGTTTTCCCCTGCCACAGAGAGGCGATGGATTAGCTGCATGATTTTTTATTTGAAACTATTGTTTGGAAGCACCGATAACGAACTAAGGGATAAGCCAGAGCGGGGGATTACACGTGATCGCCCAACGTATTGCATCAGTTTTTAAACGTTTCACTTCGACACACTCTTGACTTTTGACGACAACACCATCGGAATTGGGCTATGAAATACGACAGACACAATACACAATAGTCGACATACAAATCAAGAGATCATTACCGCCTCCTAACAAACAACCAGGCACATCACGGTAGAAAGTAAGATACATGGCAGATTCCACACTCTACCTCTACACCTCCCTCACCGCGGGCTCCTCGCACATCATCACGGCCACCTCGCGCCTCGAGACGATCCTCAAGGCCAACAAGATCGCCTTTCAGGCCATCGACATTGCCACCGATGATGCCGCAAGGAGACTGTGGGGGAGGTACTCCAAGGGGCGCAAGTTGCCGGGACTGGTAAAGTACAAACAAATTATTGGAGTATGCCTCGTCGCTTCTTCTGGGGCATGGTATTGAAAAGTGTGATAGCGTGGACTGACCAATTGACGTGTGTAGGACCTCGAGCAAATAGAAGAATGGAACGAATACGGCGAACTCAAGGCCGAGATTGGCGCCGTCGCTGATCCGAACGATTTTTCGTCTGAGCCCAAAAAAGCTGATACAGTCGAGATACCCAAGCCTACAGCCGTGGTAGCAGCGACGACGTCAACTAAAACGAGCGGAACGTCGACGCCGCATATCCAGATTCAGAATCCGCCCGTCAGCGAGAACAAAGAAGACCAGCGGTCCCTAGCACTACGACTAGCAGGCGAAGAAGCAGCGGCACGGGCAAAAGAGAATGCACGGTCGAAACTAGGCGCGAAACCAGTCACGACGGAAGCAGAAGGCAAGGCGACGCCTACATCGGATCCCAAGGCCAAGGGAACGGAAGCTCTCGTCCTGGCTAAGAAGAAACCTGAAGAAAAGAAGCCTGACGCCGAAGCTGCCACGACGTCTACCCCTACGGACAGCGACACCGAAACGAAGAAACCGACTTCATCAGCGACCGGCTCCCCGGCTGGCCGGCGCCGCTCCGTCGTTCCTGAAATCATCCCCCCGTCTCTGAAGAGACCATCTCTCGCCGATGAAGTCGCCGCCGTATCGAGTGCGAACTTTCACGCCGACAATGCCGAATTGCTGGGTCTCGTGGGCCACCATCGCGGCTCAATCATCTCTGCCACTACGCAGGATGAGCAGGATCAAGTGCGCAAGGATATCAGAGCGTCGATTTCGGAGGCGCCTGCCGATGGAGATATTGATGCATTGAGGAAGACGGCCGAAGAGAAGAAGGGGGACACTATATTTGAAGATGATGAAGATAGTGAAGCAAGCGAGGAGGAAGAAACGAAGGTGCCAGCTACAGAGACGAAGAAGGAAGAAGAAGAAGAAGAAGAAAAAGACACGACAAAACAAGATCCCATGGACGAGAGTAAAGCTGGCGTCAGCGTTGCTGACTAGGTTTCTACTACTAGCTGGTATGCTTCAACATTCTGTTCGGGTTTTGCGAATCGTGTTCTGTTTAATTAGCCAAGATTTGTGATACCAATTCTTTACGTCGAGATGCGTTTCCAATCTTATCTTTTCGGTTGCCGATGTATGCATAATACGAGACTAGTATGCAATTTCATTTCATCGTATCCATCTATAAGCTATATACGGCCCTTCCAATCAACGTGACGGAGTCAAGACCTCCTCTTCTCAACGGCCTCCCTCAACTTCGCGATCACTTCGGCCGGATCTTTGGCGCCAAAGACCGCGGATCCAGCAACGATCACGTTCGCGCCGGCATCGGCTGCCTGATCAATCGTGCCCAGACCCAGACCACCGTCAACCTCAATGTTCAGATCCGGATACCGCTGACGCAGGGCAGTGACTTTGGGAAGTTCAGACGCCATGAATTTCTGCCCGCCGAAACCCGGGTGGACTGTCATCACCAAGACCATCTGTGAAAAAATGATCAGTATTACGATCTCCCAAAGACGGCGCGTCGAAATGAGGGCGAAGAAAACATACATCAGGCCTCTCAATCTCCGTCTCGTTTTCCAGAATCTCCCACAACACATCCACCTTCGTGTCGGGTTTGATGGCTATACCGGCCTTCATCCCGGACTCGTGAATGTAGCGGATCAATTCCTTGGGCGAGGTCTGCGCCGTGGTTGTGGAGTCGGAGGGCTCTTTGGCGGCAGTCGAGGAGACGGCGGCTTCGTAGTGGAAGCAATACAGATCGCAGCCGGCGGATTTGAATTCCGAGACCCATTTTTGGGGCTGTTTTCGTTATGTCGTCGTCAGCATAGGACAGTATGGAGGTGGTGTTTTGGATGGAGGGGTCAGAGGTGTGGGAATGATATCATATCATGACACTCAGAACAACACAATCGATTCAATCAGACGGTACAAAACCGCAACGGTTGATACCGATTCGCTCACTAAAACTTCCCATCTCGAAACACGTCTTGTAGAAAGACTAACCTCAGCAATCATCATGTGACAATCAAAAGTCCCCCTCTCTCCCGGCGTCGCCGGCTTCGCAACGTGCGACCGGATCTTGGTAACCACGGGCGCTCCAAAGGTCATATTGGGCACAAAATGCCCGTCCATAATGTCAACGTGCAGCCAGTCGGCGCCGCGGTCCATGGTGGTTGCGCATTCCGAGCCGAGTTGGGCAAAATCGGCGCTGAGGATGGAGGGGGCGATGATCGCGGGGGGGCTCATTGCGACGACTTTGGTGTAGTATCGGAGTGGAAGGATGAATGATTAAAATTCAGGTGGGATTGAGTTGGAGGGAAAAGAAGAATAGAAAAATATATGTCGAGGTAACTAAGATTGAGAGTTGAGAGTTGACAGGTCCACCAACGAAATAAGCTACGCACATAGTAAGTACATCGTCACGAAGCCGTGTGGGATGTCGGACTTGGGCCGAGAAATTACGTCACATGATTTCACGTTTGTACAACATCTCAACGAGGATAACATACCAAAATCGTTGTGAGACTCATCAGTTGAGTATTTGATGATAGCTACAAGGAATCAATGCAGGTTAACATTGATTTTCTGTGTGCATGCAAATGTATGGTGCCCTGCGGAAACATCTCACTCGGCACGAGGTATGAATATTCTTTAGGGTTAGTGCTTTGGTAGGGTTAAGGCAGTATCGATATTCTCAAACGAAGCCCTAGTTCGCATTGGTATTGGATTGAGGCCGGATCTACAGGCTGGACTATGCCATGATATACTTATATAGCAGAAGTATCTGGGGAGTGTATGATGGACAAGGCTGCCTTTGTGAAAATCTTGGAAGGTTGCGCTAATGTTCCTTCTGGTTCGTGCAAGCATGGATAGCCAGCCTTGTCTTGGATGCGTGATGAGGCGAAGCGGGGAATTGCTTGCTTGATATTCGCATAAGATATGCTTGGCCATACATATCAACATGTACATCTGCGGCGCTTCATCTGTGGTCAGACGTTGTCGGATAAACTGCGCTTCTTGTGAGGCGATACCTGCAGCAATTAGTGTGGTTAAGACCAAGCCATCGCAGTTCATGCATACGGTTCGTTCGAAGATGAGGCTGCATTCGAGTCTTCCTTCCACTTTCGTTCTTGTTCCACGATGTTCGTCTGTTTCGTTGGCACAGCTAGGCTGATGTTTGAAAGTGATGATAAGTACTCCACCTCTCAGTGTAGCGACTGGCAGAATCTTCTTCAATTGTCCAAGGACTCAATTCTTTCTTCTCGCTGCTCAGTCCCGATACTCCTAGACTATCGTTTGGGATGGTGGATCCTCTTTCTATGGCCGGGGTTGCCTACCCAATTGCCCATGATTTTGTAGCTCTTATCTCACAACTGAAAAAAGTCTACGACGGAATTCGATTCGCCAAGGAGAATCTATCAAAAGTGATTAAAAGAACAGAACTGATTGCGGACACATATGGATTCTTCATTCAGACAATAAATAGCGTCAGGCGCATCAAGGCTCTCGCTCCTATATTCCATCGACACGACAGACTAATCCGGAGAGTTGAACGCGAACCCAAACGCATAATCAAACGGCTTGAGCGCATCACGAGCACCTTTTGGTTTCTGATAGATGATGAACCTACAAACTGGTCTGATAAGTACATCGCACAGTTCGAATGGTTTTGGGAAGGTCGGAAGGCTGTGATCCCTCTCTTTCAAGATATGGAAGTTTTGGAGACATCCATGAACACAATTGGTTTGCTGGTGCATATCCACATGTCACTTGAAGCCTACCGTAGGGATCGCTCTAGTAATCTGCTGCTGGCGCACGTGTAAGCTTCCTTCCAAATTCAAAAGACTACAAGTGTCATAGACTAATCAATAAATCGACAGAAACTCTTTCCGAAGGGTGCTGGATGCTGAGATCAAAAAGCTTGAGCACGCTCAACGCACACAGGAGGAATCCCTTTCTCGGCACAGGACTCCACCCTCCAAGAGTCCTCGCTCTAGCCTTTCTGCTGATGAGGTATTACGATTTATCAATGCAGAGACTTCTCGCCTACCCAATGGAGACGTACCTCTTGCTAGTGACTCAGTCATTGAAACGCAGTCACCATCAGCCTATCCGGAAGAAGTGCTTTCGTCGTTTATACCACTTACAACTCCTCCTCAGCAGAGTGGTCGAGACCAGGCATTCGAAGTTGAGCCAGAGATTGAATCAGAAGTTCAACCGAAGATGAAGCCTGAGCATGAATTATCAATCCCAAGACCAAAATTCCGTCGAAGAAAGACTCGATCAGAACCAATTGTGAGTCTAGCATAACACCCATCCGTTCGCGGATGCATATCGCTGATGTTTCCTAGCACCCAAGTTCACCTCTACTGTCACCACAGTCGTCTCTTGAAACGGTAAGAGAGGTTGAGACCCAGAATGGAGACACCAAGCAAGAAGCACATGACCAGCGCCGAATGCGAGACCGTGGAGAGCAAGGCGTATGGATGCAGATACCACCTATTGGACCACCGGGATTCAGTCCTCGTCCGCAAGCCGAACGAGCCTCTCCTAGCTCTTCTAGTCTGTCCGGTAGCACTATTGATCGGTCGAGAGGCAACAAAGAGCATCAGAGTCAATCACATCCACCGTCAAGAAGGAGAAATGGCAGTGACATATCTGTATATGGCAATGACGGCGAGGTAACTCACACTCACCTGACAGGGTATATCGGCCTACCATCCGAGGCTAGTAAAAGAAGAAATCAGGAAAGCCAGTGAGCTTGTACGTTTCCAATGAGCTCCTGCTCAACATTGCCACTCGATTGTTATTTAACTGCAACCAGAGCTTCGCTGATTGGATTAATGTTTGAAATGTAGTTGACTGATTTAACCATTTATATTTGATCTTTCTATGACGTATCTTGAATGATACCAGGTCTTCTCTGGAAAGACGCGCCACAAAGATTCTATTTATTTTTACGTGTTATGTTTCTATATAGAATCTCCTTCTTCCGGAGATTTTAGATGGAGCGCAGCCCAAGCAGCGATTTTTCCCACCATTCCTAGGATAGACACAATGAGTCCTTCCATGACTTGCAGCCTGCATAAAGTCTCAGGCCTATGAAAGGCTGGCGATGTTCGACCGAGCTGCCAACGACCTGACGTCTCTACTAAGCTTTAATTACTTATCAGGACTGTGGAAACCATTTTTTGACTATTGCTGTCTAAGCGTGGTATGGTCATTCAATTAATAAACTATTAATGTATGACTACTGGATCTTCATAGTCATCGGTGACTTTTAAGAACCTGTCATAGGATCTGTAGCATGAACCTAGACGTACCTGGTCAATATAGTGCGACGAAATTCCACAAAAGCGACCCATCAACCAGCCGTTTTATATGCGCTCCCACTTGACTTTTTATCCGCTGGAGTCCGATGGGCTCATTTATCTAAGTCTATCAGGAGTAACTATCCTAGTTCTTGCTTTAGAGCAACGCTATCACGACGGATTCCGATAGCGTAGACCTAAGTGGGCTTGAAAGATTGGCCACGTATTGGTCTGAGAGTAGAGATCATGGAAAACGAGTCATGTAGTTTGCATATAGTGAATGGAAGGAGATGACATTTTTATGACCCTGTTCATTTTTCTTTTGGTGGTAAGCTTGATCGACTCCAGATATTTCCTGGACTTGGGGGGGGGGGGGGGCCGCGCCGCGCCGGGGGGC